>OX235270.1:94550023-95150023 GCA_944472135.2 Trichobilharzia regenti
CATATTTCACAATTTGGAAGATCGTGTCCGAACGCGTAACCTGAAGATAGGAATTCAGGTAAAATTGAGAAACGCATTATTAATTTTATAAGTCACGGTTTATTCAACATATAGTAAACACAACATTGATTTTTATTCCTAGGCGAATAAAAATGAAGCCAGGCTAGCCAACAGTGACAGTTTGGTAATTACACCTTTAGAGGCTGAAGGCATTGACGTTCACGGATAGTGCGAAGTATACTAACGGAATATCTAATACCCACAATTTCTATAGTATTCGTTCCGCGTAGACCGAAGGCAAACCAAAACACAAAAGTTGATCGTCCAAATTATGAGATTTATTTCGGAACCAAATCGCGGATTGAAGCGGAAGCTAAGCGAGCTAGTTATCGTGCACGAAAGTGAAACGATGGAGTACCAAATGGCGTGGATGATTGACGGGAAGCCTTCAGCTAAACAATGTTCACTGATGATTCCTATTGTCACGATGTAATTCTTCTCTTAGACATAATTATTCCTATGGTCAATAATTTTGGGGAATTATTTACCGCTACAGATGTAAGGTTCATTAATGAAGTACTTATTTTTGTAGATGTAATTATGGTGTATTTTTCCGGCCAACTGATGTCGTCGACACAGGGTGGTGACATAATCGATAGGGCCACGAAATCATATTTTCACAATTTGGAAGATCGTGTCCGAACGCGTAACCTGAAGATAGGAATTCAGGTAAAATTGAGAAACGCATTATTAATTTTATAAGTCACGGTTTATTCAACATATAGTAAACACAACATTGATTTTTATTCCTAGGCGAATAAAAATGAAGCCAGGCTAGCCAACAGTGACAGTTTGGTAATTACACCTTTAGAGGCTGAAGGCATTGACGTTCACGGATAGTGCGAAGTATACTAACGGAATATCTAATACCCACAATTTCTATAGTATTCGTTCCGCGTAGACCGAAGGCAAACCAAAACACCGGAGTTGATCGTCCAAATTATGAGATTTATTTCGGAACCAAATCGCGGATTGAAGCGGAAGCTAAGCGAGCTAGTTATCGTGCACGAAAGTGAAACGATGGAGTACCAAATGGCGTGGATGATTGACGGGAAGCCTTCAGCTAAACAATGTTCACTGATGATTCCTATTGTCACGATGTAATTCTTCTCTTAGACATAATTATTCCTATGGTCAATAATTTTGGGGAATTATTTACCGCTACAGATGTAAGGTTCATTAATGAAGTACTTATTTTTGTAGATGTAATTATGGTGTATTTTTCCGGCCAACTGATGTCGTCGACACAGAAAGGTGACATAATCGATAGGGCCACGAAATCATATTTTCACAATTTGGAAGATCGTGTCCGAACGCGTAACCTGAAGATAGGAATTCAGGTAAAATTGAGAAACGCATTATTAATTTTATAAGTCACGGTTTATTCAACATATAGTAAACACAACATTGATTTTTATTCCTAGGCGAATAAAAATGAAGCCAGGCTAGCCAACAGTGACAGTTTGGTAATTACACCTTTAGAGGCTGAAGGCATTGACGTTCACGGATAGTGCGAAGTATACTAACGGAATATCTAATACCCACAATTTCTATAGTATTCGTTCCGCGTAGACCGAAGGCAAACCAAAACACCGGAGTTGATCGTCCAAATTATGAGATTTATTTCGGAACCAAATCGCGGATTGAAGCGGAAGCTAAGCGAGCTAGTTATCGTGCACGAAAGTGAAACGATGGAGTACCAAATGGCGTGGATGATTGACGGGAAGCCTTCAGCTAAACAATGTTCACTGATGATTAAAATTGTCACGATGTAATTCTTCTCTTAGACATAATTATTCCTATGGTCAATAATTTTGGGGAATTATTTACCGCTACAGATGTAAGGTTCATTAATGAAGTACTTATTTTTGTAGATGTAATTATGGTGTATTTTTCCGGCCAACTGATGTCGTCGACACAGGGTGGTGACATAATCGATAGGGCCACGAAATCATAATTTCACAATTTGGAAGATCGTGTCCGAACGCGTAACCTGAAGATAGGAATTCAGGTAAAATTGAGAAACGCATTATTAATTTTATAAGTCACGGTTTATTCAACATATAGTAAACACAACATTGATTTTTATTCCTAGGCGAATAAAAATGAAGCCAGGCTAGCCAACAGTGACAGTTTGGTAATTACACCTTTAGAGGCTGAAGGCATTGACGTTCACGGATAGTGCGAAGTATACTAACGGAATATCTAATACCCACAATTTCTATAGTATTCGTTCCGCGTAGACCGAAGGCAAACCAAAAAAACGGAGTTGATCGTCCAAATTATGAGATTTATTTCGGAACCAAATCGCGGATTGAAGCGGAAGCTAAGCGAGCTAGTTATCGTGCACGAAAGTGAAACGATGGAGTACCAAATGGCGTGGATGATTGACGGGAAGCCTTCAGCTAAACAATGTTCACTGATGATTCCTATTGTCACGATGTAATTCTTCTCTTAGACATAATTATTCCTATGGTCAATAATTTTAGGGAATTATTTACCGCTACAGATGTAAGGTTCATTAATGAAGTACTTATTTTTGTAGATGTAATTATGGTGTATTTTTCCGGCCAACTGATGTCGTCGACACAGGGTGGTGACATAATCGATAGGGCCACGAAATCATAATTTCACAATTTGGAAGATCGTGTCCGAACGCGTAACCTGAAGATAGGAATTCAGGTAAAATTGAGAAACGCATTATTAATTTTATAAGTCACGGTTTATTCAACATATAGTAAACACAACATTGATTTTTATTCCTAGGAAAAAAAAAATGAAGCCAGGCTAGCCAACAGTGACAGTTTGGTAATTACACCTTTAGAGGCTGAAGGCATTGACGTTCACGGATAGTGCGAAGTATACTAACGGAATATCTAATACCCACAATTTCTATAGTATTCGTTCCGCGTAGACCGAAGGCAAACCAAAACACCGGAGTTGATCGTCCAAATTATGAGATTTATTTCGGAACCAAATCGCGGATTGAAGCGGAAGCTAAGCGAGCTAGTTATCGTGCACGAAAGTGAAACGATGGAGTACCAAATGGCGTGGATGATTGACGGGAAGCCTTCAGCTAAACAATGTTCACTGATGATTCCTATTGTCACGATGTAATTCTTCTCTTAGACATAATTATTCCTATGGTCAATAATTTTGGGGAATTATTTACCGCTACAGATGTAAGGTTCATTAATGAAGTACTTATTTTTGTAGATGTAATTATGGTGTATTTTTCCGGCCAACTGATGTCGTCGACACAGGGTGGTGACAAAATCGATAGGGCCACGAAATCATATTTTCACAATTTGGAAGATCGTGTCCGAACGCGTAACCTGAAGATAGGAATTCAGGTAAAATTGAGAAACGCATTATTAATTTTATAAGTCACGGTTTATTCAACATATAGTAAACACAACATTGATTTTTATTCCTAGGCGAATAAAAATGAAGCCAGGCTAGCCAACAGTGACAGTTTGGTAATTACACCTTTAGAGGCTGAAGGCATTGACGTTCACGGATAGTGCGAAGTATACTAACGGAATATCTAATACCCACAATTTCTATAGTATTCGTTCCGCGTAGACCGAAGGCAAACCAAAACACCGGAGTTGATCGTCCAAATTATGAGATTTATTTCGGAACCAAATCGCGGATTGAAGCGGAAGCTAAGCGAGCTAGTTATCGTGCACGAAAGTGAAACGATGGAGTACCAAATGGCGTGGATGATTGACGGGAAGCCTTCAGCTAAACAATGTTCACTGATGATTCCTAAAATCACGATGTAATTCTTCTCTTAGACATAATTATTCCTATGGTCAATAATTTTGGGGAATTATTTACCGCTACAGATGTAAGGTTCATTAATGAAGTACTTATTTTTGTAGATGTAATTATGGTGTATTTTTCCGGCCAACTGATGTCGTCGACACAGGGTGGTGACATAATCGATAGGGCCACGAAATCATATTTTCACAATTTGGAAGATCGTGTCCGAACGCGTAACCTGAAGATAGGAATTCAGGTAAAATTGAGAAACGCATTATTAATTTTATAAGTCACGGTTTATTCAACATATAGTAAACACAACATTGATTTTTATTCCTAGGCGAATAAAAATGAAGCCAGGCTAGCCAACAGTGACAGTTTGGTAATTACACCTTTAGAGGCTGAAGGCATTGACGTTCACGGATAGTGCGAAGTATACTAACGGAATATCTAATACCCACAATTTCTATAGTATTCGTTCCGCGTAGACCGAAGGCAAACCAAAACACCGGAGTTGATCGTCCAAATTATGAGATTTATTTCGGAACCAAATCGCGGATTGAAGCGGAAGCTAAGCGAGCTAGTTATCGTGCACGAAAGTGAAACGATGGAGTACCAAATGGCGTGGATGATTGACGGGAAGCCTTCAGCTAAACAATGTTCACTGATGATTCCTATTGTCACGATGTAATTCTTCTCTTAGACATAATTATTCCTATGGTCAATAATTTTGGGGAATTATTTACCGCTACAGATGTAAGGTTCATTAATGAAGTACTTATTTTTGTAGATGTAATTATGGTGTATTTTTCCGGCCAACTGATGTCGTCGACACAGGGTGGTGACATAATCGATAGGGCCACGAAATCATATTTTCACAATTTGGAAGATCGTGTCCGAACGCGTAACCTGAAGATAGGAATTCAGGTAAAATTGAGAAACGCATTATTAATTTTATAAGTCACGGTTTATTCAACATATAGTAAACACAACATTGATTTTTATTCCTAGGCGAATAAAAATGAAGCCAGGCTAGCCAACAGTGACAGTTTGGTAATTACACCTTTAGAGGCTGAAGGCATTGACGTTCACGGATAGTGCGAAGTATACTAACGGAATATCTAATACCCACAATTTCTATAGTATTCGTTCCGCGTAGACCGAAGGCAAACCAAAACACCGGAGTTGATCGTCCAAATTATGAGATTTATTTCGGAACCAAATCGCGGATTGAAGCGGAAGCTAAGCGAGCTAGTTATCGTGCACGAAAGTGAAACGATGGAGTACCAAATGGCGTGGATGATTGACGGGAAGCCTTCAGCTAAACAATGTTCACTGATGATTCCTATTGTCACGATGTAATTCTTCTCTTAGACATAATTATTCCTATGGTCAATAATTTTGGGGAATTATTTACCGCTACAGATGTAAGGTTCATTAATGAAGTACTTATTTTTGTAGATGTAATTATGGTGTATTTTTCCGGCCAACTGATGTCGTCGACACAGGGTGGTGACATAATCGATAGGGCCACGAAATCATATTTTCACAATTTGGAAGATCGTGTCCGAACGCGTAACCTGAAGATAGGAATTCAGGTAAAATTGAGAAACGCATTATTAATTTTATAAGTCACGGTTTATTCAACATATAGTAAACACAACATTGATTTTTATTCCTAGGCGAATAAAAATGAAGCCAGGCTAGCCAACAGTGACAGTTTGGTAATTACACCTTTAGAGGCTGAAGGCATTGACGTTCACGGATAGTGCGAAGTATACTAACGGAATATCTAATACCCACAATTTCTATAGTATTCGTTCCGCGTAGACCGAAGGCAAACCAAAACACCGGAGTTGATCGTCCAAATTATGAGATTTATTTCGGAACCAAATCGCGGATTGAAGCGGAAGCTAAGCGAGCTAGTTATCGTGCACGAAAGTGAAACGATGGAGTACCAAATGGCGTGGATGATTGACAGGAAGCCTTCAGCTAAACAATGTTCACTGATGATTCCTATTGTCACGATGTAATTCTTCTCTTAGACATAATTATTCCTATGGTCAATAATTTTGGGGAATTATTTACCGCTACAGATGTAAGGTTCATTAATGAAGTACTTATTTTTGTAGATGTAATTATGGTGTATTTTTCCGGCCAACTGATGTCGTCGACACAGGGTGGTGACATAATCGATAGGGCCACGAAATCATATTTTCACAATTTGGAAGATCGTGTCCGAACGCGTAACCTGAAGATAGGAATTCAGGTAAAATTGAGAAACGCATTATTAATTTTATAAGTCACGGATTATTCAACATATAGTAAACACAACATTGATTTTTATTCCTAGGCGAATAAAAATGAAGCCAGGCTAGCCAACAGTGACAGTTTGGTAATTACACCTTTAGAGGCTGAAGGCATTGACGTTCACGGATAGTGCGAAGTATACTAACGGAATATCTAATACCCACAATTTCTATAGTATTCGTTCCGCGTAGACCGAAGGCAAACCAAAACACCGGAGTTGATCGTCCAAATTATGAGATTTATTTCGGAACCAAATCGCGGATTGGAGCGGAAGCTAAGCGAGCTAGTTATCGTGCACGAAAGTGAAACGATGGAGTACCAAATGGCGTGGATGATTGACGGGAAGCCTTCAGCTAAACAAATCGACTCAAACGGTGAGGGTCAGCATCGAATGTTCAGTGATGAGTGCTGTGGTCAATAATTTTGGGGGATTATTTACCACTATACACATTTCTAAATGTAAATCCTGAAAATGTGAGGAACACAAATTTTCGTCAAATAGTCTTATATTTTACTTATTCACAGTTTGCTACCAGTGGACGTCAATTGACGGATTTGCAGTGACATTGTAGAATAAATTCAAAATTGCGCCAGCATAGGATACAGATGATGACAAATTGTAGTAGCAGTCTTTTCGTTCTGAAGTACTGCTAGTCAATGCTAAATATGTCCTGTGATAGCTGGAACTACGTTGATAAGCAAACCCAGTTGGTTGTAATCTACCCATGAAAATGCCTAGAAAAAGTACAGGATGCTGAATTAGTGCCACTCATGCCGAAAAACAAGCACTGAGTTCCAGTCTGTGCGCTTAAAGAAACCTAATTCAGCCCAGATTCAAAAGTTAATCACTATAGAATGTTAGAGTTAGTTTAAAATTAGTGAGATTTTTAATTCAGCATTATAGTAAGCTTGGAAATTTGCGGAACAAGGAGTAGATACTTTGCAAAAGAACATTCTGAGAATTCGGAAATATGTGACGACGACTATTAAGAATAGGTAGTATATTCAAAGTTAGACGATGACATACAGATAATATACTTTTAAAGGTATGTGCTAATTATTACAAAATTAATTGAAATATATAAGTAATTGTCAATGTTTAATTTAGACATTTAATCATGGGGTTCTCAGATTATGATCTGAAATTATTCTGTTGTAGTAAAACGAATATATATAACTGTGGTGAGAACTGTCTGCTAGCCAAAACTGGTAGACAGTAATTGACATCAATCTTTACTTCCCATATCTTGGTCATGAGAAATAAACACGAACAAGGACTGACTCAACAACCAATCACACCAGACTTTGCGGGGGCGGATACAACAGGCACATAGGCGATCTGACCTTCAAAGAAACGACCACAAAGAGATGACAGATTAACTTTCAGTGAGAAAATAAAAAATCAGAAAACGCTGTTTCTCTGCTAATAATAACGGATAATAATGCACATAAAAATATATAAATATCTGTTGATTTTCTCAATAAACAATCTTTGTTTGGTCTTTGTCTTCGATCGTTACATAACAACTAAAACCCAGAAATTTTGATATTCATTACTGTATCTACAGGCTTCTTAATTTCCACATAATAAACCCGTTTCAATGTGTCCAGTTACTTTCTTTAAATAATCAGATCTGTCTAAAACAGCGTTTTTGATAACGATGGTTTTATCATTTTTAAGATTGATTAGAGCCTATCTTTCCGTTTTTGCTAAGTTTGACTGTGCTTTTTTTGCTTTTTAAGAGTTAATGTACATTGAGTTCGAACGCCTTCTGCTGTTGTCTTATCTATTGAACTTAATGCTACTTCTACGCTAGGGTTTTAGTTTGTTAACCGTTACATTGAAATTTAATGCCTTTTCAAGCAAATTTATTTCACTAGAGCTTAATTCTCTTGAAGAGAGAGAGAGGTTGATTACCCAATTTGTTTTGTCAATAGAAGATGAAATATAGTTGTCAACTATTTTTCGTTTATTGTGCCGTTCTTTTCTTCTAATAATTTGTTGAGCTTCTTAATTTGCTGCGTGGTTTTTGATTCCTTCAAGGATGCTTCTCTAGCTATCTATGTTGGATGTTTCAATCACAATTTCATAATCTATATCATTTAGCATACATTTGAGTTTGTGTCTTTCAATCCCATTTCCTATATTCTCCAGCTTTATAATAATTCTATGTAGTTCTTCTTTAAGACATAATTAGCTGACGTCTTTCATTGCTGATGTTCTTTTGCTTGAAGTAACTGGAGTACGTAGACGTTAATATTTCGGAATTATATGATTATTTAAACATCCGACGGTTTTGAATCTCGCTTTTGTTTGACAAAGTCGTGTGAGTTTGTTGATAGGCTTCCTAGTAAGAAGACCATAAGTATTATTGATATAAGAATAAAACTTGTGCACTGTGGTAGAGTATAATTCCATTATGGGTAAATTTTTGTTTTGATAAAGTTTCACAGTGGTGTGGTACAGTAATGTTCAGTGATGACCACGTTTCGAGCACAATTTAATTGCTGCTCATAATCATATCAAGGTAATCACACGACTTCCTGAATTCATTTATATAGTTCCATTGTTTTTTTCACTTGATTTGATTGGTAGTAGTAGTTTTGCTCCATATTTCGGGTATGAGTGATGAATCATTCCTATTGCATGTATTTGGTGTAGACTCAATGAACAAGGATTCAGTAATTAACCTTTCTCTCCACCTATCTAAATTAAACTAAACGACATTCAACTAGAGAATGATGAAAAATTGGTTAGTTCTGATATAACTAGTCTTCATACTAATATACCAGTCAATATGGCCTTAGAAGCAGTAAAAAAAGAACTAACTGAGGATCCTGAACTCAATCATAGGACAAAGCTGCTCATTGAAAAAATTATTTGAGGAATTCAGTTATAAAAATGGGGACTGTGGTGGTAGAGTATAACTCGATTATAGATAAGATTTTATTTTGATAAATCACACAGTGTTTGTTTTACAGTAATACTAACTGATGACCACCATTCAAGCACAAATTATTCCCACTCATAATCATATCAAGGCATTACTCACACAACATTTTGCTTCATTTATATACATGTGTAGAATTGACCAGATAATGGAATAAAAATCAATGTGAGATAATGTACATTCAGAAATAATAATATGGTGTTATCAATGAAATACAATCAGATGGGAAATAAGACGAGTGTTTTTATAGTCAAAAGAAATAAGTAACTTGTTAGAATGTTGTGATGTACATGAATTGAATTTTGAGATTATTAACTATCCTCCTCTGATTTGACTGACTGGTGGTAATAATATCTTCCATGCATATCTCTGATATTTGCATTGAATCAGTTCTGTTGCATGTGTTGTGTTGAATGTAGACTCGATGAACCAAGAACGACTCAGTAATCAATCTCCTTCCGCCTACATAGATTACTTTTTAGAATTCTAACCCTCCCCCACCCTATTGTGTGTCAATGCATGCATGAAGTGCAATGCAGAGCTTTATTCTAAATTACTTATCTTCGCCAGCGGGGTCAACCATTCTTACCCTAAGCTAAATTCTTATATTTCGACAATCTGACTATCCCCAACCTAATAGTTTGACTTATGTAGTTGACCTCACTGACAGTCATTGCAGGGTATTTTTTAAATTATATTATTTTGTTGAATTGGGTCAACCCACCGGGTCTTTTAGTCTATAGAGTTTGTCTTACCTGAGTGAGTTTGAATGCCACCACTAGCCTAATTCCTGCTTTATTAAGAATCCTACATAGGGTCTCAGATATCCCCTCCTTATATGGTCTTATTTCCCATCTGATTGTATTTGATCAATAACACTCATATTATTATTATTATTTCTGAATGTACATTATCCTATATTGATTTTTATTCAAATATCTAGTCAATTCCATACAGGTATATAAATGAAGGAAAACATTTGTGTGAGTAAAGGTCTTGATATGATTATGGGTGACAATAATTTGTGCTCGAAACGTAATCATCAGTTAATATTACATTATGACAACACTGTGTGACTTAATAGTCTACGAGCTAGCTCACCATGTAACCAGAGGGCTTTGGGTTCGAACCCCGTGATGATGATGAAAAGGCAATTCCAAACTAGGCTGACGAAAAAACTAGCTGTCTGGCAGTACTCCCTCTGTGGCTGGTTTTTCAATGCTTCTCTCTCTCTCTCTCTCGCTCGCTCCAACTGATATCTGCTCATGATGAAATCTCCTCCAACCACCAAGCAATCAAACAAAACTGACCACAAAACCAATACTTGAAAGTAATAATAATAATAATAGCAATACTAATACTAATAATCATTATCTTATAGAATAATAGATAATACTGTACAACTAAAAAAAGATAAGAAGACACTGATTAGCCAGACAGCCATAGTATACATATACATACATACAGAAGGAGTAGTGTGTTAAGAAATTAGCAGACAAATTAAAGTTAGCAAACTACAAGAAAGAAAGAAAGAGGGAGAGAAAGTACGGAAGAAATCAAGAATTTACAAAGAAATTATACATATATATATAAATATAAATTGAGATCATTTTGTACACGTTGTTTGTTTGATGTGGGACGACTGTAAGTTTATATGTACAATTTAAATTTGATGATTAGGCATCACAGGCGTCTGTCTGTCTGTCTATTATTCACAGGATTTGGTGAAATATACTGAGTTGATGTTGTCGGCATAACACTGGCGGCGGCGGCAGCAGCAGCAGCAACAGCTTGATTTGGATAGGCTACAGACACAACTAGCTTGGCTGGACCACCACTAGTATGATGTGATGGACAACTAACCGCTGGAGTTAAATGTGTTCCAACAGATACAGGAATTTGCATTGGAACAACACTAGGATGTGAAGAGACTGAAGCAGGAATAGCATAAGTTGATGTTTGTGGTGTTGTACTCTGACCTAAGAGCAGGGTGACTGTATTCGGTACACCGACAGGAACTAATTTTGCACTCTCTGATGTAACATCTTGTGATAGTTTAGGAAAGACGTTGGCAATTGATACAACAGGATAATGGCATACCTGGAAAGCTGAAGAAGGTTGGGATAAGTTTTGCATACCGGGGGACACAGATGCATTGGCGATTGATGCAGTCAAAGTGTCTATTGGACGATTCATCTATAATCAATACCAAACAAGCAAAAATCAATATGCAGGCATATAAGTAAACAAAATTTATTAGAGTATAATAACTGCCAGTGTTGTTTTATTCCTCCTATATTAATGCAGTTAGCGAATCACATTGGACGTAGAGGAATTAGCTCGCAGGAGAGACGACTAGATCGCTGGAAAGAGCACTATGAGGAGCAGTTTAATTGGTCCACAGCCACTCTCAACCTGCGAAACATCCAACACCTCCCTAAATGGGATATAGACACAGGTCCTCCGTCCCTAACTGAGGTTACTAAAGCTGTCACCAATCTGAAACAAGGCAAAGCATCGGGACCTGATGGAATAACTCCAGAGGTATTTAAGGACGGTGGAGACAGTTTACTGTCTGTGTTAACTAAAGTACTAGACAGCGCCTGGGAATCAGAAGGAGTCCCATCGGGTTGGTGTAAGTCATTGATTATCCCCATATACAAAAAGGGAGACAAGTCTTCCTGTGATAATCACAAAGGGATTAGCTTGACTAATATAGTATCTAAAGTCCTAGGCTCAATAATCATGTGTAGACTAAGTGGTACTCAGGAGGCACAAACACGAGAGAGCCAGGCAGGCTTTAGACCTGGAAGAGGGTGTATTGATCATATCTTCACCCTCCGACAGATTCTAGAACATAGCATTCTTACCGGCATCCAACAATCGTCATATTTCTTGAACTAAAGGCGGAATTTGATTCTGTCGACCGAGAGGTTCTCTGGAGATGCTTGGCTGTAAAGGGAATTCCGAGAAAATATATTGCACTGATTAAGGCACTCTACTAGAACTCATGCAGCCAGGTGAGGGCTTACGGTGAGTTGTCATCTGAAGTGGTCAGGACTAGTGGTGTCCTTCAGCGATGCCCATTATCCCCTTTTCTATTTAATTTCATCATGGATATGTTAATGGACTTAACTCTAAGTGACTTCAGCGACTCAGGGATTGACTTGTTACCACCGGGGAATAATCTCGTTGACCAAGAATATGCAGACGATATAGTCCATCTAGGCGAGGACGCTAACAAAATGCAGAGTCTTCTGAACACATTGAGCTGCAATCTACGAATGTTTGGCATGCGATTTCCTCCCACGAAATGTAAGATGATGTTACAGGACTGGACTACGCTGACCTACTCCTAGCTTAGAAATAGGCAGTGAAGTGGTAGAGCACGTTGACCGCTTCACTCATTTGGGAAGTTGCATCAGCCCCAGCAAGCTGATCTCTGAAGAAATCTTAGTACAGATACAGAAAGCCAGTTTCAAACATGCCAATTTACTCCATCTCAGATATGACATCTGGCTATCGACCAAAGGGTGGGTGTATTGCTCATCAGTCAGCTCCGTCCTCCTTTAAGGCTAGCTGTGAGATCTGGTCATTGAAAGTGGAAGACATTAGTTGTCTTTGACCATAGGTGCCTGCGCTCTATCTCCCGTGTGAAGTGGTATAATAAAGTGAGCAATATTGAGATTAGGCGTCGAGTTCTAGGTAAGGAGGGCTCTAACTTTACAAATCGATATTATTTAAAAAACACTGATATTGTTATTGACTACTATTGCAATAAATCACAAGAGTAAAACCCTGACTGACTGAGATGGTTGGGACATGTGTTACGTATGCCTAGTCATCGCCTTACTCGACCGACAGGCAATGTTAGCTGACATAGGGTCAGGCTGGAAAAGAGCTACCGGCGGTCAAACCAAAACATGACTTCATCATTCAATGAAATCCACAACAGTTAGTTTAAGACAGCCACGTAGGAAGGTGTAGACTTCCTGACTGGTTGGGGTCCTCGGGACGGTAAAAACCAATGGAGGCTGGAGACAATCGGTGATATGGCTTAAAGTGATCGCTGTCAATGACTACGGCAGACGCATCCACTCCTTGTGACTTATGATTTCCAATGAAACTATATTGTTTTTCCTCATGACTATTTCTTTGTCTCACAACTCTGCTTCCTATCTCCATTTTGCATTTCCTATACTTTCTTCGCTTGCTTTGTGTGCTACAAGGAGGCAGTGTGGCACCTTGAATTATTGAACATCGGTGCAAAAATCTATGTCGAAAACAGAGAGACAGACAGACAGATAGACATTGACTACTACTCTAGAATATTCTATGCATATAAACATATTCATAAAAAAAACTATAGAGCCAGAAGAGGAAATTACCGAAAAAAGGCAACTATTCTTTGCTCTAAACATAAAGATTGCTTATTTCAAAATGATTTGCGTAGATTCGAGAAAATTCAATGAGATTTCTAGTAGATCTTTTCTAGATGACCAGATCCTAATTACTTCTCTCTTACTTAAATGAACAAACCACATAAAACTTTTACAAATGATTAATTACATTATATATTAAATATTCCCATAATAAAATTTAGAACAACACACATTTAAGCGAACAATATTGTTGTTTTCAATTAGATCTTATCAGGCTTAACTCCAATATATATGTATAAGTTTACAATATATTATAAGTTCACTTTATTTCTAAAATATCCGAGACTAATGTGAGGTATAAACGCATGTTATCCATGGATGTATCATCACTATTCACCAAATGTACCGCTTATGGAAACAGTTGATTATATTTGTCAAGAAATCACCGATAGACAATTAGACTTAGGAATCCCCTTGTATAGCCTCAAAGAATTACTTCTTAAATGCACAATGAATGCTCACTTCGTCTTCAATAATTCATACTATCGACAAGTAGATAGAATAGCTATGGGTAGTTCACCATTAGGCTTAATATTAGCTGACTTCTTTCTCGCAAAACTTGAAAACGGGAAATTGAAGGATAACATCAAGGAGTTGGATATGTATTGCCGATATGTCGATGATACATTTACCTTAGCTGATGAGAATGTTAAAATAGACGAATTGTTAATTAAATTCAACAACATCCACCCTTCGTTTACCTTTACTTGTGAAGAGGAGCAGAAGAATAAACTACATTTCCTGGATATCTTGCTAAGTAGGAGAGAAGATGGGTCACTTGGGAGAAGTGTGTACAGAAAAAGCACATTCACAGGTCAATACACATACTTCCTTAGTCACGTGCCCATTAAATATAAAAGGAAAGTTGTAAAATGTCTTGCGAACAGAGCAAGGAAGATATGTACGGATGATCTCTCCATAATGGAGTCTTACAAAAGGAATTTGAATATATTCACGATTCCTTGACAGAGATGGGCTATGCGAGTAGTTTCATAAAGAAACATATGAAAACATCAGAGAAAAAGCCTGAGACTCTCACTGCACATAAGAAACCTATATTTATTAAGTTACAACTTTATGGTGACTTATCAAGTGAGATTCTATTCCAAAGACTTTCAAGGAGTATACGTAGAACAATTTACGCAGCACACCTGTGTACCAATGGTCAAACAGAAAAGACAACACACACAACTCAACTCTCAAGAACTAAAGGCCCTCAAAAAGCTGAAAAATAGGAAGGACATCGTCATTTTACCAGCCGACAAAGGAAGAACAACAGTAGTCATGGACAGAGAAGAATACACCAAGAAAGCTGAAGAACTACTCAAAGATGAAGATGTATATCAAGAACTCCCAACAAATCCCATACAAACATTGGACAACCGCATCCAAAGGACCTTAAACAAGCTCAGCAAAACTGGACAGATCACAAAACAAGACCAATGGCGAATGAAATCCAATGGACCAGTCCTACCTCGATTCTACGGCAGACCCAAAATACACAAGGCAAATATCCCGTTACGACCAATTGTATCACTCCCAGGAACTCCAACATATAATTTGTCCAAGGAATTATACAGAAAACTAAGACACCTAACGGAATCCTGTGATCACTCCATCAACTCTGCTATCCAATTCCTAGAGAAAATCAGAGACATCCAAACAGATGAACAAGAAATAATGGTATCCTTCGACGTGACAGCATTATATACCTCTATCGGACAAAAACTAGCAAAAGAAACCATGGAGCAATTACTTAGCAACGACGAACAACTTCCACAACAATCAAAAATGCAACACACAAGCTGGATGGAATGCATAAATCTATGCCTAACAACATACTTCCAATTCAACGGCCAAATATATGAACAAGTCAAAGGAACACCCATGGGATCGCCAATATCAGGTTTGATTGCAGAAGCAGTGATGCAAAGACTCGAAAACATAATTCTACCAAAGATCAAACCCAAGATTTGGATACGCTACGTCGACGACACATTTGTAATAATCAAAAGAAACGAATTAGACAAAACTCACAACTTAATAAACAACGTCTTCAACGACATCAAATTCACAAGAGAAGAGGAATCCGAGAACAAAATACCATTTTTGGACGTCTTAGTCAGGCGAACAACTACAGGAGAATTAGAAACTCAAGTTTATAGGAAATCAACTCACACAGACCAAATACTGAATTACAACAGCAACAACCCAATAGCACACAAAAGGAACTGCATACAAACACAATTCAAGAGAGCAAGGACTCACTGCAGCACTCCCACCTTAAGAAAAATTGAAGAAAAGTATCTCATGGACGTCTTCCAAAAGAATGGATATCCCCGGAATTTCATCAAGAAACATATACCCCCAAGCCAACCTACCAAAACAAAAGCCACCAAGGAAAACACAAAGAAAATCGCCTTACCATATATAAAGGATATCTCAGAAATCACTAAAAGACTCTTCAAACCTTTAGGAATTGACGTCGTACACAAACCAACAAAGTCGCTGCACTCAATTCTATGTCAACCAAAAGACTCAACAGCAAAAGAAGACAAAACCAACATCATCTACAAAATAAACTGTAACAACTGTGAAAAACACTACATTGGCCAAAGTGGACGTCCCCTTCGTCTTCGTATCCACGAACATAAGCTAGCCGTCAAAAGACATGATATACACTCCCTCATTTCACTACACACAGACAACCACGGACATCAATTCGACTGGGACAACGTTCAAATATTAGACAAAGGAAACAACAAGAATGCTAGAGAATTTTTAGAAGCTTGGCATTCCAGTGAATCATCAATCAATAGACACATCGAGATAGACAAAATTTATCAACCAATAAGAAAGAAACTTCACACACGATTGGCCAAAGTTCAAGTCACAGAAACAATCAGTTCCAACACAAGTAACCTAGAAGGTGTGAAAACATACATAAACAACCAATCACGTTCAAGGTCACCAGGAGGGATGAATAATAAACTCGTGGAGAAACCTAAAAGCTCACTTCAATTTGAAGTATGCGCTGAAGATGTCACCCAGTAAGGTGATGAAAGCTTCGCAAACTAACTATCCAGCTCAGAGAACAAAACCACATCAAAATTATCCACCTGAGCTACAAATCTTCTCTATCATATCTAAATCTTACGAGCGGGATACGCTTCTCTCTGTTCGAAAGTGGGAAGACTTCGCCAAAAGGCAAGGATCCACCAGAGAACAATTATTCTTTCTCCATGAGTGCCTTCGTCATTCAATCCTACCAAACAGTGTAAGATACAAGCCACCAGTCAACTGCCCAATGGGATGGAAATTGGCCGAACAATGTGGAAGACGAATGGTCAAATTAATGATTACGGACGCACATTATCGGATCAACAAATATCAACAAATAATAGATGTCCAAAAAGCAAAATTAGAGAAAACCCTCAACCAAGAACACCTGTCAACGCTGATCACCGCAATTTCACTGTCAAGTGGAAAACACAGAGAACAAAGACGAAGAGTCCTCAAAACCAAGCTAGCCAAGATTAGAAAACAACAACCAGACAATACGCCCATAGACTGCGTAGTCAACCTATCAAAACAACCACTATCAAAAATGGAACAACAACTACTACAAAAAGGATTAAACTACAACACCGGAGATGCTTCAAAAACTGATTTCTTCGCTGCCCTTGAATCATTACTCAAATCATCAAACTTGAACGAGGAAACACAGGAAGAGATACGCCAAACAATTGTACCAATGGTCAAACAGAAAAGACAACACACACAACTCAACTCTCAAGAACTAAAGGCCCTCAAAAAGCTGAAAAATAGGAAGGACATCGTCATTTTACCAGCCGACAAAGGAAGAACAACAGTAGTCATGGACAGAGAAGAATACACCAAGAAAGCTGAAGAACTACTCAAAGATGAAGATGTATATCAACAACTCCCAACAAATCCCATACAAACATTGGACAACCGCATCCAAAGGACCTTAAACAAGCTCAGCAAAACTGGACAGATCACAAAACAAGACCAATGGCGAATGAAATCCAATGGACCAGTCCTACCTCGATTCTACGGCAGACCCAAAATACACAAGGCAAATATCCCGTTACGACCAATTGTATCACTCCCAGGAACTCCAACATATAATTTGTCCAAGGAATTATACAGAAAACTAAAACACCTAACGGAATCCTGTGATCACTCCATCAACTCTGCTATCCAATTCCTAGAGAAAATCAGAGACATCCAAATAGATGAACAAGAAATAATGGTATCCTTCGACGTGACAGCATTATATACCTCTATCGGACAAAAACTAGCAAAAGAAACCATGGAGCAATTACTTAGCAACGACGAACAACTTCCACAACAATCAAAAATGCAACACACAAGCTGGATGGAATGCATAAATCTATGCCTAACAACATACTTCCAATTCAACGGCCAAATATATGAACAAGTCAAAGGAACACCCATGGGATCGCCAATATCAGGTTTGATTGCAGAAGCAGTGATGCAAAGACTCGAAAACATAATTCTACCAAAGATCAAACCCAAGATTTGGATACGCTACGTGGACGACACATTTGTAATAATCAAAAGAAACGAATTAGACAAAACTCACAACTTAATAAACAACGTCTTCAACGACATCAAATTCACAAGAGAAGAGGAATCCGAGAACAAAATACCATTTTTGGACGTCTTAGTCAGGCGAACAACTACAGGAGAATTAGAAACTCAAGTTTATAGGAAATCAACTCACACAGACCAAATACTGAATTACAACAGCAACAACCCAATAGCACACAAAAGGAACTGCATACAAACACTATTCAAGAGAGCAAGGACTCACTGCAGCACTCCCACCTTAAGAAAAATTGAAGAAAAGTATCTCATGGACGTCTTCCAAAAGAATGGATATCCCCGGAATTTCATCAAGAGACATATACCCCCAAGCCAACCTACCAAAACAAAAGCCACCAAGGAAAACACAAAGAAAATCGCCTTACCATATATAAAGGATATCTCAGAAATCACTAAAAGACTCTTCAAACCTTTAGGAATTGACGTCGTACACAAACCAACAAAGTCGCTGCACTCAATTCTATGTCAACCAAAAGACTCAACAGCAAAAGAAGACAAAACCAACATCATCTACAAAATAAACTGTAACAACTGTGAAAAACACTACATTGGCCAAAGTGGACGTCCCCTTCGTCTTCGTATCCACGAACATAAGCTAGCCGTCAAAAGACATGATATACACTCCCTCATTTCACTACACACAGACAACCACGGACATCAATTCGACTGGGACAACGTTCAAATATTAGACAAAGGAAATAACAAGAATGCTAGAGAATTTTTAGAAGCTTGGCATTCCAGTGAATCATCAATCAATAGACACATCGAGATAGACAAAATTTATCAACCAATAAGAAAGAAACTTCACACACGATTGGCCAAAGTTCAAGTCACAGAAACAATCAGTTCCAACACAAGTAACCTAGAAGGTGTGAAAACATACATAAACAACCAATCACGTCCAAGGTCACCAGGAGGAATGATTAATAAACTCGTGGAGAAACCTAAAAGCTCACTTCAATTTGAAGTATGCGCTGAAGATGTCACCCAGTAAGGTGATGAAAGCTTCGCAAACTAACTATCCAGCTCAGAGAACAAAACCACATCAAAATTATCCACCTGAGCTACAAATCTTCTCTATCATATCTAAATCTTACGAGCGGGATACGCTTCTCTCTGTTCGAAAGTGGGAAGACTTCGCCAAAAGGCAAGGATCCACCAGAGAACAATTATTCTTTCTCCATGAGTGCCTTCGTCATTCAATCCTACCAAACAGTGTAAGATACAAGCCACCAGTCAACTGCCCAATGGGATGGAAATTGGCCGAACAATGTGGAAGACGAATGGTCAAATTAATGATTACGGACGCACATTATCGGATCAACAAATATCAACAAATAATAGATGTCCAAAAAGCAAAATTAGAGAAAACCCTCAACCAAGAACACCTGTCAACGCTGATCACCGCAATTTCACTGTCAAGTGGAAAACACAGAGAACAAAGACGAAGAGTCCTCAAAACCAAGCTAGCCAAGATTAGAAAACAACAACCAGACAATACGCCCATAGACTGCGTAGTCAACCTATCAAAACAACCACTATCAAAAATGGAACAACAACTACTACAAAAAGGATTAAACTACAACACCGGAGATGCTTCAAAAACTGATTTCTTCGCTGCCCTTGAATCATTACTCAAATCATCAAACTTGAACGAGGAAACACAGGAAGAGATACGCCAAACAATTGTACCAATGGTCAAACAGAAAAGACAACACACACAACTCAACTCTCAAGAACTAAAGGCCCTCAAAAAGCTGAAAAATAGGAAGGACATCGTCATTTTACCAGCCGACAAAGGAAGAACAACAGTAGTCATGGACAGAGAAGAATACACCAAGAAAGCTGAAGAACTACTCAAAGATGAAGATGTATATCAACAACTCCCAACAAATCCCATACAAACATTGGACAACCGCATCCAAAGGACCTTAAACAAGCTCAGCAAAACTGGACAGATCACAAAACAAGACCAATGGCGAATGAAATCCAATGGACCAGTCCTACCTCGATTCTACGGCAGACCCAAAATACACAAGGCAAATATCCCGTTACGACCAATTGTATCACTCCCAGGAACTCCAACATATAATTTGTCCAAGGAATTATACAGAAAACTAAAACACCTAACGGAATCCTGTGATCACTCCATCAACTCTGCTATCCAATTCCTAGAGAAAATCAGAGACATCCAAATAGATGAACAAGAAATAATGGTATCCTTCGACGTGACAGCATTATATACCTCTATCGGACAAAAACTAGCAAAAGAAACCATGGAGCAATTACTTAGCAACGACGAACAACTTCCACAACAATCAAAAATGCAACACACAAGCTGGATGGAATGCATAAATCTATGCCTAACAACATACTTCCAATTCAACGGCCAAATATATGAACAAGTCAAAGGAACACCCATGGGATCGCCAATATCAGGTTTGATTGCAGAAGCAGTGATGCAAAGACTCGAAAACATAATTCTACCAAAGATCAAACCCAAGATTTGGATACGCTACGTGGACGACACATTTGTAATAATCAAAAGAAACGGATTAGACAAAACTCACAACTTAATAAACAACATCTTCAACGACATCAAATTCACAAGAGAAGAGGAATCCGAGAACAAAATACCATTTTTGGACGTCTTAGTCAGGCGAACAACTACAGGAGAATTAGAAACTCAAGTTTATAGGAAATCAACTCACACAGACCAAATACTGAATTACAACAGCAACAACCCAATAGCACACAAAAGGAACTGCATACAAACACTATTCAAGAGAGCAAGGACTCACTGCAGCACTCCCACCTTAAGAAAAATTGAAGAAAAGTATCTCATGGACGTCTTCCAAAAGAATGGATATCCCCGGAATTTCATCAAGAGACATATACCCCCAAGCCAACCTACCAAAACAAAAGCCACCAAGGAAAACACAAAGAAAATCGCCTTACCATATATAAAGGATATCTCAGAAATCACTAAAAGACTCTTCAAACCTTTAGGAATTGACGTCGTACACAAACCAACAAAGTCGCTGCACTCAATTCTATGTCAACCAAAAGACTCAACAGCAAAAGAAGACAAAACCAACATCATCTACAAAATAAACTGTAACAACTGTGAAAAACACTACATTGGCCAAAGTGGACGTCCCCTTCGTCTTCGTATCCACGAACATAAGCTAGCCGTCAAAAGACATGATATACACTCCCTCATTTCACTACACACAGACAACCACGGACATCAATTCGACTGGGACAACGTTCAAATATTAGACAAAGGAAATAACAAGAATGCTAGAGAATTTTTAGAAGCTTGGCATTCCAGTGAATCATCAATCAATAGACACATCGAGATAGACAAAATTTATCAACCAATAAGAAAGAAACTTCACACACGATTGGCCAAAGTTCAAGTCACAGAAACAATCAGTTCCAACACAAGTAACCTAGAAGGTGTAAAAACATACATAAACAACCAATCACGTTCAAGGTCACCAGGAGGAATGATTAATAAACTCGTGGAGAAACCTAAAAGCTCACTTCAATTTGAAGTATGCGCTGAAGATGTCACCCAGTAAGGTGATGAAAGCTTCGCAAACTAACTATCCAGCTCAGAGAACAAAACCGCATCAAAATTTCGAGAAATGTGGTCTGCAGGTGGATAATTCATAACAGATGTGATAGAGTCTTTCTTACAGAAAAATTCTGTTTTCAAAATCATTGGCACTTTAAGTAGAGATCTTCAAATAGAGGAAAGTATAACAGGTTAGTATTAGTACAGGCCTTATGCTTAAGATGAAACAATGAACATATATCTGTTCTTTAAACTTCTGCATTTAGATACCACTAATGGTATTGTTGAAACCATCTATTCATTAGATGGTCCTCCAAAACCTAACAGCTTCTCTGAAGTAAGTGTTTTTCATCCATAAAACCAGCTGAACTAGTATTTTAAGCTCACCTTTACTAATTAAAGTTTTGCATCCAATACTACTGTAACGACAGAAGACAAGGGTGAGGCAACAGATCGTTTATTGAGAAAATCAACAGATATTTATAGATTTTTATGTACATTATTTTAGGTCATTGTTAGCAGAGAAACAGAGCCTTCTGATTGGTTGTTTTCTCCCTGAGAGTTAATCTGTCATCTCTCTGTGACCGTCGTATCCAACCCCGCAAAGTCTGTTGTTATTGGTTGTTGAGTTAGTCTTTGTTCTTGTTCTTTTCTCATGACTAACATTTGAGACGTAAACATTGACTTAAATTGCTGTCTACAAATTTTGGCTAGCAAACAGCTCTCACCACACTACTAGTCTGATGAAAGAAGTGAGCTACACTAAAATATTTTGAGAAATATCCTTCATTGAAAGCCGGGTTGAGCTCATTAACTCTTCTTGAGTTCGATTAGTATAGGTAATCAATTAGATTATAGCAGGAGGACTCTCATACATTGGATTAATTCTCTTAATTTTCTCCATCATGTAAGTGTTTCCATCATATCAGTCTAATATTTTTTAAACAATCCTTAACTAAGCTACCATTCTGTATAATATCGTGACGCTGTGCATTTAGTAATGAATATTTGGTTGGTCTCCGAAATAAACCATGTAATGAAAGGCTGAAGAAATTAGGCCTGTTCACACCTAGCTACCGACGTCTTAGGGGGGTTTAATTACTGCCTACAAAATAAGAAATGACCAGCATCACCCAAACAAAGGTGTTCTGCCATTATTATTAAGTATAATTGCTAATCGCATATGTAATTTATCATATTGATGATGCCTGTAAACTGGCGTCCCTCATATGCAAAATGAGAATATATTATTATTATTATTATCATTGAGCAGGTATAGGCTCACTCGTGGTAATCCCAGAAGGATAGCTCACCAGAGGACAAGGACCCGGGTGCGCTCCCACTTCTTTTCACTGCGGGTTCGCCGTCCCTGAAATTCCTTGCCAGCAGATGTAGCTATGGCACCGTCTTTGGACGCCTTTAAGCGAAGGCTGAACAACCATGCAGCGACACAAGGACTGCATCCAAATGGCCTATCCCCTTAAAATCGCATACACCATTCAGGGGTAGACAATTAAAGTTGTCGTCTAACTTCTTTACATTCTCTTTCATCTTACTCTCCTGACAACTTTAACTACACTTATTATTATTATTATTGGGCTCGAACCCCGGACCATGTGCATGGTCGGCGAGAGTCCTAACCACTGTGCCACCGACGCATATACATATATATATATATATATCATACATTATTCTTCAAATTTAATCAGCTGACTGTTGTTACGTTTTCTTATTTCTTTTTCTGTCTGTTAGTCTGAATAACTTCACTAATTATATCTATTATTATTATCTCTTTTCTTTTGACGATGATACCGGAGGACTAGCTGGTGAAAGGATCAACTCCATTCACAGTAGTAACAGTCTTAACACACCTCATACTACAAACCACATATAATTAATCCCAGCACTACTCCTTTTGGAGTCAAGCAAAGCTACAACAGTCGAGTGGCGGGACGAGCTACGCAGAAGTTTACCGAAGATCATGAACCTGTGCCTTACAATCAAGAAGCGAACACAAAGAAATCGAATTGGTTTACACTAGCTCGTAAAAACGATATTGGATTGGATATTGGAACTCATTTGAAGTGACCGTCCTAGCTAGCAACGACTTCAGGCACATTGCAGATAATTTGGGGCATTTCCATGAGCGATGATTGGCAAGAAAATAACCAATGGGAGTAGCCCATATGTATTTCCTCAGCCAATGACAGCTAACTTTGCTGAACTGCGTTACAATGAATCTTAATTAGTCATTAGTAATACATAAACAAAAATAATATACTTTTTTTAATATAAGCAATCAATTAAATATACTTTTCACTATCTGAAGATGTCTTCACAAAATTAAGATGCTATTTCATTTAGTTTCGACAAGACAAAAAAAGTTGTGTCAAACGTAAAATACCGTAAACATTTTAGGAGGTCTCAGGAAATCAAAGCTCTTTTACAGTAACTAATCAAATTGAGAAAGGCATTATCAACCAAATAATTTTCTCGATAATAAGGAGTTAATAGATTATGAATCCAGTGTATGGCATCTTTGCAATATGCACGCTGATGAAAATTCAGATATCATGGTGGTTTTCAGTTTACTAAGAAAAATACTTAAAACGGTGAATCTGCACAATTCTATGTATACCGGAAACAATGTAATGAGTAGAATTTTTTAAAATGTGTTTTACACACTGACAGTTGGTTACAAAAAAAAACTATGAATGACTTAGCCTTTCATTTGATATTATTGGTTTGTATTCACCAATAAATAAGAATTTCGAGTATTCTACATTTTCTGTACTTTTTGAAATAGAAAGAACTACAGTGATACTATTTATTTCACCTGCAATATTTCATCAAGAAGCACAGAAACTGTTTGAAACACATAATCTCCCCATCATAGAACATCTTTATTTTTCTTTATTCGTCCATTTAAAGTTATTTCCCGAGAGTTCACTTAATCTCCCTTAAGAAGAATTCATATCTATAATATTTTATTAATAACCTTTCAGTACATTATTCAATTGTTGCTGGTCACAAATAATAGCATGCTTGTCGTAACTTCACTTACTGATACCTAGAACAATACAAAATGAAGTTTATTTATTTAACATAATTTATTTATCATTATTTTTGGTGTCACTTGATGATGTCGCATTCATAATCCCACCAGTTAAAAATGGCTTCTCATTTTGTGGAAAATAGTCCGAGTTATATGTTTTGGAACTAAAGGAGACTATCCATATCTCTTAATTTTCCATCTACCAGTTGGCTTAGACCAGTACTCACTTCCTAAGCTTCATAGACGTCAGTTACTTATTTAGTTCCAACCACTATGTGCTACTATGTTTATTGGCCTAAAATAGAAATAATGCTCATGGCTATTTTGTGGTCACATTTTTTGATAAAGCTACGTCTCGGCTGACTTCTTAGCCTGGCCTGCCATAACTTGGTTGACTGGATGCCCCTAACACCTCCCAACTAATTACAAACGAATATTATACTAATACCCATTCAAGAATACAAAAGAGTACTGAGAGTTTGTAAGAACACACCAACTCAACGCAGTGGTCCCATCAAATAATCAATTGTCTACAGTGTGTTTTTCTTGACCTCCATCGGTAGAGATAGAAAAATCAGTCATTAAAGAGAAAATGCATGAACCACGTGAATGCTTTTTTATCCCTTACAAGAACATCACCGTATGAACTTTCAGACTACGATTTCATTTTTATAAAGAAAGAAAGTCAGATCACATTATAAAGTTATTTCCACAAATGACTTCTAACTTTAATGGTTCGTAAGATAATTATAATTAATTTGTATTGGCTCTTGGTAATCCTTTCTACTTTTTGAATATTACGGAACTTATTATCATTAATTTGAGGATTTAGCATGGGGCACACGAGATAATATTTTTGTGGGTGTGTAGAAGTGAACTAGTCCTGTTACGGGAAATATATTATTGTTATGCATAGAAAGCACTTAAATATGTTAAATATTACTTCTGTTAATGAATGGAAATTTTTAAACACCAATTCCTAGAGATTATATGTTCAGTGAAATTAGAGTACAGTGCTTCACTTTGGTAAGTTAAAAGTTGCTTTAGATTATTCAAGGCTCTGTTTTGGTCACGGAACCTGCAATATAGGGAAACTGCTGCTCACTTTATTATTGCATATGGATGAGAAGCATACAGTTTTTTGATGAGTCCTAATTCTCTTATGAAGCCATTTTCTCAGTAATATGTCAAGACCGATCCTTTTTGAGTAACTTATTTCGAAAAGTTTAAGCAGCTTTCTTAAACAATCATGCCCTTTCTCCTAATCGAAAGATTCAAAATTTATTTCCAGCCAAAATTTAATTCTGTGTATATTCGATTGAATGGCTGCTTAATTACTGATCCTTTTCAATTGCTGTAAAATATAGTCACTATCTCTTTCATTACTTTAGAAAGACTTGCTTCAGTTGACAAGATCCTACTATTCAAAGTCTAGAAGTTCTCATGCATGCCAAAGACGTGGATTGCTCGGCATCTGAGAATTACGATTTCTATATAATGATTTAGAATTGAATCCAACTTCTGGTTGGATAACGCCTGATATACGGTAAAATATAGTCTAAAATACTAACAGATAATTAATTATATGTCACATAAAACAATAAGAAGAATTAGTATAAGCTTGATTTCGTGGACAACTGAGCAAATGTTTTTTATGCTGACGTACTATTTATAAATCAGGAGAGTTACATGATTTAAATGGAAAAACATAATGAGATATATTAACAATAATTTGCTTTATTCTAAAATAGGACGTATGATTGAGCATTTGGAACAATATTGTATCTAATTTATTGAAAAAAAACATTACATGGTATAAGTAACCAAAAATTGACAATGAAGTTACTATACAAAGTTGTGACAATCACAGCGGTGAAAAGTAATTCTTGTATTTTCATACAACTGGTTATTAGTCTGAATAAAAATAACGAACATATTTGCAGGACATTATGAGCCAATTTTGTTTTGTGGATTCTCTTCGACTGCTTACATCCTAAAACTTGTCAGATCGACCATATTACCTCCAAATAAAAAGAATCTGCGTCGCATCACCAAATCGTATATTGATCCATCTGAGAAATGCATCAACACCTTGAGGTCAGATATAGTCCAATTTGACAATCTGCTAGAAAGTATCACTTTGACATGTCGGAGAAAGTTTATTAACTGCATTCAAGGCTTACGCCTACAGATCACGCATTCATATAGAAGGAAGCTCAGGAAATCCTTATTAGTGGAGCAACTACATGAAGAGTTATCACAGGTCTCGGATAAACATATATAAATTTATCAGAGGGAAAGCTAAACCAAGTCTAAACCTAAGCTGTGTCTATAAGATTCAAGTATCACGTGCCAAACTCATTTATCAGCAGAATTGACACAGAAATGCGGTTTGAGTATTTATATGACCAGCTTTAAGATTTGAAAGATACAGATATAAAAATGTCTGGTTTAAGTCCAAAATGTTTCATATCACAGAGCAGTATTTTATTTCTCCTCCTGCACAGTCAAAAATGTTTACTAAGAAGCACAAAATGGCCTTAAAAGCCTGCAGAACAGTGATAAGATAGTCTTTCTTAAATCAGAGAAGGGTTCTGAAGTCGTATTAATGAGATTGCATCTTTAGAATGACAACGCTTCTCAGTAATACGACGAGATTTCAAGTGGAGAGGTCGGAAAACGACTCAACAAAAGCCTTTGAAAACAAAGTATATGGGCACCTCAAGGAAACGCTTAAAGAAGGATTAATCGACAATAGCACCTATAACGACCTCAAAACAAGGGGTTCATGCCTATCGTTCATGTATGGTCAACCAAAAGTCCACAAACCTTATGTGTCATTGAGACCTATAATGTCAGTGGTGAAATCACCAAGCCATAAGCTGGCTAGATAGTTGGTACAAAAGTTAGAACCAATTCGACAAAAGTTGACAGTCCTCAGTATCAAGGGTTCCTTCCAGTTTTCACAAGAATTAGACCAATTGAACATTTCAGAGAAACTCCTATCATTCGATGTTTGTTCGCTGCTTGCAAGCATACCAATTGAAGAGACCGTAAGAATCAATATGCAAGCTATCCAAACTATTTCCTTTCCCTGAAAAGGAATTACGAAAATTACTGCTTCTTTTTACAAAAAATATCCAATTCCTATTCAACAACCAGTTGTAGCGGCAAATTGACGTGGTGGCTATGTGTTCACTTTTGTGTCCTGTTCTTGTGGACATATTCACTTATCTTGAACATACATCCAATTCGTAGACCTCAACATGGCTGCTCTGCATCTGATCTATCTGATTTTGCTGATGAATTCACTGAATTCGCCGTTACACATCTTGAAAACTCTTTATCAGTTGTCACAGGAGATTTTAACTGCTGTGATTGTTCTTTCCTCGTATCATTAGGTCATGCCAATATTGTTAAATTCCCTACTCGACTTGATAAAACCCTTGACCCAGTGTTCATTAATGATGAGGAAATATATGAAGTACGCCGACGTGCTCCTATCATGAACTCAGATCATTGTATTATTCGGATATTACCTAAGATATACAGCAGATCTCACTTTAATATCTTCTCAAATCTGTCCAAGAAAACACAGCAAAGGTGTTACTCACAAGAAAATATGCTCAAACTAAGATGCATGCTAAATGACACTAACTGGGAACTTTTCAACGAACACAAACTGGATGATACTATTTCCAATTTGACTGACTATCTTAAATTCTGTCTTGATATATGCTGTCCAAAACAGATAATTTTCAAAAGAATGGATCGTTTTTCTTCCCCTCATCTCAAAAAACTTCGTAGAGAAAAAGAGAAGCTGTACAAGACAAAGAATAAATCTGGTCTTAAGAAGATAAACACCCAAATTAAATCTGAAATCAAGAGACTAAACAACATTTATAATCAAACAATACTATCTTGTAAAACCTCAGAAAACATATGGAAGCTTTTTAGAGAAATTACTGGTTGTGGTAAGCATAATAATTTTGCCTCTTCTATTGATGTAAATACTCTCAATAGATCTTTCATCCGCCCTCCAAATGTCCTTTCTGCCTTCAATTTAACTAATAACACGACCAGTGACTTTCATCGTTTCAATACTTCTGATGTTCTTAAATGTTTGAAATCTCTTAAACCTTCCCAGAGTCTAGGCCCTGATGGTATACCTGCCATTGTTTTAAAGAAATGTGCTGATATTTTAAGTAACCCACTTACAAGCATTTTCAATACTTCTTTTTCTAATAATAATGTACCTTCTCTGTGGAAAGATATTAAAATCATCCCTGTACCCAAGTCTGGTTCTGGAGATAGTGTTAAGTTTAGACCAATTGCCATTACCTCTCCTTTTTTGAAACTGATGGAGAAATTACTGTTACAAAAACTCATTCCCTCCCTAAGCTTCTCAAACGATCCAAAGCAGTTTGCTTACAAACAGGGTAGAAGTACTTTGGATGCTGCTGCTGTGTTTCATCACAACATTGTATCCTCCTTAGACAAAGGGGCCAAGTATGTCCGTTGTACTTTCCTTGATTACACATCTGCTTTTGACTCTGTACCTAGAGGCCTTTTGTTAAACAAGCTTAGCCTTACACAAACTGAGTCCTGGGCTATCAACTGGCTGCACTCTTACTTCTCCAATAGGATGCAGTACACGGTATATAATGGTGTAGCTTCCTCTCCTTTGCTTACTGAAGCTGGTGTTCCTCAGGGTGCTGTTCTCTCGCCGTTTCTCTTTTCCTTCTTCTTACATGACTTACCTCTCTCAGACGAAATCAACTTCGTCAAATATGCAGATGACCTGACTGTTTCGCTTCCCGTTAAGTCTCAGTCAGACTGCTTCAAATTAAATAGCTTCCTGTCGGACATCAGTCAGTGGTCTAAACTAAATGGCCTAACGCTGAATCCCTCAAAATGCCAGACTGTCGACTTCTCCTTTAGGCATAAACGAGATCTACAAACACTAGTAAGCACTCATGATGTCTGTAGAATTGAGGGGACTATAATTGAAACAAAGTCTAATGCAAAATACCTCGGATTAGTTATATCTTCCGACCTTACTTGGTCATCTCATATCCAAATGATTTCCAAGAAAGTGTTTCGTCTAACCTACTACATTAAGAAACTCAGACTAACTGGAGTCCCTCAACCTCTGCTTTCACAATTTGTCAACTCTCGTATCCTACCTATTCTACTTTACTGTTCCCCGTTAGTCTTTCCTGGGTTACTGAAAAAGGATTATACCATCCTGAGAAGGATGTTGAAGGTAGTTAGTAGGACTAGCGGTGTAAAACTCAGTCAGCTCGTCACAACATTAGTGGATAAGCATCTGAATACATGTGAGAAATGGTCTAAAACCATACTCTCTGACCCCCAACACCCCCTCTATTCCCAACTCTCTCCTTGCATCTCATCAGGTAGAACCAGAAATCAGTACAAAATAATATATGCTCGTACAACCAAGTATAGGAACTCAACGATACCATATTTGGCCCGTGTTCTAAGTGACAGAGACAATGTTAAGCGTGAAACCTATGACTTGCTTTGTTGTTAATAACATAATTTTGGCCCTTGTTATTTCCCCCTTACACTCTCTTATTTGTACTCTATAGTGAACAACCTTCTTAAACATACTTAGCTGCTTAAAATTATTATCATTGGCTTACTTTTTTTCACTTTATTCTATTCCTTCTTTTGTACATCTACTGGGTCCGACTATATTATCACTATGATTATTAAAAATTGTCCCGTCATTAACCATCATGTAACATTAGTTTTGTGGTTGTTCTTTGTTCGGCACTATTTAACTGACAATCTTGTTTGTTATTGCCACTATCACCATCTTAAAAAATTTTGTATTATGCATGATTCCTCACACTACCACTACAAACAACCGCATTAGTGCTGACAATAAAAAAACCCTGAAATGTTTATCTTATGATTGCTTAGTGTTGTTCAATCAAATTAACTGATCATCTTGGCTATAAACATTTTTAAGAACATCTCATAATTTCCCGTATGATTATAGCTGTTACTGTTCACCACGCATACACATATCGTAGCTTCCACTAACCAATACTGAAATATTTTTTTTCATTATTTGTGTTTATCTTCCTTTTTACTTGGTATTTTTATTTGCATTTTTTTGTTATTTCTGTGTTTCTTTTTTTGTTTTTTTTTTTTTTTTTTTTATAATACTCCTTTTAAATGTACGATGAAATTAGATGCAATATTGTAGATATGTGCTGAAAATTCCACACTGTACCACAAGTACTGTTTCTGGAATAAAGCGAAATTGTTATTGTTAAATAAGAAATGATAGGAGAATTGAAAATCCCAGTTACAAGAAAGAAACTTGGACTGGCCAGTAATTGAATTATTAAAGTTTCTTGATCGACTACAAATGGAGCCTGATGAGAACGCACTTCAGTAGACCTATGGCTTTGTGTTCAAAAGATAAGATTGGAGAGAAACTCGTAGTCATTGAAAAGAACTTTATTGAAAATGGATACCGTCGGAAGTTCATATCAAAATATGGGAAGTAAAAGAGACTTTGACTGAAGCCCGAAACAGTTGAAAAGAAACTGATGATTTAAATTGCTTTTTGCTGGTGTTGTCATGACTATGTGCATAAGGAATTTAAATAATCGGTATTACTTCCATACAAAGAAGGAACCTTGGAAACTTTACCTAGGATTCTCAACAATGCAGGAATAAAAGTGGCATTCAAACTCACAAACTCAATTAGAAAAATACTTGGTCTATTAAAGGGTCCTGCCGATGAAGCCAGTTAAACAAAACAATTTAGTTTATCCAATACCCTGCAATGATTGTCAAGTGCAATGCATAGGGTGAATTAGTAGAATAGGGTCAGTCAGACTATCGGAACACAAAACCCTAGCAAAATCTAGATTGGTTGGCTCTAATAATATAAAACAAGCAACAAAGGTTAATAAGACGGTATTTAATGAATTCATCAAATTTCGGTAGAACTCGTCAGCCGAATACTCTACGTACATGGATATATATACCACTGAAATTACATTGGGAGATTTAAGACTGATGGGCAAATAAACTACATTGAATTATTCATGCAGGAAGACAGGTGCGAATGTTTTCCAGGTCATGTCCAAATAGATAAGGGGAGATAAGATAAGAAACATACATATTTATATATTCGGCTAATACTTTAACTGAGATAAATATGTTTATGAACGGTTATTAAATTACACAGAATATCCGAATCCACTTAGTCTAAATAAAGTCCAGCATCATCAGCGGTGAAACACCTATCAATACCTGATCGTAAAACCACTACTAGTGGTTATTTCACAATTCTTTTATGTAATTATAATTATTTCGGCCTTTACCTATTCTGAACTGCGTGAATTATATAAATATAAATAGTTTCTTTTATGTCCTTATTTTTTAAGCACCCCGTTCATTTAAGTATAAAACTTGGGCACTGTGGTAGAGTATAACTCCATTATGGATAAGATTTTATTTTGATAAATATAACTGTGCAACACTGTGTGATTTATCAAAATAAAATCTTATCCATAATGGAGTTACACCCTGTTCATTGTCGAATGTAGCAACTATGCCTGTTGTCAATATGTCATGAAGTGATCAAACAATGAAGGAAAACGGAAGATGATATCTACTACTGAATGGTAACGAGTAGTTCTGGACCACTGAAATTGACCAGCACTGCTTGGTAGCTAACCCAATCTTAGGGATTTTAGTAATCTTTGGGACGACATCGTCGGCGATTCGCTTGGTTTCACTCAAAGCGAAATCAGTTCATACTACGGCATTTCTGGCAACTGTCTGACCTAATTCAATCAAGAATACTCATATCAATTATTACTGTTATGTGAGTCGGTGGTTCAGAAGCAGAATGCCTACCAAACTTGCAGGTGGTCTCAGGTTCGATCCCCCAGACGAAACACTCTTAAACCTCTCTTAGCCGGTAATCAGGCTGTTAAAGAGGGAAGGTTGGGTGTGAGGCTACTACATTACAAAAATAGAACCACTACTACTGAGACTTGAGAACTCTGGCATGAAGCCATATTTTCCGCTTGTAACGCAAAAAGGAAAAATCTAGGAAAATAATAACTATCAAGAGATTCAATTCAAGACGACACAGTTTGATGTTTAATGATCTTCTGTTTTCAAGGATTCTGAAAGTGACACCTTTATTCAGGACAAAAATTAACTTCAAGATACACTTTTTTGGCATTGTTACATCCGCTGCTACAGTCCTTCTTTTTAGTGTTTTCATTTGAATTACTGTTTGTTTTCTATATCTTGGCTTGTTCAAACACGGTTTTGTTTAAATGAATTCAAACAGTCAAGTTAAAACAAATCTTTATTACCGGTTCATTAATACTACTTTAATTGATATATTGATAAATATAACAAAAGAAAATACTAATTTGAATATATATAATCATATAACGGGTTAGTTATTCAGTTACTCATTCACTCAGTAAATAATAAATGAGGATGCCACCGACCAATCAAATCTAAACAAAACAGACAAATAAAGAAAAACTATTGTTGACAAAATAACAGTCATAAAAATTGGTGTAATTTATCAAATGAATTTAATGCCTTATCTTATAGCATAAAAGGTTTGTGAAATAGTGAGTCACATTGATAAAAAGCCTTCTCAAGTGATCGGTTACCGTGAGACGTAGTGAATGGTAGTGATACTTTTATGCTATATGAAACATATTCAGTTCATTCAGTCAAAAAAGATGTCAGAAAGCTAAGACGATAAATGTGAGCCAATCGAATAAGATGTAGATAGCGATGCTGAATATGTTGTGCATCGCCTACTTAATTCTGTTTGAATTCTGTTATGTACCCATATCTGTTGTCCATTCCTTTGGAATGCTACATACACTAACATTGGGTATTACAACTTTTCGAATTTCGTTCTCTCTAACTGGACACTGTTTAGTAATTAGTGTGGTTTGTCTAGTCCTTTGTTTGGTGCAGACTGAATTCTATCAGTCAAGCTTGTGATGTGTCCACCATGCTCTGTGGCTCACCATCACGGTGCACTGTGAATTGGTGAGTTCCTTCAAGGTTGCAGATACACCCTGCTGACTGGTGCCAATCAGCATAAAACCTAGGTCTAAGAGTTCCTGCCGATTGCCTCCAATTATCTATTTCCTTACCCCATAGTCGCTGTATGCGTACGTATTAAGGAGTGAGGACAGATAACCATGGATGGAAACCAATTTCTGTACAGCAAAAACGAATTCATATTCGTTTACTTATCTATACTTCAGTTCCGTCAGAGGTATATACCTCTGGGTATATAAAAGGGTCCACAGAAAGTTTCGTAAAATATCTTAGTGGAATATTACACATGGAGTTTTTCTGTAGTGTCTTCTACTTCTCCCAGCTATGAACTCATAAGAAGAGGAAAGTCAGTCTGATTTGAAGCGCAACTTCATTCGGCAAAATCTCATCAAACTTTTTCACAAATGAAGTTGCGGTAGACCAAAGATAACATAAAATTATAAAGCATTGGATTGTCCAATAAAATTATTCTGTTCACATTAAGACAGTAATACAAATCTAAAATGTTCCACCTTAACAGCCCGTGACTTAAAATAGTGACACTAAATTTATGCTGTTCCTATCACTACAGACTGGGTTCGTGGAAAAAGGTCATGCTTGGACCAAATCGCAACACTACGCATCATTACTGAACAAAGCTTAGAGTAGCAGTCTAATCTTTACATCATCATAATCCACTTTGAAAAGACCTTTGTCTTGCCTATGTGCGAGGCTTTGTATGTGTTTATGTGTGTGTCACTGCGTATGCCTGCGGCTATTTGATTTTATGATTAAAACTACTCATAGTCATGATGGAAGTAGATTTGGTTATTTTGCTTTTGGTCTTTTAGTGGGACCTGCAATTATTGTTGTTTTTGGCGCAGTTGATGCGCGTACTGCAATGTGCTGACGCAGTATATATATATACCAAGCGAACTTGCAAACCAATTTGAGAGTCTTCCAAAAAGAGTACGCAAAAAACTTACCTAAGGAGTACAGACTAAACTTTTTCAAACTGCACAAGCTACTACACACTACATGTTATTTTTTATGACCTTGAACCTGTAGTCCACCTAATTTGTCCCAATATTTTATGTGTAAGTTTTGTTAAGCCTAATTTGTTTCTAATCCTTTTTAATCTCATTTTTTTTCCTTCCCTATAATTATATTCCTACTCCTTATGACACTAAACTTTACTTGACCTTCTTTCAATCCTGGCAGTTATGCTACATCACTCAGTTTACCAGTTACAGTGGGCGTACGATCAGGCAAGTTCATCATCTTATTCCTGAACACCCTCATCTTTTCGTTTTGGCACTGGTCCGAATAAAGCTATACTCAGCTCAATACTAGCTCATATAGTCGATAGTGAACATCAAGTTGAGGTAATCGGAATACATCGGAACAATCTAAATTTGTGTTCAGAAGAAGTTTGTGCAGCCACTTTCTTTACAGTGGCCAACTACATAATATGTATTAAGTTTAATAAATGATTTTTCCCTCCCTTTGTAACCATCCTTTTAATTTGTTATTTTATAATGACTGCTATTCTAGCTAAGTCACTTAACTTGTCTGTATCTTACGTAGTTCTACTGGCTCATCCTAGTCTTCTTAGTCGTCATTATTTTATAAACTTCTTGACTATGTAATAACCTGTTGTAAAGTCGTACAGTTAGTAAATATTACTGTATTACACTTTGTCAAAATAAAGTTTTCCCATAATTGAACTACTAGCTAATTGTTTTGATGACTCACGATCTTTTATTGTCACTCCCTACACCTAAAACTGATAATTCATATGGACTAAGATAACCACATGGTTGACACAATTTTGTTGTAAAAAAACGATGTAATAGTGCAGGGAGTATGATAAGGAATTAGTTGAAAAGAACCATATTACCTGCCTCACTTAATCGTTTTTTTTAAATGTTGATAAAGAAATTCGGAAATTTGTTTTAGTTTCGACACAATTAAGGCTTTCTTCATTGCGTAACTGTCATCTAAAATTTACAATTTTAATGATAAATTTCTGGAACCATTCCTTTTGTTGCTGTGAGAATCTACTATCCATCAACGGCTGAACAGCTTGAGAATGACAGTGTTGAAAAAAGTAACTCTTCTCTGCGTTATTGGCTCGAAAACCACGCTTATGGTCCAGGGTTCGGTCCCCGGCCGATGCACTCCTTTACTTCAGCGAGCCAGTTATAAGACTGGTAGAGAAGGGATGTTGGGCATGAGGCTAGCAACCCCATCCGTAGAAATGAAACACCACTGCTACCGAAATTTCAAGCCTCTAGCTTGAAACCTTGTGTTCCACTCGGAGCGTAAAGGAATTATATATATATATATATTAATACTTACATGAAGTAGGATAAGTCTTATTCATATTTATTATTTATTTTTTCCTGAATAGAACTGAAAGTATTGTTAATAATGCTTTTTGGTGCTTTCTTAGAACTATTATGCTATAATTACAGGAGAGAACAGGTTGTTTCTAATCTCAGTCGATTAATTAACGTTGAAAGAAAACAGCAGAACAACATAATCAAGCCTGAAAAAAATGAAGAAGACTATCAGAACACCTATCGATTGAAGAAACTGACAAAGTATTATGATTGGTTTCTCACCAGACAGACAGTATATTTTCAGATTCATAATAATCGCACACTGATGGCTAAGAAGCCTTGTCACAGCAACCAATCAGATGAGTGGTTCGGTTCTGTTAAAAACTGCTTTAAGTAGTATCGAATTCACTATATATAAGCAAAAAACAAGAATGGTAAGTAAATTTTACTTTTTTGATATGTTATGCTTGACAGCGAAAGTATCCTTTAATATTCAGAAAACTGTATAGAAACACTGAACAACCGTGATTAACTCCAAATTTATACTTTCTTGAAATTAGCATTTGTTTAAATATGGAAAACCAAGCAGATCCTAGTAAGTAGATTTCTACCACTGAACTTATCTTTTTTTGTACCAGTTTTAGTTCAACAATTGATTTGATTTTTTAGTTTACAAAACACTTCTTTTTCTCGGTGTTGTTATTTTCTGTGAGCGGAAAATTATTAGCTCAGAAAAGCTAAATTGTCACTCTAGACAACGTACTCAAAAATAAGTGAAATCTTCAAATTTCACACGAGTGGCCTAACTATTAGTTGTTATGACATCTCAACAAGTGTCATGGAAAATCATAGTAATGATATGATAAGAAGTTGTTGATGAAATTCTGTTTTGAAATCTGCTGTCCAAAAGAAACACTATTCGTCAAATTTGATAGTTTCTCCTCACCTCAACTTAAAAAGCTTCGTGTAGAGAAGGAAAAACTATATAAAATCAAAGATAAAATTGGTGTAAAAAGAACTAACTTCTTAATTAAGTCTGAAATGCAGAGGTTGAATGTAATATATAACCAGAAATTCATATCCTGCAAAAATCCTTCTAATATGTGGAAACTATTTAAGGAAATCACTGGTGGTAAGCAGATAAACAATATTCCATATTCTTTTGATGTATGTACTCTTAACAAATCTTTTATTTACTCTCCCTCAAATGCCATGCTTCCCAGCATCACTTGTGTTAATAATAGCCCCTTTCCAGGTTTTAACACAAATGATGTTCAAAAGTGCCTCAAGTCTCTAAACCCTTCCCAGAGCTTAGGTCCCGATTATGTACCTAGTATTATTTTTAAAAAATGTTCTGATATTCTGTGTCACCCTCTTACTGATCTATTTAACAAATCTTTTTCCGATAATATTGTGCCTGCCGTTTGGAAGGACATTAAAGTTGTACCCATACCTAAATCTTCTACTGGAGCATGTGTCAAATTTAGACCCATTGCTATTACGTCTCCTTTTTTGAAAACTATGGAGAAATTACTTTTACTTAGTCTTGAACCTTCGCTTAAATCCTTTAATGACCCTAAACAATTTGCCTATAAGCACAGTAGAAGCACTTTAGATGCAGCTGCCGTCTTATATCATAACATTGCTTCCAGTCTAGACAAGGGGGCTAAATTTGTTCGTTGCGCCTTCCTAGACTATACATCTGCTTTCGACTCGGTCCCTAGGGACATCTTATTAAATAAACTTGCTGCTAGTCAAACAGAATGTTGGGCTGTTAACTGGTTGCATTCCTATTTCTCAGATAGAAAGCAGTACACCGTATATAAAGGGAAGTCTTCCACTTCATTGCCTACTGAAGCTGGTGTCCCTCAAGGTGCTGTTCTTTCTCATTTTCTTTCTTCTTGCATGACTTGCCTCACTCTGATGAAATAAACTTTGTGAAGTATGCTGATGATTTAACGGTTTCAATGGCTGTTAACTCCCAGCTAGATTGTACTAAAATAAATAGCTTTCTATCGGAAGTCAGCAAATGGTCTGAGTCTAACGGTCTTAAACTGAATCCTTCTAAGTGTCAAACTGTTGATTTCAGCTTAAGATGTAAACGACAGTTAAAAGAAGTCATCGATTCTCATGACAGTTGTAAAATTGACGACAATGATATAGGAATCAAATCAGAAATTAAGTATCTTGGACTCATTCTCTCTTCTGATCTCTCCTGGTCTTCCCATGTCTTAGCAATCTCCAGTAAAATATTCCGCTGACATTTTACATTAAGAAGTTAAGACACTCGGGTATAACTCAACCCCTCCTCTTACAGTTCGTAAACTCTTGCATCCTACCTATTCTTCTTTATTGCTCACCCTTATTCTTTCCTGGTTTGCTTAAAAAAGACTATGTCACAATTCGTAGAATACTGAAGACTGTCAGTAAGGTGAGTGGTGTCCCAGTGGACCACATAGTTAACGTCGTTGTCGATAGGCACTTGACTTCGTGCAATAAATTTGCTAAAGGGATTTTGTCTGACTTGGAGCATCCGCTTTACCCTCAGCTTTCACCTTGCATCTCCTCAGGTAGAACAAGGAGTAACTTCAGAAAACTGTATGCTCGCACGTCTAAGTATAAGAATTCTATGATACCATACTTGGCACGTATTTTATGTGATGAAAATAGTGTCAGGCAAGAATTAACTAACCTTTTTTCATCTAGTAAATAAACAATTTCCTCCATCCATCCTTACATACCTTCAAGTTTTACTTTTATTACTTCTATTATATTTATGGTCCTGTTACTTCTCTGTTTTACTCTCATAATTGCAAACACCAACTTATCTCCATGACGGCTGTAATCTTTGTTTTTCCCTTCACCATATCATGTAGAAAGAACATTATATTCAATATTTTTAAACATGTTAGGATTTCTATACCACATTGACAATACTGTGTGGCACAAGCCAACGGCAATTTTCACTTGTATTCTTATTATTATTACCCTAGCTGTTATCATTATTATTGCTATTTCCATTTTATATGCTGCATGTTTTTGACACTACCTCTATTGTAAATGTGGAAAATTTTCTGTGTGATTAATTTTATTTATAATTTGAGGAAATTAGATGCAATATTGTGATTAATGCTGAAAATTCCATTCTGTATCACAAGTACTGTTTTTGGAATAAAGTAAATTATTATTATTATTATTATTATGAATACTGAAGGGAAACCACAATCCATCATTCAAAGAAATACCGTCACATAAGTAATACTGAGTACCTAGCGACTGTTAAAAACTGACCCCGATGGGTTATTTACAAGAAAACACTGTTGTTATTATTACTGTTCCCCTCGGTTCCAAGTAGAACCTAGGGCTTGAACAGCACTTCTACACTTTGTCATTTTCCCTACAGTCCTCTTTAGCTGGCATCAAGATCTTCCATAGTCTCACACCTACTCCTCATACAATCTCCTCCATGTCACTTTCGAATACGTAAAGCATCGTTTCCCAGCCTGGTTCCACTGCAGCAATGGTGTGGCACGCGATGTCATTCAACAGTGAAGTCCATCTCCACTTTCTTCGAAACATTTAATCAGCAACCAGTCCTTGATTGATTCGTTCCCAGAGTTCCTTGTTGTTAATTCTTCCTGTTCATCTGATCTTCGACACGGAGCCATAAAAGTCTGCAGGCTATTGGAAATGCTTTCCAGGACGCGTGCGCCAAGTTCTTGACTTATATAGAAGAAGTGACTTAGCATTTATGTTGAAAATCCGAATTTTGTTCTTTATACTGAGTGCAGAAGATTTTCAAACTGGTTTCATAGTGATGGAGGTGTATCTTGCCTTTACAAATCTGGCTGGCTTTGACATTCTCAGTGGTTCTGGTTGACTGTGGTTGAAATGATGCTGCTCAGATAAGTGAAGGAAGTAACAAACATTCAAGCTTATTCTGTTGATAGTGACTGATGCCTGTTGTCGTTGAGAACTTACCAAATTCAGAATCAGAATCCATGTACTTTGAGATTAAGACATATCATTTTAGGGCTTCCCCATAAATAACTACAGACTTGGTGAGTTAGTGAAAGCGTTCCCCCACAGGTTACTGTAAAATTTCATCAACATTTGCATTCACTTGATATTGAAGATAAGATGGGTGACTAGAAAAAGTCACCAACAAATAAATTTGGCGGTGAACCAGGAAACGGATATGGACTGGGCACATCCTCAGGAGATCTTTAAGTGATATCACAAACTGATTAGTCAAGTGGAACCTAAATGAGAAACGATAAGTTGGACGTCAGCAACATTAATGAAATTATTTGAAGAGAAAATGAAACATTGTGAACAACTGGGAAGTCAAATAAAAAACATGACACTATGGACGTACCACTGCAGCCCTATGTTCCAGTCGGAATGAATGGTGCGTGTAATAGTGCTAATAACAATAATAAAATATCTCTTCTTTCACTTACGACCAGCTGTGGTCTTTTTGTCTAGTTCATATTTACTACTTAATAGTAAGAAAATAACAAATTTTCAAAAAAGACACTGAGAAAATATCTCTAATTTTCCGTAAAAAAGTGATTCTGAAGTTGTCTGATGAAAACCATTTTGTTGACGGCCTATCTGAAAGACTATGTGAGTTAGCAAACTGACTAATAGGACAATACCCTCCAACTCCAAATATTGAAATCAGCCTTATCCTCAGCATTTCAGACCTTCTCTGACTTGAAAATGGATTTCCTGTCTTTACTTCTACAAACAGAAGCATTTCGGTTATTGAATAGTTCACTGAGACATGCAGAGCCGGTGACAATTTGGAAACTGCTTGCTTTGATCATTCATCATGGAATTACAACGTATGTGTGATTGTGCTTGATACATTTTTTGACAATGCCCCTAGGTGGTTGTCGTATAGAGAAGGATATACTAAGAAGCCTCTTAGATACCTTATTTTGCTATAATGTATAAAAAGTGCCGTCAGCTGAATGAGGAAAATGGAACAGAAAACATTCCATTGTAGTCGGTAAAGAAGACTTCTTTTGCGTATCATAAACTTAAAATATAGCTTTTACGGTTGTTAACAAACAGATTATTTTAATATGTATCATTTTTTAAAGAAACAAGATATATACTACTGAGTTATACCAGTAATATGAGTGCTGGTACACTAAACTATCGTATACAGTGGTCAAATTCTCATGTATTAACAACAGTTATAAATCTCTCACATAGTAACGAGCATTTAAAATTCAAACTTCTTCGATAAGGTTATTAAGAGATTCATCATTACCTGTTTCACATGAAGCAGTGAGAAATGCCAATTATAACAGTCTACTTATGGTGTCATCTGAGTCAGATATCATGGTTTAAAAAATCAAGATTTCAAGAAGTAATAAGAAGAAATAATAAGCACGCTTTTAATTCAGGAATATATATATTATATATATTATATATATATATATATATGCTTAAAGAAATAGTTCTATGCGAAATCTACGCATAAACGAAATGAGTCGTGGAAATGACTATGCGTGCCAAAGAAGTGAAAGAAATAACCTCATGAAATATATTTTTACAATATTGTTATCAATATTCGTTGGTTGGAGGTAATCAACACGAAGACGTGAACGCAGATGTCACCTGTATTGGCACTAGTCAGAAAATTATATTCGCAACCTCCTCTAATCACTACCGCAGAGTTTAGCATAATATACCACGTGCTAAATGTTTACTACTTCTCTACCTTATAGATGCATTTGTTTGCTACATTCCACAGAATTGTTTGTCTCCAGGTCTCCATTGTTCCTTTAGGTGTGCAGATATGACTTGCTGGTGGGTGCCAATAAACAGAAAACACAGGTCAAGGGCTTCCTGCTGATTGCCTACCATTGCTTAGCATAGATTCTAAGTGCACCATGATTGTGAGTGACCTAACTTCGTGAATACGTCGCAAAATTTCGATGATAGGATTCAGACGTCTAATAAATGAAACACACTGTGTCCGTTATTCACCTCTAGTCGATTAAACATCTTTATCCTGTGGCGTTAATACTCCCAGTAGAAACATTCTCTGAGCTGATATTCTTTTGACAACAGCTCGTGATGGAATACTAGTCATCTGGTTTGTTGTGACTTGAAAGTTGATGAACATAAAAATGTTCTCATAATTTCATGGAAGCATTTTGTCTTATTTGTTGATTACACTTTAGATTACTCTTAAAAATACTTTAAAGTATTACTTTACATTGTTCGCCTCTTTATCTCCGTCACTGGGTCTATAACTTCACTTATATATATGAAGTAGGAGATAGTGAAGCCACTTTGTCTGATCATTAATTATTTACGCATAAATATCAAAGAGTTGTTGTTTTGTCAAATCCACAGTTGGCAAATCTGTTAGCAATTTGCAGTGAACACAGTCTGACAGACGAAATTTTCTCCACAGTTTCCTTTGAGGTGAGTCAAACCACTGATGACCTAGGCCCCAGATAAGCGAAACGGCCTTCCGGTGTCTAGATCACCTCAAAATAGCTGGCAAACACTACCGGTTTATGTGAATGGTATGCAACTACTTGTCTCGATCAATCCGTGGTATGTAGTTTTAAGTTATTGCTTTTATTTCAGGAGGGGTGTAATAAAATAAGAGTGACACTTTTCTGTCCTGTAAACACTGCTCTGTTGTTTAATACTTGAACTAATTAACTGTAAAAATGGTATTTAGGGATAAAAGTTGTCAGTTTAAAAGTCTTTTCTCATCACATCCAATTTACTTATATTGTGACTTCATTGAATGACTAGTGCCTTTATAATTCATTCTGATTTTGGGATAATAATGTCCAAATACCCGGAATCTGTTTGTGTGTTCACTCTTAATATGGATACCTCAAAGTTAAATTCCACGTATTCTATTAGGGGTGGCTTTCAGTTGAGTCCAGGATACCTTTTTTCATCACATTTGGAACTAGTCAGATATACCTCACACTCGAACTTTAAGCAATATTATATATATATATATAAGTCCAAGTTTCCTTGGAAACTTCATCACATACTGGAACAGAACTACATCCAGCTGTTAAGTCCCTAATGACAGAAAGTGCGCATTCTGGATTCCACTACGATCCATCAACAACCGAAAACCATTCTATAGTTTTAATCTAAGTTGTCTTCATAATTCAGTGAAAAATATATTCTATTTTAATAATTCTGTTCATTCATAGTTAATTAGTCATTTTGCTTTAATTTGTTACTAGTGTTGTCAAAGAAAATCGATCCTGTTCAGAGAACACCAGTAATAACCCAACAGCCTGAATCATTTCCCATCTTACAAAATCACCCCACAGAAGTGACATGCCCATTCTGTAAAGCAGATGTTAAAACGACTGTCAAATATAGTAATGGCATGATAACTTATGTAGCGTGTGCAGGTTTATGCCTCTTAGGGTAAGCTGATACGAATTATTTTAAAAGTCTGCTTTCTAAATAAAAACTAGACATATTCATCGACGCGTAGCTCATTTCTTCGGCTACTGCCAGGAATATATATATATATATATATATATAACAAATAGTTTTTGGAGCTCAGGTGGATGATTTTAATTTGGGTGTTTCCTCTGAGTTGGATGATTTATCTTCAGCTCCAGGCTTAACGAGAAGTGAACTCGCTTGAATTCTCCACGGATTATGTAATTGTGTCTCCTGATAACCTCTGTTGCGATTTTGTGTTACTTTGCATCTGTACTGACCATTTCACTGACTGGGATTTTTGAACTTTTTTGTCATGTGATTTATTCTGTACTAGTCAGTAAATTTCACTCGTAAGGATATCAAAAGGTTCTTGTTCTGCTTCACATCACTGAAAATACCCACTGAGTTATAAAGGAATTAAAAGACAAATTCAGGGAAGAAAATTTTCTTTATCGACAAAATCATCTTCAGAGGCTGTACAGTCGTATTTATATTTACCGCAAATGAAGAGTAGTCTATTATTGAGTAACAGAGGGTGACGTAATTAATATAATTACTCAGAAGTGACTTTAGAAGTAAGAAATAAAAGTTTTAAATAACGTAGTACTCAACGGCATAAAGGAAGAAATGGTTAGTAAAATGATGGTGTTAAAATTGCTATTGAATGAGAATAACGGTAGTTGAGTGTCAATTTAATAAGTATGAAGAGGGTGTGAAAATGTACAGAAGGAACATGTGAGAGTGATAATAGTGAATTAATTGATAAAGTAAAAGCAAACAAAAAGTAAAATTGAAAATTAAAATAAATGTTCCACTCGGAACCCAAAGAAATATTAAAAATTGATACTTACATAAATGTCCGTAAATTTATTATACGAAATTGAGCTACTTATTCTTAACCAGTAGTTAAAAACGTATTGCTAACTTTTCAAACTTTCTTCTACGCAGGTGCTGTTGTGGGTGTTGTCTAATTCCATTTTGCATCAACGCATTGAAAGACGTGGATCATAAATGTCCAAATTGTCATAAATATATTGGAAAATATCGAACATTTCAAGAGAAGTTTTTTAAATGATAGTTTCAAGATAAACAGAAATAAATGCTATATAATGGCTTGTTTGTAGTTATTTTCTGTGAAGCCTTTGACGCATAAGAATCCATTTCGTATTTAAACATGCATTTCTGCTCTCATAGTAGACTTTGAAGAAAGAAAGAACCATAAATTAGCATGGAGGGAGTTGAACTTTTGATTTTTTTTAACTGAAAATTACACATGAATAGTAGTAGACATTACTGAATCCCGAGAAATCTTCTACTTCTACCTGACTTCCTCAGCATCATACCTGCAAAACTGATGACCTCAAAATCAAGAAGAAATCATAATAGTGCAATCACTAGTTTGCCAAATACACTGATTCTTTGAAAGTGAAAGGTTATAGGGCAGCTTCAGTCTATAGTAGAATAATTATTGCTTGGGTACATAGATAAAGAGTTGTAAATGTTATTGGTTTACATACGTAGAATGCTTGTTGGCCACGGAGGATTTCCAAGTTCGATTTCTGGTTAACACACTTTCATGACTCCTTTAGAGCACTGGGCGATAGTAAGGACGGAAAATGGAGAGGACTGAACAAGAGGTTTGAAGCTTTATGTTCTATTCAGGAAACACAAAATTCCAAAACAGTAGATAAATGCTAGCATATTTCCAAAGAGTTGTTCAGTTCTTAGATCGCGTAAATTTTGAGAATGTAACACATACGAATTCCAGGATTAAATGCACGGACTTATTCTTACTTATAATGAGAAGATATGCCTATTTGTATTGGGAGCTAAAGTGATTGAATAGATAGGATTCATTCAAGAAAGATTTAGGTAACTTATTAACCTAGAAGTAAGATGCGATTGAAGACTAACTTAAGGTTGCATACGACATGTTAACTGAAAGCAGCTACCATGAAAAGTTCAATAAACAAGAAAGTAGAAAAGAGTTATTCTGTATTTGTTAACAAGAACAACCGGTTGTGCTGCCGAAAATGATAAATAAAATACCTAGGCTAGCCAGCCACCTCTAATTGTATCTATCAATTCAGCCGCTCCTGCTCTGGGAACTTAATTTTTCATTCCTGTCAACACCTATCTGTGTGGTTAAATAACAGCGCTGTTAAACCTGTCAACATTTCCGTATTGAATCACCTCGTGCCACAAAGCTAACTTCCATTGAAGAGTCTTTCTATTCCATCTAATGGGTATCGAATAAATTATCAAAAGCCTCTGGATACCGAAGACTAAACAGCAGAGACCACTCCAATTCGCTTAAACAAACCGGAACTCTTTGTGCAAAATAAACAGGTCCAGCCAATACTGCCTGCGATCGAACCCAAAAATGTGTAAATTCTACGCTACATCCTTAAATTTATCTGATATTTACTTTAGTGTAATAATAATGCATATTATCTCTTAACAGGTACTTTTGAGACGTGATCTGTCTATACTACTATCTCAAAGTAATTTAAGACAACACTAATGTTGGCAACAACGATATCTCACTAATTATTATGGTCACACAACTGTAGAATCTGTTGATGTTCATTAACCAGTCTTCGATAAAGCTGTCTAAGCTCAAAAATCTTTTTCTTTCACAGTATTGCAGACTAAAGCACTGATCTCATATTCCAGCAGACCTACCGCAAACACAAAATGTTACTGGGGTTATTGAAGTCATGAGTTTTGTAACTAACGTTTCACGCGAATTTCACTGTGGTCAAGGAATCAACAGTTTCATAGAGAAGTCACGCTTTGCTGAATGCCATATAAATGCTGCTCTCACCTAAGCAATTCAGAGTGGTGCAGTTTTGATTAGCAAAACTGACTACCTTTTATAAATACATTAAAACTTTGGTTGGTTGGATGAAGTTTTAGAATTTTCGTAATAATCAGTCTTTCTTATTGAAACACAAATCAAACTATCTTTGTTTAGCTGTAGAAAACTCAATGACAGAATACTTGCTAGCCACACACTTAACCAGGATTCTATTCTCTCAGTCGACACACTCCTAGAACGTGACCACTTGGCGGTCAATCCTGAAAAGAGGAAAGATTTGACGGGACGTTAGCACCTCTCACCTGTAATGACAACAATATCACTAATGAAATGTCAAAGCCCCAAGCCTTATGTTTCACTTCGGACGCAAAGAATGAGAAAGAGATGCAACTGTGTTATTTAAAGAATCTAAGGAAAATGTAACAAGATACACTTTTGATTCACTATGTTATTCAATGCTGAAGCGAAATGCTGTACAAACTGTTGCATACCTACAAAGCGTTCATTAGAATGAATCAGAACAGCTACTCAAATACAATTTTTAATGAGTGCAAAGAATCATTGAATATAATTCGTATACATTCATCTGAATATTTAAAAGTCAATAACTGAAATACATTTTAGTTATTTTGGGGGCTGATAATTTTTGTTAAATATACGCAGTAAAGATTATTCGTTATCCTTTTTTCCCCAGGTATCAGTTAAGTTTAGGCTGCATTAATTACGTCTAAAAACTACTTGCTACATAATTATGAGTTAAAAAAGACGCCTGCACCTACACACTAAGATACCTGTCTTGCTCAGAGTTTCATTTTGCATAGAGCTTTTTAAAGTCAGTTACTTATTCGAGTAATACATTACAAAAGAGCTTAGTAGTTAATAAAACACTTCTTTTGTACTACTATTATGTTGGCAAACATAATTATGTCGCTAAATTGGGAGTTAAATGTGGACTGCTAATCCACTCAGCCCTCTTAGATCACTAAAATAAAGATAGAAGTCAGATTGGCCTATGCAGGTGATAACAATACGAGTTGCTATACAAAATTCAGTGTATTTCAGTATTATCACCTTCAGAAAGTTAAACTAACAAACGACCGACTATACTGCTTTTGTATGTCTGGTTTTCTAGCATCTCTTATCACATTATTATAAATTTTTGGCCTTGGCCCAATGTTTCAATTTGTCCAGACTGGCCTAAGGTGGTTTAAGGTTGTTTTAGCCAATTGTTATAAAATATCAAACTGTTGTGTTTCCGGAATTTTAACTTGTCATCTCTTTTCTCGTTTGCATCTGTGGCAGTTATTAAGTATTTGAGTTCAGGCACCAATATTCATCTAGGTTTCATAATTTATTGAATCACGAATCAGGCGTACATCACTGACTGATAGATAGGAATAGTTGGAAACCACTCAAGTCAAAAATTGAAGCTTGCGAGATTTAGATTCATCTAAATACCAGACGGCCGTTTCACTCGTTTGAGATCAAGCCCATCAGAGGCCTACCCTGTTTGACTCAGATGAGAGATCCAAACCACTCATAATTCCTGCTAGCTACTTATGTGACCTGACAATATATGGAATCAAAGATGGCATTTTCAGTATCAGGGGAGATGTCACCACGGTTCCTTCTGGGAACTAAAAATATTCCAATCAAAATATGTGATCCGCTTGGTAGGTATATCATGATTTATCAATTTGTCAATATTATGTGGTATTACGCTACTTCACTTACTTGGTGACTATTTGTGTTATCAGTAAGCTCGCATATATTATGATATGAATGCTACTAGATTAGAAAAAGTAACTATAGTGACTCCTTTTTATGTACTGTTTGATTTGCGACTGCTGGATTAGTTTGAAATAAAAGCATAACTCTCTTAATCCCTGAACCTTGATTCCTCACTCTGTCAACAGCTGAAGTGTTATTTAAAAAGTTGGTATCATAATAATAATGTCTCCATTGAAATTGTAATGCTATATATGGGCATCACTATGCATGGAAGGGTTCTTTGATTTAAATGTTAAAACTGTAGGCCAACAACAGGATTCCTAGTGCGGGCCGTATTTGTTTAGCCTGAACTTCGTGTTATTCAGAAGAGAAAAAGAAGTAAGCTCAGTGTTGTATTATATACTTGATCTTCTCTAAACTTTATAATTATTCATTTAAATGTTAGGAATATTTGCCTAATTTATAATGAAGCACACATTAAAAACTGTTGAATACTTTGATTTACCTTAAAGATAATTTCTATTCACCTCGTAAGCGGAAGGATATTTCTTGAACAATAACGTCAGAGTTAAACGTGTTTCTGAAATTTCTACGATACGGAGCAGTGTCTAGAAAAAACTCAAAAATGACGGGCAGACCTTAGTGCTTGTTAAAAGAATGCAGATTTAACTTTAAATCACTGCTGAAGGGGAATTTTATCTTCTCAAAGCCAATTACGATATGTCATTTAATATCTGTATACATATCCCAACAGATTTGAAATTCGCCTACACAGCTGTTTTGATTACTTATGGTTTCTCTTAGATTTTGTTCATCTGTACTACTACTACTACTATTACTATCTAGTCAAAAATACTCATCCACATCTAAACAGACAGTTAATGTTATCTGTGAAGGGAGATTTGTCATAGACCTGCAAACGTTTTAGCGTAATTTTCTACAATGAAAGGCCAAGTTTGGCCTCTAGAATTCTGTAAATATTACTGAAATAAGTTTTAGGCTATATACCTCAGCAACAAATAATCTATTTAGTCAATCATCAGTTTAAATGATTTCATTCCCATCTCTTTTCAGTTAACGTAATTGCAACATATCAATATTTGTAATTATTGCAATCATCAGAATTCCATCTTCAATTTCCATTATTAAAATGCTTACAAATAATAATATAAGTAAGTGTTTTGTTCACCTTAAAAGGATATACGAAAGAAAATTTGGAATCCTAAATGAATATATGTCACATACGTAGGTCATTCATGATCTTTTGATGTACACTGTGATTATAAAATATTAGTTAATTAGACAACTAATTCAAACTGGTAATTACCATGTGATATGAAACAACTGTAACGTCATATATGGACTAATCACTTGTATCGACGGTATTTCAATTTACCAGCCAATCTACAATAAGTGTTAATCAGTAAGTTTTAATCCGATAGACAATGAATGAATTACGAAGAACCTGCCACTCATTTTTAGCTGAACACTATCCATCTGTGTTGAATTAAACTAGTTTTTTCATCTGTCTTGTTTTCGAAATCTCGTTAGAAATGAAGGCAGTGGAAAAAGGCCTTTTTCAGTCGACTGGTTCTGATGTTGGCAACTAGATTATCAAAGTGGCGCTAACTCACCTGTAGACCACTTAACACTTTCCCTGATTGGTATATCTCAATTTTCTGAAATCTGAGCGAATCGATAAACTAACGCCTTTATCCGTTATCAGGAAAGTATCGTTATTTCTCTTGATAATATGAGACATATTGTTAAGTCATTTTAACGTAAAGGATTATGGGCGAACTAGAATTGGGACGCATTTATTCTAATACATTTGAGTAGCCTTGTTATACTACCGCAAGTCAGAGACTGACAACGCAAATCTTTGTTTATCATAGAAATATCGAATACATGCGACTTGGATAAATCAGTGCAGATATTTAAAACATCCTCCTAACAGAAAACATGAAATACCGTCAGCGAATCGTATCCGCTCACGCAAAGTCTTTGTTCTTTTTTCTCATCACCAAGATTTAGGACGTAAACATTGACGTAAATTGCTGTCTATCAATTTCGGCTGGCAGACAGCTCTCACCAGGTTGTTGTTGGAGTTAAATCTGACTTTTAAATATAGTTCATTGTAGGAAGCATTTTCAAGTGATTATAGTTTCGTATCCGGAGATTCATTCTTGCCAAGAGAGACGACAACCACAAATCAGTAACACTCCGTTATAACATTTATAAACTTAGTGTCATAGTGAGCGAATAAGTGATTAATCTTTTGACATAGTCTTGAAGACAACAATATCCTTCATAATTACTGATAAACTTCGCGAATAACTTTTAACTTTACTGTAACAGTCTATCATGCCGCAACATTCCCTATGAAACGAAGCTGAAATGAGTGTTATACTCTCTACTAATTTAATGAAGATTTTGCACACTTAATGAAAGAAAAGGTATTGGTCACTATTCGATGACCAAGTCCTGTACAAGTTCAGCTTTCTTTAGTTGATACTTTCAGCTTACCTAGTATTCATCTATTTTGTGACAATAATCAGTTAAATTTGAATGCACTGCCTATGGAAATAAGTATAAGTATATACTAGTAACCAGAAGGTCCTGGGTTCGAACCCCAGTGGTGCGTACTGCTGAGGAGTTCCAAACTAGGACAAAACAGTTGTTCAATACCCTCAGGTTTTCCAATGGTTCTCTAACCAATGTCAGCTTATGATGAAATCCTGTAACCAATTAACCAAATCCCTACAAACCAATAATTAAGTATACATTCGTTCGGTACTAGATATGGATAAAGTGCAACCTTTGCAATTCTGTCACACATGTTTAATTCTCATAAGTGAATTGTTTGGCTGAATTGGTCCTTATTTTTCGAGAGTTTCAATGACACTAGTCCATCAAAAGCTTTGGACGTAAACGATATGTTGCTAGGATATTGAAATTCATTAGAATAAATATATCCAAATTCTAGTTTACTCATAATTCTTTTGAATAACTTTGCAATATGCCGGTTACTTTCAAACATCAAATGAAGTGACTGATAAACAATGTCCACCTTTTATAAGACAAGGCCGTGTAATACATGCACATGGACAAGTAACTGTTAATGAAGACTGAAATATGGTAATTTACTTCACTTCATAGTAAAACACTGAATATATCTCTCACCTATTTGACTCTCCCTCTCACTCTATCACTCTCTCTACCTCTGACCCTTGACCGTAAATAATTCTGGATATTTCTCTTTTTTTCTTATATACAACCTAGTTGACAACTTTATAGTAAAGCAAAATTTTTCTTCATTGCAACCACCATTTTGTTGTTCTATATCAATGCAAATGAGATAATAACGATACATTCAGCATCTCGATAGAACAGTCCGTAATCAGTGAATCAGTTGGATATTTCTTTGCATTTTGAAATCAGTCTGATTAGTGTGTAATGTTGAGTTCTTGAAACAAAAAGGAGATAAATAAATACTAATCTTTGACAGTCAGAGACAATCAGTAGGTAAACATGGACCTGAGTTTCGTGCTTACCGATCTTCGTATGCAGGCTCTTAGGAAACGATTCGAAGCTGCGTCACCCACTGCTGTAATTAGAGATGTTACCATGGAGCTGTTACGCACCACGAATGACATCTAGTAGAAGTGTAATGGTTATAGTGATTCATGAATGCTCATTAACCACAGTCGAGTGTCTAGTCCTTAATACTAACTATTCACTTCCCAATTATTTTCTAAACATTTTGTAAATTTAAGTTTCATGACGATTGGATTAATCACATTATCCAGACTCAACTTCTAGCTAGCCTTAAAAAGAATTTACAAAGTTTAGAAAGAAAGTTTTAAGCGATAGGATTGACAACATCAACAGGTTTCGGTACAAAGTAAAGCTTTAATTATTGAAAGCCATGAGTCAATGAATTCCAGCTTCGTGGTTGAACAGCAACACACATTACTGAAAATATAAATTTTCTTGTCTTATTTGGTTTTGAGCATGATATTGTTCAGTTGTAACAAGATAGAGAAAAAGGTTGAATAATACAACTTCATTTAAAATATTTTGTCTGATTAATATAGACTCTGCGAATTGTAATCATACTTATTTTCAATGTACATTCCTCAGTTGACTAATTCCAAAATTCCAACATAATCGATAGTAAAACACCGAGATAAAACCGATTAAATTATAAGGTGTTTGACTTCAAAATAATGAAATCTAGCAAATAAATTAAATTTTCACGTGACTATGAGTAAAATATGTCAGGTGATATATATGACTCATGAGCAAAAGAGATTAATTTAGAAACCTTTCAGTCTCTTAGTAGTTCCTATATGCCAACGTTAGATATGCAGGGATTCCAGTCAATCCAATGCAGATGTTGTCACAATCTAACTGGAATCAGAGACTGTGGTTTTGCTTTATCTCCAAATAAAATAACTCAAAATTCATGGTACATTAGATTTCAACGCAGTGAACAGGTGGTCAGTATGGTTGACTGGTAACTCAAGGGTCCTAAATTTTATCCCTTATGGAATCACAGGACGAAAAAACTGCCCAGTGCCTCATGGTTTCCGATAATACCCTTAGTGATATCAGTTCATGGTGAAATCTCTATTGAAATTAACAAATTATATGTAAAAATTGGCCACTATGAAACTATATAACTCAATATTAATTTCTTTATTATACCTGTTACACAGTGAAACAGTGTGACTTACTACACTGCGTCTCGAGCACAACTTACTCTGCACAATTTTATGAAATGTAACCCCACAACTTCTTAACGTGCTTACAGGATTTCATCATGAAGTGATATCGGTTAGAGAACCACTGGAAAACCTGGGAGTACTGGACAGCTGTTTCGTCCTAGTTGGGGAGTCTTCGATAATACGCACCTACCAAGGTTCGAATCCAAGAGCTCACAGTTACAAGACGAGCTCCTAGACCCGGTTCAAACCCAGTTGGGTGCGTACTGTTGAAGAGTCGCCAACTGAGACGAAACAGCTGTCTTGTACTCCCAAGTTTTCCAGTGATTCTCTCATGATGAAATCCCGATATCAGTTAAATCCCTGTAAACCGATACTTGAATTTGAAACTCGCTTTCTATGGTTCTGTTTATTCTCCTTGGGTATTTTGTTCGCTTGATGTAGCCACTAAACGTCGTAATGTCGCTACAGTTTTGTATATCTTCGTGAGTCACATATTCGTGGTAAATAAACACCCTTCAGTCTCAAGATCTCACATAGTTTCTTGTCGATTCAACTAGGGCAAAACAGCTATCCAGTACTCCAAAGTTTCCCAATGGTTCTATAACCAATGTCAGCTCATGATGAAATCCTGTAAACTCATTATTCTTTTCAGGTTTCAGGGCCATGTCATTGCCATTCCTCAGAGCATTTTTTTAAAAGATAGTCTGTTTTGTTATATTAAAACACGAACGCAAATATTACATTTGATAAAACAAACTTTTAGAAAATATTCATTTCATTCACTGTGAACAGGGGAAATCAATCGACAAAGTCGTGAAGTTACAAAGACTGAGATGGTTAGGACATGTGTTACGTATGCCAAGCCATCGCCTCCCTCGACGAGCAATGTTAGCGGATATAGAGCCAGGCTGGAAAAAAGCTAGCGGCGGTCAAACAAAAACTTGGCACCATTCAATGAAATCCACAACAGTTGGTCTAAGCCACGTAGGAAGGTGTAGACTTCCAGGCTGGGGTCCTCGGGACGGTAAAAATCTATGGTTGGAAACAATTGGTGACATGGCTCAAAATCGTTCTCAATGCATAGCGCAGATGCATACATTCCCTGTGACTTATAATACCCAATGAAACTATATTGTTCTTCGTTATTACTATTCCTTTGTCTGACACTTCTGTTTACTCTCTCTATTATGCATTTCTTCTACTGTCTTCTCTTGTTTTGTGTGCTACATGAAGTGTGGCGACTTGAACTTCCGCACATTTGTGCAAAGTTCTATGTCGAAAACAGACAGACATTCACTGTGAGGGAATGAGTTGTGCACTGGATTCAACTTACATATGTGATCTTACAAGACGACATAAATTCCTAAAACAAGGGGAGAGGTCGTGCTCTCATGACTTTATCAAGGAAAAGTGTCATCTACCAGACAAGATTGAAAATGTTTTGCTAGACATCTTATGCATAGTTTAAAAACGCGTCATCCCTACATAATCCATAACACCAGCCACTTTCTCATGGAGGTGAGACTTCAGAAATTTGAAACATAATTTATAAAGTATTATAAGGTAAGAGAAAACAAATGTTGTAGTCGTAGTTTCAGGTCGATTCCTCTGACTTCATGTGTGTCAGATTTCTTGCGAATTAGGCAGTTTAACATGAAAATAAGTGTAAAGTACCACCTTTGAAGCTTCTGGTTTATGTACAGTGCCGTCTTCACTGAAGAATCCCAAAATTAATCAATCTGTTATTCTTGATATTTCCAAATGCGAACATACGTATGATAAAGAACAGTGATAAAATCGGTACAGAATAAGTCTTTTCACACCTACAAACCAGTGCGTATATATGTAACGACAGAAGACAAGTGCCAGGCAACAGCCCGTTCATTATGGAAATCAACACGTATTTATATAAATTTCACATATATTATTATAGCCTAGTCAAGTAGACAAACGCAGTCTTCTGATTGGTTGTTTTCAAGTTCCTCGGAAAATGGAGCCATCTATCTGCGAATCATATTTGCCCACGTGTAAGTTTGCTGTGATTGGTTGTTGAAACAGCCTTGTTCATGTTTTCTCACGGCCCATATTAGTGACCTAGACATTGACGTAGATTAATGTCAACCAATCGGCTAGCAGCCTGCTCTCACCACATATACATATACTCGCATCGGTGGCAGAGCGGTAAGAACTTTCGCTGACCATGCGTATGGTCCGGAGTTCGATCCCCTGTCGACGAACATCCGATATCAATGGTCGGCCTGCAGAATTGGGCTATCGATATCACATGCTGAAAATTCCATACTTGTACCAAAAAAATACGGTGCGGAATCAAGCTATGATAAAAAAATATACAGCCAGGTAATAAATTGATTGGAAAGAGTGTTTTAGCTGAATATGCTACAATAGGAGATTTAAATCACATAACAGTATAAGGACATACTAAACAAAATCAAGATTTGATTATAATATATTTATAAAACAGTTGAAAATACTAGAAACATGAAAGCAGCAAATAGAAATAGATGAATAATAAATAGAGCAGCATAAACAAATACGTAAAGATAACGCTAGGGCCATAAGAAATGTTATTTGGCTGTATAAATAAATACATTACAATAAATGTGTCCAAATACTAGTTCATCACTCATAATCCCACAACTTAGCAACATGTATTATATAGTCAGTTACAGATGTTGCTAGATGAACCAAAAAAATTGTTTTTCGCCTCTTAAGATAGACGTGAAGTCGCAGACTGTTTCTACTCGCTTGTTTACAACAAGGACAGTCCAATAATACTTAGTCTACTTATCATCTGATCGATATTACAGTATGATTATTCTGTCATCTTAAAAACAATTTGACGTGTACTTTTCTGGGTGTATAGACGAAATGAGTCATAAACCTAGTCATGAGTCATCCGCTTCACTCATACTGATTAGCAAATGTGGAAAGACATATTCAACGCTGAGTTTAACAATGACCTTTTATCATACATATTATTTGCATTTGACAAAAAAGAAAGATCAAGATCGATGATTTGAATACCATAACAATTTTTTAGTTTCATCACACTGTGGGAATAGTATTATTTAGCGAGTGACGTTTAAAACACAGTTTACTGCCCATAATTATATGAATTGTAGGTATACGACTTTGAAGCTCAACTTTTGTGGTTGGCATACGTCTTTCTCACTTGTTGTAGGAGGTGGTAATACAATGACTTAGATGTCCAGTAATGGATTTAAGTCACTCATCCCATATGTTCACATTTGATTTGATAAATAAACCTTCAGTTATCAATCCCTCCCCACCACCTCATTCTATTACATTAGATTTAAATACTGTCAATTTTTCCTGTCCCATTTTAAGGTTGTACCTAACAGTACATAAGACATAGCTGACGTTTTTTCATAACTTCATTTAAGCATATCTTTTAGATGTTCTGTTGTGGTATTGTGATACAGAAAATGTGTGAGAACGGCATGTTGTGTCCACACATTCCCACAGTTCAATACTGAATACAATATATATATATATATATATATATATATATATATATATATATATATTATTCTATTTCATGTTAGACAGAATGCACTTCCCATTGTTATATACTGCATTAACAAAAGAATACTATGTGTATTTGAACATTCTATTTCATGTTGTCTGATGAAAAGAGAAATCACACGCATGATTGCTTAGCCAATATAATCTGCAGACACATAAGTAGCTGTTTGATCACTTGAAAATATACTTTGACTTTCGTGTCTTGCATTCTATTGTTACACACTATTGCTACACTGACTCTACCTGTTAGAATCGGAGCTCTTAGGTATAGATATTTAAGAAGGATTTCATTTCATCAAATTAATTAGTTTGAATAAACTGATAACAGCAGTTTGTGCGGAATAACATTTTATCATCATCTATTTCATCGGTATCCTATCAGCTGCTAACAGCCTGAAGAAATTATTAGGTTTATGTACAAAACAATTTTAACATACTTGCAAATGTTACATGGTGTCAGTCGACAGTAGACTGCAAAGTTAATAGACAGTACTCAGAAATTACACTTATGTAGTCTATACCCATAAAGTTCAGATTGAAACAAATATAAACAATCGGATACAATGGTAAAAGAGTGAATAAAATGAAGAGTAAGTAACATGTTGAGGAACTCTGTGGTTAATTTAATTCCAATCATAGAAACAAGAGATCAGCAAAGTTACACTGTATCAAAAAGAGGAGATTAAAGCCAAAGATTACTCAGTCAAATGAAAGACAGAGTAAAGACACCTAGTGGCCAGGGGAATGAGAGGCTGATAGCTGCCTCTTTCTGAACACATAAATCGGAGTCTGTTAGCAACTGCACGGGGAAACTTGTGGAGAATTGAACTATTTTGTTGATTGATAATTACAAAGGATTTCATCATGTCCGCCTCTCATGACCCGCATTAATAAGATGTCTCCCAAAGTCACTATTGTACACATCTGTTCCACTGAGACGCAGGCTTTTTGACCCATATTCAGATAATCGTAGGTATGCCCTACTTTCTGTTCTCCCAGTGTCACTGCTCTCACAGATCCATGTAAATTTATATACACAGCTGGAGTATTTATTGACTTTTGACTGCACCGAAGAGTATGTTGTCCGATAAACGGGAACCAACTTAGCCACAGAATAAATTCTAGCTAGTGAGGTATTCAATATTCTTTTCAGTATTCCTGCTATATTATCACCTTTATAATCGAGTTGAATGAAGATAAGCTTCTTTTCCTCTTTGGAAGACCTAATCAGTCAATAAGATGTTGAAATCAATACGTCTGTTTAAGGTGCCCCATACTGTAGGTATTTTTTTCACTCAGTTTGTCACTACTTACTGTCTTTCTCTGCACTTTGCCAACGTGCTTTTTTACTTTATGAATTATGAAATGCAAGATTGAAAAAATGTGATGCATTCATGTAACACCTTGCTAACTAAAATCTGACAACAATCTGATCAGTTAAGAATTATCAAGTCAGGTAATGTAATGTAATTAAGCAGAACGGCTAATCTGAATACTTCTCATCACCATGATTGACTGTACTCAGGTGATTTACTTATTACAGCGATCAAGTCAAAATTGTCTTTTGAATGCATGGTTCTTTTTAGAGACAAACATTTGCAACTGAACTGTTGTCAACAAATGAGGTTAAGTGTATAATTACAGAAGCAAAGTATGCATTAACTGCATACAGCCGACATAAAATATACACGCGTTTATTATGAAACGCGAAATTTTTTAAATATGTCGTTTCGCAATGTCATCTGAATTTTAACTCTTTAATCACTAAGGTAAATTAGATTATAAGGACTTTCGACATTATTGTTAATAATAATAATAATAATAATAATGTTAGAACAAAGACTACTTAAACTAAAAAATATCTGAATGCAGTTAAATCGGAGAAAAGATTGAATATGCCTCCTACTGAACCACAAAACGAATGATAAATACTAGAATGTGTAACCTTTGTTTATTTAGAAATATTAACAATGTCTGGTTGCTCGAGGCCTGCTTGAATTGGACAATATCTACAAGTGTTGGGTTGCGGGGATTTAATTGATTTCAGTTTTGATTATGAAATGATTTCAGCTAGAGAGAGATATTGTAGACCGAGAAGTACTGTTCTGCTGTTTCATCCTTGTTTGGGACTCTTCAACAGTGCGCACCTATCACCTGGTCAGGGGTCGAATCCAGCACCTTCAGCTGTGCAGTACTAGCTGATTTACAATGGTTCGCCAACTGAAGTCAATTCGTAATTAAAATAGACAACATTTACTTTCTAATAGGTCATAAATTCGTTCGTTCATTCATTCTTTCGCTCTGTGAGTGAAGCATAGTGTTTAAAGTATTCAGCTTTGAAGTGTCGGTAGCAATGGTGCTGTTGTTAGCCTCACATGATTGGCCGATACAACAAATGATCTCGTCGTTTGAAAATCTATCTTGAACCCTTCTACTGAGAATAACTTTCAGTAATCTTTTAAATCACACTTCCATTTTAACTTCATCTGTAACATGAATAATCTAATCAGTTTTATACTTAGGGGAACACTCGCTTGTTAACGTCATTTTCATTATGTTCAATCTTATACAACTAATCCCTTTAAAACTGTGTGTACGTAAAACGCTCGCTTGAGTTATAATTTTTTTCATATCAAGTGCATTAAAGCACTCAAAGTGCGAAAAGTTAGTAATTTAATAATCAAAACTTGAAGATGAATAGGCATTTCATATTGTACTAGATATAATTATTGCCATACCATGCTTAAAGCTCACAGTAAATCAATAATTATTCTGAACCTCTAATCTAATCATCACTACTGAAATTGATGCTCAACTTTTTGTCCTTTGAATAAGACAGAGTTAGGGAATTCAAATTATATATATAATAGCTTCTTATAATGTATTTCTTAACCTGCTAACCACACATTTAAAAGAGTAAGTGTCTTTTGAGGAAATAAAAAAAACACGGCTAACGGTAGAAGACATGTCGCTGAGTCACTCAAAAGAAATAGCAAGATGGATAAACTAATATTTGGACATATTCATTTTAATATAAATTTCAACAGAATAGCAAAATGTCGTTTACTTTCTGTCAATAAATAAATAATTATAAAATAAGTAGTGACCAACTACTCACGCTAGTTTCTCAAATAACTGTTTTTTATTACTGTAATTCACAGTTGGCTGTTTGAACACTTTAGGTTCTACCTGCAAGTGACGTATGCTCAATCTTATTAGACAATGACCTTTTTGCCCTTAATTTGTTATTACTACTCGTTGCGTATGATTTGAGTGTATTGTTGGGCTTTCGCAGTACCTCTCCATTGTACTTTGGTCACTGTCTTCTTTTTTTAGATGGTTCCACTATTGCCCATAAGTTTTCATTTCCTCTCCAAATAGCCACCTCCATGTCGGTGAAGCATTACAGCTGACAACTTGACAGGCCTTTGGTGACGTGCCCGCTAAATCTTTGAATTGTACAGCAATGCTGACTAACTTGACATTAATGGTAGTAACTTGGGTGTTGTTTGTTGTACTGAATGCTGTAGATTTCCAAACTGATATCGACTCAATCCTGGCTGGCTTTGATATCATTTCTCTCCGTTCCTCCTCTGTATTTGCGATGAGGCTCCCCAGGTATGTGAAGAAGAGATGACTTCCTAAAGATTTCTGCCATTTATGGTGATTGGTGCTTGTTGTAGTTGATTGTGTATCTTTATCGCCTATGCCTCCTGTATGTTCACCTGAAGTCCTGTCCTCACTGTCTCTTTTTGCGAACCTGCTGGTTTTCGCTTGTTTATCCTCGAGCGTTAATCTATGAATTAAACAATGAAATCAGTCGACAACGAGGCTTGTGTACAAAACTGGCAAACTATTTCAGTATGTGTTTCGTGTAAAACCGACTCTAATCTTGGAAGGAAAATGAATTTATGCAGTGTTATAGAAACGCTTAATTCATTGATTTTAACGTGCTTTCTGCTAACTGACTTCTGATATTTGAGGTAAAATGATATCTCACCAAAATTTAGCGTCAACTACCTCGTTAATTATAGTACATTTCAGATTGTCAGTTACTGACCAACAAATGCTGGCCTACATTGGTTACTATTTGACAAAACATTAATTAAAACAATTTTCTTTGATAATTTCAGAATCAGTATGCTATAAATCATAGCTGGAAGAAACAAACAGAACTTATTCATGAGTAGAAGACGGATATGAGATGTATGAATTTCATTTGAATTATACATCATTATGAAGTGACTCACAATTCTTATCAAAGCAACTCAATATTGATCCATTGAATTAGATGTTTAGGGAATCTGTCTCGATCAGATGAACCTACATCACCATGTTGATGATAATCAAATGCAGTGAAATCCGTCGGAAGTGCTAGACAGATGTTTCGTCCTAGTTTGGGACTCTACGTCTGTGAGCACCTGTAGCCTCACAAGTTTTAGACCCCAGGACCTTCAGGTTACGAGGTTGACCCGCCTATTACTCAGCCGTTTGGTTAGACAGCTGCAGCTTTCAGTGATGGCAGTTTTTTGTCTCACGTTCCTGTCAATAAATCTAAGTACATACGTCTTTTATAATAGGGCAAGACGTAGAGACTTAATTTCAGCAGATGTTTAGAATCCTTGTGCATAAAAAAACGTATTCGATTTAGCTTTCCAATCAGTGGGACAGGCTCTGACAAAGCAAGACTGAGTGAATCCGTTATATTGCGGTAGATTACTTCAATTGAATACTCCCCACAGTATTATATATATATATATATATATATATATATATCTTATGTATCAGGCGCAGCACTATTTTAGGAAACAACAGTGTTAAAATCACCTTTCGAATATTGTATTTACATCACTGATGTTGGCTTTTGTTTTCAATTTCCAAGTAAAGATGAGTAGTATAGAAATAAAATTTTACATCAGTGTTAACTGTCAATGCTAAGGAAATAAAATGATAGAAAACGCAATTAGCAAAAACATCCTTTAGTGTGATAAAAGATCAATAACATAACCCGTGACTTATGCCAAGGACAAACAAAAAAATGTACAGACTACACCACAAACAATTTATCTGTAGGTGACATTCACTTTCATTTCATTATGACACTCAATGATTCATTAATTTTAAATGATACGTCTAGATTTATTACCTTTTGTTAAATGATAACTCGCAAAAATACACTATACATCAAAACTATCAAAACAAACTGGGACAGTGCCGAATTTCTTAAGAGAATGCTTAGAATTGTGATGTAGTTTACTCAGAGAACGTGTGTATCTGTAATCTTTTTATTTGAGGTAAACGAATATGTATCATCGTTATACTAACAGCTTCTCAGCATGTGGAGACGTTGGAGTTGATAGATGTGAAGCCTGCTTCACCTGATTCAGCCTGGGTAACTAACTGTATAGTGTCATCAACCTTTCGACAATAAGTGTGACTTATATGCTGAAACACTAAGAAGACTATACCGAGTGAATGAGTTCGAACAAAATCCAGTCTCTAAACACATCAGAGAGGTTATCGATAGTTTTACGCTATGACACTACTGAAACTTTCGTATAGTTATTAGCTATTGAGGATATAATCGATCTGATACCACGAAGACAACAATAGGAAATAACAGCTTTCAGCGGTAACTCATTTACTTACATACACTTTATATAATGACCATAAAATCTAACTTGCTAATATGCTTAATGTGAAAGATCAATCGAGAATATTTAAATTTCGATTGTCTTATTAATTATTCTGGTTTAATGCGTCTGGATACTTACTACTGAAAGTACACCATTCTCTAGTATAATCAGGTAAGACAAAAATTTACAAAACAAAACAGTGTATAAACAACAATGCTAGCTAACTAAATAACCTGACTTAAAACGAATATTTTTTTTGCATTAAATACCGTAGTATGTTATTAGTCGAATCGATGTTTCTTTTGAACACATTTATTTATACATGAATCATAATATGTTTAAGAAATCACGTGACACAGATTATGTTAGCTAATCAATGTGTGAGTGAATGATATGCAGAAAAAGTTAAAAAGTGAAAGTAGACATATACCTATGTGAAATTTTCGTTGAAACGTTAATTAATTTTTTTTTGACTGGGCTTTAGGCAGTAACTAATGCCATTGATTGATGCAGACTGAATCTTATCAGCGAAGTTTGCAATGTTGTCACCATGCTAGACAGCTGGTCATCAGACGGTATACTCTGAACTATTGTTCGATTGCGAACCACCTAGCATGGTAGCCACATTGCCAGCTTGATTGATAGAATCCAGTGTGTGTCAACTCTTAAGATTAAACGCATGGCATTACTTACACAAAATCGAAGACTTACAAGCGAAAAAAGGCAAGCTGGTCGAAGAAGCAGCAAAGACAGGACTTCAAGTGAACATAGACAAGATGGAGGTTATGAAAATAACCAACCAACAACAAAAACAACATCCAGCGCCAATCACCATCAACGGTAGGGATCTGAAAGAGGTTACTTCATTCACTTATCTAGGGAGGGAGCATTGTCTTAACTACAGGCAGTCGGAACGGATGAGGATGTCAAATCGAGCGAGAATCGGGAAGGCGAGAAACACATTCATCAACCTGAAACCAATCTGGAAATCTTCGTCACTCAGCCAGCATCAACAACAAAATTCCATAGGATTTTCAATACAAACAGCGTCAAGTCAGTCAGTTCTTCTATACGGATCAGAAACTTGGCGGGCGTGTGCCAAAGAATATTTCCAACAGTCTGTTGCAGACCAGACCTTTATCAACAACTGTCTTCGCTGGCTCTATACTGAAGATCAGATGGCCGGGCCGGGCTGGAAAGAATCACCAACAAGAAACTATGCCTGTGAACAAACAAAACAAGAACCAATCGCCCAAGAAATATGCAGGAGAAAGCGGAGATGGATTGGACACTCACTGAGGCTGGAGACCGCTGTGTGAAATCGCGTGTAACGCAGGCCATTGCTCGAGTGGAACCCGGAAGGGAAGCTGCGAGTGGGACGTGGTCGTCAGTGCAAGGGTGACATGGAGGAGATCGTGTGAAGAGGAGTTGAAACAGTATGGACTAAGATGGATGCAGGTGAAAAGTACAGCAGCAGAAGACAGAAGCAAGTGGAGACGTGCATTTGAAGCCCTATGTTCCACTAGGAACCCTAGGGAACAATAATAGTAATAATAATTATTTACTGTCTAGTGCATTTTCTTTTGGTTGATAAGATTGTATTTCAGCAAATGAAAGAGTCGTTAACTGATAACTATTTTCTCTTTTTAGATAAAAAAATAAACACGTGCATTATCAACACTCAAACGAACGGCCTACCACGTAACTCTGAAGAACCAATCACAAAGCCACCATTTTTCTCCTTTTATTCAACGAACTAACCTGCGATTCCATGAGGAAATCTTTTCACTCTGGGTTAGGTTAACGATTTGGATTAACGATTAGGCTAGAGTTGAGTTTGGTATAAGAGCGTAGATTAGGGTACTTTTAGGCCTATATAGGTGGGTTTGAAATTTTTGAAATTTTTTATTTTTGATTTACAGCTTGATTTCACACTGTATTTTTGGTACAAGTATGGAATTTTCAGCATGGATATCGGTAGCCCAAATTTTGCGGGCCGACCATAGATATCAGGTGTATGTCGGCGCGGGCTCAAACCCCGGACCATGTGCATGTTCAGCGAGAGTGGGAAAGATTAATAGCATGAATTAAATGTGTAAATCATACAATGTTATCCAAATTTAGTTATTTGATCGTAAACATTCCTTTACCACTACTAAATATCGAAGCTCGAAGAACACAACCAATTTCTGCGTAGGTGAGTATTAAATTGGGAGCTAGAATTGAGGTGACTCATTGGCATGTGAGAGGATTATTTCGTAATACCGCTAAAACCCCTACTGTTAACACTTTTGTAGATATAATATGGACAATTATATTAAAGAACTTCGAATATCTAGTTATCCAACGATGCTATTAAATTTATCACCTATGTTTTCTAGCTTTTGGTTATGCTCCGAGTTATGCTGGCCGAAACGGCTATTTTTTAAGGTGTGATTGTCCCACAAACATGAAAAACGAACAGGAAGACTAAAAGAAGATGTTGCGATTTCATCTAGAAGTCAGTCAGTATACTATGAAATGGTAAGGTGTGAGGATGGAGTCAGTCGTGAGACCTAGTAGTTAATTGATAACATCTGTATTCAATTATTGGTTTGTAGGGATCTGGTTGATTGGTAACAGGATTTCATCATGAGTTCACATCAGTTAGAGAACCATTGGAAAACCTGGGAGTACTGGACAGCTGTTTCGTCCCAGTTCAGGACTCTTCATCAGTACGCGACCACCGCCAGGGTTCGAACCCAGGACTTTCTGGTTACAAGGTGAGCTCGTTTACCATTAAACCACTAGGACCCAATCCAATGGCCCATGAATTCTAACTTCTGCCAATTCACGATATGGCGCAACCGCTAGCCAATGTCTTAAGCGAGTATTTGTCCTCACACCCGACCTGCTGTACCCTACTGGTCACGACTTCCCACTGGAACCCAGGTAACTACCTACCTTAATAGGGCCAGTCTGTAACTGCAATACTAGGTGATGTGGGTTTAGATCTCCGACGAAACTGGAGTTGTAAATACACACTGCTGATGAATGCCGATGAGCATGAAATCTAGATTCATTGCCACTTACCAACTGTCTTCAACTAACAGATATCAGTTTGAAGTACACCGTGATGGTGAGTCACCTGCCTTGGTGACCATCTGCTAAACTTGACAGACAGAATTTAGTTAGCATCAACATTAAGAACTAGAAAATTGACATCGGTTACTCCATACAGAACAATGAACAAAAGTGTGTTTGTGTGCGACGCTGAATCAGAGATAAGATATTCATGGATAATAAAAAATAACTTTACAATGTGTTTTTCTTACGAGAGGACAGTTTACAGAGCATTCGACCATTAAAAAGTAAACCTGTACTACTCCCTGTGATATATTTAGAAAATGTCACATTTGAATAACCTACACTGACTACGTTTTGGGTTCTGTCGTCAGGCTGTTTGTGGTATAGGTACTGTAAACCTAAGTCACCTCTATTGTAGAAAAATCAAGAAAGTGTTAAACATCAGCGTAACTCCATTAAGACTGATGTATTGTCTCAACTTTTCTCAAGTTTTTTTTGCATGTCCGATTTCTACCATTTAGCTAACTCCAGCCTACTATTTGAAACTGTTCCTAAAACTATTTATATCAAAGGTTTCATATACGATATCAGTAGCTGGGAGAAATTAAAATAATAGTTATGATTGAGCGTTTTTGAAATATTTCACATATCACAAAGAATTCTAGTGGTATTATGTACTATATTCCCCTTCTAACTTGAATGAAAAGCTTTCACAATCCTCAATAGACTATTTTCAAAAACAAACACTGTCCGTGAATTCCTCACACGACTTATTTAAATGGCGGATTCACAGGTGCGAATGCAAGCATTACTGGTCTTCTACTGACCCTCGCTAACGATAGCTTATCGATAGTGGTCCATCTGAGTCCAGCATTGATTTGGTGATGGAAGTCACTAGGTTACGCAGTGTCTTCCTTTGTGCCTAAAGTTAGTGCTGACTAGGAACAGATGATTATCTGAACAGAACCATAGAAGACGATCACCGTTGTCGGTTCGTCAGCAGGGAATTCCATACGTGCCACCTACATACTTTTCAGTCTGGCACAACTTCCCTACTCGGGCATTGAAGTCACATGCTAAAACGACTATATCTGAACGTTTTGCTTTTTGCAGCAAATCAGACAGTTTCAGGTAGAAATCATCCTATAGTTCATCTGAACTGCAGTCTGTTGGGGGCGTAAGCGGAGATTACGAAAAGACAACAACAGGCAACAATGTACTTCCTTCTGCCAACAGACCCGTTCAGACGGACCGCACACATACAATTATCTTACTGGAATCCATCCAAGAAGTGATTTTTCTGCCATAACACTCAATGCTATCCCTACACCTGCGAGTCCTCGCGAACTAGCTGAGGGGTCTCCTGACACCCTTAAAGTGAATTTTGCAGATTCACCTTGTTGGCTGGGTGAGGTTAAGTGAATGACTATACTCGGGTCTTGTATGCGTTTCTCCAAAACACAACATACATCCATGGCTCTAGATTCCAAAGTTCTTGCTAGTGACGCCTGTTGTCCGATTTGGCAGGGGGTTCTGAAGTTGAAAGCCCCTATATAAAGTTGGGGACGTGTCTTTAAGAGGCTGTCGGAGGTGTTTCTATTGATCACATCCTTTTTTGTGGTCACAGAGTGAAGTGAAGATGCCTCACTAGCCTGAAGAATAGTACTGACTGTAGTAGGGAGTAAGATGATGAAGGTGATGTGGGTAAAGGAGAATTATGCTCAGGAAGGCTTCGCGTGCTCTTGGACGTGTGTGGGTGGTTGTTACTTCCCGGCTGTCCACGCCGTGGGAGTTGATTGATTCTTCATGTACCTGAAACAGAAAGAGGGCTAGTGTTGCTTGACTAGAGTCCAAGGGACAACTTCTTGAGGCCGATCAAACATGGTTTGTATGAACTTGTTTGGTTCCGTATTAGTAAACTTACCTCCAGTTACGCATCACCGTAGGGTAAGTCAGGATGTACAGTTGTTAGGGTCGACCTTTTCTAACCCTCTCTCTCCAGAGTGTAGAGACAGCATAGCTGGCTGGCATGCTGTTCATCTGAAGGAAACACCTCATTTGTGTTACACTACTGTTCCCCAGCAGTGCGACTTCGTCCACAGACCCCCAGCATAGTGTAAAAAATTCTTACACTATACCGGTGACTGTTTTTAGTCAAATCGCTTTCCTGACAACCTTCCTGGCATGGTGGGACCTGCAGGAACAATCGTTTCATCCAGTGTAACTTGTTGGGTCATTGTGACGTGCGAGCCCAACTACTACGTCAGGGTGGCAGCTATTGGTCGGGTCTTCCTGGATTTCCGGGCAATCAGCCCATTCAAGCACTAGATATTTTTTTTTGATTTTTGATTTACAGCTTAATTCCACACTATATTTTTGGTTTAAGTATGGAATTTTCAGCATGGATATCGGTAGCCCAAATTTTACAGGCCGACCATAGATATCAGGTTTAATTATGCTGTTGTTTAGGTCGTCTGTGAGGTGTAGTTGAGAAGAACTAGATGTTAGTAATGGAAGTTACTAATGGTAAACTGAAGACACACAGGAGACTAATAATTGGATTTGTCACAGGATTTTAATCACATATTTTCCTCGCAACTGAATGAAATACTACCTTCCTCTCACAAGTATATATATATACCAAAATGTAGCAATCAGTTTAAACCACATACCATTTCTGTAATAATCCCATGTGACAAACGTGGTGAATACTGATAAAAGACTTTAGTAAATGACACTAAATACAAATCAATAAAATTTCCTTGAATTTAATATCATACAAAGCCGAAGAAAACGGAAAAAAAGAGAACAAACCGAGTTCATTTAAACAGTGAAGTTTAACAATCATCATGAAATATTTGGTTGATGCCGGATACTAATGTGATCCAGAGTGTACTAGGAACAGACATGGCTACAAAGAATGAGCATTCAATAAAATAAATCATCGGGAATAACAAATGGTATGGTGATCGATCTCCAATCTGGAAATAAACCAATGAAAATAGGCCTACCTAAAATAACACCCAGTATTTTATTGATCATGATCACAGACTAATTGACATAACCTTGATGATATTTTGAAGAATACATTATTACGTAAAAAATAAAATTTTCGCCTCACTTGGTTGTATGCTGTCATCTAAGTATTACAGACTGGGAAACAGGAAGCTGTTGTATAATGTTATTGTCGCACTCAAGCGGTATTCATGACCAGCTCTTCCGTGTTCAATTTGGCGTCCCTATTTCAGTCACAACGTATTGAGAACATGACAACGAAAATATGTAAATCAAATAATCATGAAGCAGACTGGATCTTAACATAGGAATACCATTATTCTCTACTAGCCAATAATTTGGACCAACTTGTGAACAGGTTCACGGTGAGAAAAACGAATGTTTTTCTATGCATCGTGAAACAGTCAGCATTACTGAGGGTTACAATCAGAAGGGAAATATGTACAGAATGAAATAAATTCATTCAATTTCGTGATTTCAGTCTAATTTAATCGCAGACAGTTTGTACTGTACAAACAGGGTTTGGAGTGAGGCTGACAACCCCACTACATAAAACCAATACTACTATTATTTAAATTTCAAAGTTCGAAGCTTCAAGTCCTGTGTTCCACTCGGAGCCAAAAATAAAAAAGGAGCTTCCTCTTGTTAGACAAAAAGGAGAAACAATATGAAACTTGGATTGGCGTAAACTGAAAAGTAAGCGGATCGGGAATCAGATATTCGTCTAATTGCAAGGTCAATGTTAAGTATAAAAATAAACATTGAAGTGAATCTACTGTAACAGAAATGATATGATAGAATAAGGACATTGGAAAACAATAAACATTATGAATGATTTATAAATCAGAACTCAGCTAGTGGGATCAGATTTTCCGTATACCAGGTTGAACTTTCCATGATAGTTGTACAGTTTTTTAAGGGTTTATATATATAATATTGATTACCAACAAGTGTCTGAGTTTGGTAACGAAGAATATATCTGAATACGTTTTAATGTATATATATATATATATATATATATATATATATATATAAGTTTTTAAACAAACAAAATTCTGAATTTAACCAGTTAGCAGGTTCACTAATATTGTCTAGCAATGAGTTAACAAAATATTGCGTCACAGGTGACTTTCTCGGTAACAGTAGAATAACCTGGCGATATACATCTAAAAACCGTAAATATTTTTAACGAGTTAATACATATTTATTTCCCAAAGTAGAATTAATTAGCATCAAAGAGTAAAGTTTGACGGAAAAGTTTATTATCTCTTTTTAATTTAGAAAAGATATTGGTTATACATTTGGTAATGTTTACAACTGAAGTTAATGAATGTTTATTTTCGAAACATTCCAGTGGATAATCAATATTTATTCTGCTGCTTTATTCGAAATCGACAACAAATACTTAAACAAAATTGTAATGCATAAAGTCCTGTATACGCATAATTATCAAACTGAAGGGCGAAATAAACTGTACACACATTCAGAGTCGGTAGCTAGTATGAACACCCAACTTTTAACCAGTTGGTGCAGGGTTCTAACCTGCCTTCAGTCGGGACAACTGAGTGGTGGTATTATTAGCCCCCTCACACAATAAGTTTGGTTAATGCCTGGGTACTTAAGAAATGTGTTTTACCTAACTGAATTTAAACACGTGTATTACTCTTCATAAAAACCAGTGAATTTGATACCGAATTGATCAGACCAAAACTGAAATCCTATGCATAGATTGGTCATTTACTGACTGACTCACCTGAGAATCTAATAGCACCTACGTCTCAACTAATCAAATAATACATGCTCACAGGAAAACGTGCTTCTAACTAAAGTGCAGTAGAATTATGGTAAATTGCATAATTCTGTGTATTAGGTTATAAACTGATACGTAATGCACAGGCAGTAATGAAGCCAGCTAACCACAGTAAGTTAAACTAAGCGCAGTTTATATATATATATATATATATATATGATCTAATAAGCAAGCGGTAAACCTCCTGAATGATCCAAATATTTAACTAAGAGGAGTAGTCATCTTTATTTCTTCATTAAAAACAGAATTTAGTTAGCTTTATGTACAGATCAACTTCAAATGAAAAACGAGTTATTTTAATTTACAGTTGTAATCAAATGCAGTTCACTGCTGTCCTAATTGTAGTCTTCATCGAGTAAGGATATAAACTATCACAAATCCAACTAACCGCGCTTTCGTTTCAGCATAAGTGTATAGGCGGAACAGTGGAGGTCAATTATGACTTCCTCTGTTAGTTAATGTTGTATTACAGGCCTAAAGGAATGCTGTAGCCGCATTAGATGTTACGTTTGGCTGTTTTAAAGGTGGTATTCTATCAAAATTTTTACTCAGCCAGAATATCTGTTGCAATGTTTGCTACACTATGAGTGAAAAACCCTCACGACAACCTTAATCCTCACTCGTGTTTATTGCAGTACACATATGAATGATAATACGCACATATCCATCTTTTTGGGATTGATTTTGATTTCAAGGATGGCAGAATATTTCATCGATGACGATATATACTGCCCACAAAAAAGGAGTTTAACAACTTGAGGAAAGCTATTTGCGTTAGAATTAAATAATACTTGATAAAATTTAAACTGTGTGATACTGGAGATGATTTATTCTTCTTAAAAATTAATGTACTTTTGTAATATTTTCAAACAGAATACTGTTAACATTAATAATAAGAATAATAATCACACAGTTTACATGCAAACAGCAATATCCTTTTAAAGTTATAGGTTGACAAGCAGCTGTGTAATACAGTCTCTCCGCTGACATTTTACGAAGTAACAAAATGCAGAAAGGTATAATTATCTGAGCTATTGTGTAGATATTTGTTACATCGGAGTGTTACTGCTTTTGTGGTTGATATCTCACGTGACTACAACGACACAATAGCCAAATGATCACTTAAAAATATTCCCCACACTGAGTTAGACACAAAAGTCAGATTTAACTGCTACACTAGCGACAAACGTGGCAACAACAACTTCCATTATTCGCAATACAGGATATACCTATCATTGACACATCGTAGAAAATTTAAACCACAAATAAATAGTCAATATCGGATTGATTGTATGGCCTTAGAGATCCTCCAAAAATAAATTAGTCGAAAACTGTCCAGTCTGGCTATCACGTCAGTATAAATATCAATCATGACTTCACGGCTAACAGAGATAGGTTGTTCATCCTAACGCCTCCCCCATTCTAATAGATTTTCAGTTGACGGATCACCAGAGGATATTTGTAAGACTGGGTACTCTTCGTCTATGATAATATCCAGGGATTTCATTACAATTAAGTAAGACTGAGCGCTCACTTAACAAGTATGAATGACCTCTACTGAAAATAAAATACAAGGTAAGGAGATTATGACAACGGTAGAAACCAGCACAGAAAGTTCCAGCCTGAATTGATGAATTGCTAGGGCTGAATCCTGTCTTATCGGTTGGGTTTCTTTTTTAGGTAATTTTAAGGGAGAACTCTGGTGAAGTTGTGTAACTCGAATTCACGACATGCTCATGGTATGCTAACGATTGTCTTGAATTATGCTTTTGAAAACACCTGCCCTCACAGTGTTCTGTAATGCTGTTGGAAGGTGAGTGCTTTATTCGACCCATATAACTCACGAATCTGTCGACAGATTGAAGTGATCAAATATGTCATTGATCCATGCATTACAAACCTAAAATTTATTCAGGAACAGTAATATTTAATAGTGAAATTGCTATCAACAAAATGCGAATAAAAATTCACATTTTTGGTGATCAGATAAATCAAATTATGTCAGGTTAAACGCCCCACATCTGAAAATTATAACAGACTAAGTAAGACGTGTGCATTCACGTAATTTGTAATGTAGACCAAAATCAAGTAAAATATGGTATGATGCATCTGTCAAGATAACAGCGTTATATTGTCTGGAGTAGAACTGAACTGATTTTATTAATATATAATATAATATATATATACATAATATATAATATATTAATAATATAATGTGTGCGTCGGTGGCACAGTGGTTAGGACTCTCGCCGACAATACACATCGTCCGGGGTTCGAGCCCACGCCGACGCACACCTGATATCTACGGTCGGCCTGTGAATTTTGGGCTACCGATATCCACGCTGAAAATTCCACACTTGTATCAAAAGTACGGTGTGGAATCAAGCTGTAATCAATAATAAAAATTAAAAAAATAATAATAAGGCGTAATAAGAATACTTGAATCCCCTTACTTTATGTTAATTTTCGTCTTCAGCAGATATCAATTAAAGAATTTCTGAAAACCAAAGAATATTGGACAGCTGTTTCATCCTACTTCAGGACTCTTCATCATATTTTCACCCACGACCGTATTAAAATCCGAGGCGAGTACATTTTCACACAGATGGCCTATGAATTCTTCCTTATGCCGAAAATACTGATCCTTTACATTCTGTTGCCTTTTATATAAATATGTACGACAAGTACGTGTATCATCAAGAATGTCCGAAATGTTTTGCGCAAATACGCTACACGTTTCAGATAAATTGCGTTTTCCAACTGTTTGGTGAAAATTCTTTGATTTTTGATCTTTATTATTATTTCCTTGGGTTCCAAGTGGAACATAGAGCTTCCCATCTAATACTGCTATCTGCAGTAGTTTTCAGCCAGCTCCACGACTACCTTTGTTGTCTCATCTCCACATAACACGATGCTCAACTCATCGTTTACCATTCAGGTACTGCTTGAGACCCTGACACGTGATGTCACTCAAGGGTTTCCTTATGATTGATTGTTGATATAAAAGGGTAGTTTTATTTGAATAGAAACGTACAACAGGTACAACAATATCTATTTGAAAATTGATCAATACAATGAGTGGAGTAGACGAAATTATCGAAAATCAGGTCGAAAATTAAGATAAATTCACTACGTGCATCACACTCACTGTAAAATTATTGCTATTCTGACTTCAAATAGATATAGAGATATTATAATCAAGAAATAAGATTTAAGTAATCATGATGTGACATTGCTTTGACAATATATATACATATATATATAGCATTTAGATGCTCATATCATTTATTTGATGAAACCATATGCATTCTATTCAACATATTAGTCGGCTAAATACATTTTAACAACAGTAAGTGATACTGATGCCGTCTGTACACAACCTGATTACTCGTCGTTACGGATGTTAAAGACTTATCATGTAGATGACTGTGAGATATAGAAGCCAAGTAGCATTCCACAGAGGGAAGAAACTCATGACCTTCGTGAGTTACATGCCCGAAAATCGACTGAATTCAGAGTAGGAGAAAGAAGACAATGAATGTCCGATTTATCAAGGAGTTGTAGAAGTGCCTTTCTGAAGACTATCGACTTACTCTCAACTTCCTCGTTTTCATATTTCCTACCATTGGTGTCAGGCTATGATGAAATAAGTCTCAAATAACAGTTTATATCATCCTAGTCGATCCGGGATCATATCTCTACCCACTTATCAGTGAATTACTTCCATCTACCGATTCATGAATTTTCTTACTGCAGCTTTGAGCCAGGTAGGAAAATGTAGACTCTGTCCATCTGTATTTCCTCGGTGTGTCGTGAAGAACCAACAGTTAGAGAATTTTCATGCTATGGCCCATCATCTTAACCACACTTGTAATTATTTTATCTGCCACACATTTTCGTTTGGCCGTATTCCTTTTCTAAGTCTACTTCCATGAGAAATATGGCAACCTAAACTGATGTACTTTTGTACAGTGTTTTATGTTGATCATTCAGTTTAGTTCTCTCTTCTTTAGTATCTAACAGGTAAAATAGCCTCAAAAAAATGAACGCCTTAATATCTCTACTATTTTTATACCGACAGTATTCACCTAGAAATGACTATTATATTATTTTGCAATGGATGGTGTGATGAAAAACTATCCAATGAAGGACATACCAAATAACCTTAAACAACCAATCCGGTCGTCCTAATCTTAACATGCATTTCACACACCCTATACTGATTTTTTTTCCCAGTTATTGTTAGGATTAGGTTAGAGTAATGGTTGGTTTAGGCATACGTTTAAGTCTAAGTAAGTACTTAGGTATTAGCTTTAGATTTGTAGCCTTCCTATTCAAACCTACACTTAAAAGAAAAAAAACTTTTTGACACTGCAAATACTAACACATTATATGCAGTGTTTATTTATTTGTAAATCTTCACACATTTACGAATCACTGAGCCTACTGCCTTGACTGTCTCTTTTTTAATCACGTAAACACGTTCATATGACAACCTAATATGTGACTCTAATTTTATTGATTATCCCCATTTTTGTAACAATGTCTAATTCTACTTCTATTAATGCTGTTTATCCTAGTCTGCACGATTGATCACGAGCTGACATCAGTTAGAAAAATCTATTGAAAAACCTGGAAAGCTGTTTCGTCCTAGTTCGTTACTCTTCATCAGTCCTGGGGTTCGAACCCCCGGCTACGAAGCGAGATCGTAGACCATTAGGTCCCTAGGATCCGATTCAAAGGTCCATGAATTCCAACTGCTGCCATTTCGTCACAAAAGATATATTTAGCGCAATCGCCAGTCGATGTCAAGGGCAAGTAACTGTCCTCTTGCCTGACCCACTGGTTCGCTTAGTTTGCTTAGGAAATATGTTCACCAATGGCATTATGCGTTTTGACAGTAAATGTCTGAATCGCAACCATCCTGTTTCACACAAACACACACACACACACAACAACTACTACTACTACAATATACTTTTTTGTCCTTATGTGGTTGTAGGTAGAAGTCCTAGTTAGTAGTAAGTAAGTGAGTAGACTATTTCTTAAAGAAAACAATAAAGTAATTTTTTCAGTGTAATTGTATTCATAGCAGTTAGGAGGCTCGCCGGCTATGCACATAGTCCGAGGTTCGATCCCCGGACGACGCACTTCTTTACCTCACTAATCCAGAAATAATGCTGGTAAAGAGGAAAGGTTGGGCATGAGGCTAGCAACACCATCCTGTAAAAATAAACATCACTGCTACAGAAACTTCAAGCCACTAGCTTGAGGCCCTATGTTTCGATGGGAACGAGAAGGAAGAAAAAGTGTATTCACTGGGCTGGATGATTTAATTACCTGTCTGCATGCACAACATCTTTAGCTCTAACTCTACACTAAAAACATGGAATACCACCCCCACCAGGTTAGGCGTTTCACATACAAGAAGAAAAAGTATAATCCAAAGCGATTACAAAATTTATTGATTTAATCAGTATGATAAAGCTGATGATGGTTATGATGATGATGACGACGATTATGATGAACAAACTGTCCTCCTCTTTGCTGTTTGCATGTATATACTCAATAAACAGTAATATTCACAGTAGTAGTAATAATAATGGCAACAGTTTAATAATAACAATGGTAATATGGAAAAATATTAATATTTCAAGTTTATTTATTATCACCAGTATCAAAAATATATGAATGTATAACAAATGGAAGCCAGAAGGCAGGAATATAAAGCAAAAAAATAGAATATAAAAGCAAAAAATGGGGGGGGAGATAACTGCTTTCTTTTAACGACAATAGGACCTAATAATACATGGTGCACATTTGTGTATTGTTTATTTATGTATTTATTTATATATCTATGCGTGTAGGTGAATATTAAAAGTGAAATTAGTCAATCTCCTCACAGTTTACAATGGTTTATAATAGCCAACTTGTGATTTGCACAGTGGACATATATGCACAACATCTTGTGTAGATTCAAGGTAGAAGGGGATTAAACAACACAACACCCATAGCCTAAAATTGTGAAAAGTAAACTATGATTATATGAGTTGAAATCAAATAAGGATAATTTATTTCTTTTGCAATTTAGAAAAAATATTCATTCATTAAAAACACAAAATAATTGAGCGAAGAATATCCTTTTCGATAAATTCGTCTTCTGACTGTACAATTATATATGTATGCTTATATACACAGAATAATCTAGATTAGTAGGCAATAACAATATTAGTGTTTTTTTTAAATAATATCAAATTGTACAGTATGATCAACGCAATTACATTTCATTAAAGATAGTTAAATAATAATGATAACAATAATAAAGATATGGTAGCAAAATGGAATATCAACTAAAATTAAGAAAATTCCACAAAAATTCAGGATCATTCAAACCTAAATGGCCAAGGTAATGATAATGTCTTAACGAACTTCTTTTGGATGCACAAATTAGGCTTGTTAATATGGATCCCCACAGCCTCAGCAACATTTAGTAGTGGAACTCTTAAGGCAAAATTGAGATTCGTAGGTATGAGATTCAGGTAAATGACCCTGAAAGCATCGTTAACGTCAGTCTTGTGTTCTGTATCCACAAGATGAAATAGAACAGCACTGCGAATATATTTTATTCTGCGTATATATATATATATATCTGAGGGGCCAGAAAACGAATTTATCAAAAAGGATATTCTTTGCACAATTATCATATTTTATATCAAAATCTTCCCATATATTACTTTGATATGATAGTGTTCTCTCATTTGGGTGATTTACATGAGAAGTTTTCATTATCTTTTTTCTTATTCTGGACAATATCTTCGCATTAAAGTCTGCGCTGAACATGTCTCCTGTCAGCTAGATGGACATGTGAAAGCCTAGCAATTTAACCAGTCATCAGTTCAGAGGACGCAACCACATCAAAATCATCCACCTGAGCTACAACAAACCCTCTCTCTGTTATACACATATAATATTTTTTTAAACTAAAACTAGGTAAAAGAAGGACTAATATATATATGTAAGGGAACCCAATTTAGACAAATATGGATTTTCGGTAATTTTTCATCAGGTTTTACAACTACATAATAAAATTTGACTAAGTACAGACATTTCATACCAATGTGGTTAACAGAACTAAAGTTGACGCGTAAGGTGGTCTGGTAGATGACAACAATAAAGCTGATCACAGTAATAGTGATAGTAATAACAAAGGTGAATACATACGACTGTTTATACAATCTAGGTAGTCGATCATTGTCAAAGTGTAACTAGAAAGTATGCATACATCTAACACACATCCACAACTTTATTTAAGAGATGCAGACAAAGGCGTGTTAGTCTTATATGACGAAGCTTGACTCTCCTGTTCTACAAGTAAACTACCTATAACTAATTGTAAATTTAAAAGGTTAAAGTAGTACCAGATCGTTAGTAAGCGTATTACACACATGATACAAAGATCCTGAGAAGAAAAACAGAAACACCTCATTCAAAGAAGTATTGTAGTGAATTCATTAGTTATCTTACACCAATTAAGAAAAGTAAGTCAGCGAATTATACATCTCATCCAACAGTTATACGACAATGCTGCATGCCAAGTAATCCACAACGGGAAACTTACGGAAGTCTTCGAAGTGAGGACGGGAGTGAGGCAAGGCTGTCTACTATCGCCAATGATTTTCCTGATTGCAGTAGATTGGATAATGCAACAAACAGCGGGAAATGAGGAAACGGGCATAAAATGGATTCACACAAAAAACTTGGAGGATCTGGACTTCGCCGATGATATATTTCTGATTTCCCACAAACTGGAGGATATGCAAGTGAAAAGCAACAAGCTGGCAGAAGAAGCATCAAAGATAGGACTTCAAGTGAACATAGATAAAACACAGGTGGTGAAGATTTCTGGCCAACACCAACAGCAGCAACAACAACAGACAACAATCAGCCAGCATAGATGGGAGGAACCTGAAAGAAACAACCTCCTTTACCTACATGGAAAGCATCGTTTCAACTACAGGCGAACGAAACTGACGAGGATATCAAAGCAACAATCGGAAACGTAAGACAACCTTTCACTACTCTCAAATCTGTGTGGAACTCATTCAGCATCAAAAATAAGATCCGGATTTTCAACTCCAATATGAAGTCAGTGCTACTATACTGATCAGACACTTGGCGAGTCATAAAGAGCATCTCAAACAAACTACAGACCTTCATTAACAGTTGTCTTCGCTCAATACCCAAGATCAGATGGCCAGAAAAGATCAGCGACAGAGATCTATGGGAGCGAACCAACCAGGAATCGATTGTGCAAAAAATAGGCAGGAAGAAATGGAGGCGGATTAACCATATTCTGAGGAAGCCAGCAAGTGACATCACTAGACAAGCCATTGCTCGAGTGGAACCCGAAAGGGAAGCGGCGAGTTGGTCGTCCACGGGTGACTTGGAAGAGGTCATGTGAACAGGAGATGAAAGCATGTGGGCAGACTTGGAGCCAGGTGAAAACTCTAATGGAGAACCGAAGGCAATGGAGACGTTTGGCTGAAGCCCTATGTTCCTCTAGGAATTAAAGGAAATAATAATAATAAGCCAGCGAATAAGTGTACAAGTGACACATAAATTTCACTTGTACTAATATAGAATTATCATCTTAGATCCAACAAAATGTTTTTCTACATTCATGAATTCCTAATATCCCGAGGATAGACATCAGATTTTGTATAAATAGCTTGCTTTTCGTGAAGTTTTCTTTAGGGATATTTAAAATTTAATAGAGTAGTCACTCAAAAACACACTGACTGAAGTAGCACACTAACACCAGTGTGTTCCCAAGATTGAGGTGTTACGGTGTAATAGATAATAATAATAATAAGGGCTAGTGGCGACTTAAGGGTAGGATCATTTCTGTTGTCCAACAGTCAATGTCACTGCTAAGATACAATGCGACTTGTGGTTTATTAGCTTGACCGCTTGATTTTCAACTATTGAGTCGTAAATTTGAACCCTACCACTAGATGTACAATACTATGATTTGAGTAGGGTTAGGTAATATCAACAGCTCCCAAAGAATAGATGTGGATTACTACCAAATACATGTAAGTGTTTACGGCTGTAGTGTAACGTTTTGTTTAGCATCACCTTAATTTTGATGTGGTTTTGTTCTCTGAGCTGGATGGTTAATTTGCGAAGCTTTCATCACCCTACTGGGTGACATCTTTAGCGCATACTTCAAATTGAAGTATGCGCTAAAGATGTCACCCAGTAGGGTGATGAAAGCTTCGCAAATTAACCATCCAGCTCAGAGAACAAAACCACATCAAAATCATCCACCTGAGCTACAAATCTTCTCTATCATATCTAAATCTTACGAGCGGGATACGCTTCTCTCTGTTCGAAAGTGGGAAGACTTCGCCAAAAGGCAAGGATCCACCAGAGAACAATTATTCTTTCTCCATGAGGGCCTTCGTCATCAAATCCTACCAAACAGTGTAAAATTACCTTAATTATCGAACATTGATGTAACATAGCGGTAAAAATGTGCAGTTTTGAGAACGCGTACTATTTCAATTCAAAAAAGGAAATATACTTATCACAGCAAATTCAAATGATCAGATCAAGAAAAATGCTTACCCCATAAGACAAAGAACACCGCATAACAACCAGGCTAATAAACCAGCCTCAGATCTAGTTTTTGTAACTACACTATTATGACAGTATGGACATACGATACCCACAGGATTCCATTTGAATATTGTAGCAGGAGGTTGGGTCACAATAACTACAATTTATGATTAAAGAAAAATAAGGATGAGAATAATCTGTTACATTAAACAGACAATAAAATGATGGCTAATAAATTAATTCTGTTGTTAACTGTGAACAAGCTAACACATGCATGATTTAACAGACTGATCTTACTTTAAGTTCGCTGAAAGATTGAGCCCGAACAGCTTAGTGTTAACGTCTCTGATTGCTGAACTGGGTGACGCGGGTTAGGATCTCAGGGGGAGACATAAGTTACTTCAAGGTTGCAGAGAGGCTTTGCTGATAAGTGCCAACAGGTCCACAGTAATTCAGGTTTGGGAAAGTTAGAATAAAGATTATAAAAGTCTACACTGGCCAGTAGTTATAACATCATCTTATAACACCAGGCTAACTGTATCAGTTTACCTTTGGGACTTTTCATCTGAATAAGTTGGATAAACAAATCAGTTTTATTGCAAAAGCATCTGCAAATGTGATCATATTGTAGGAAGAGTTAAGTAGGTGAAAAACAAATTAACGGCAGTAAAAGTACGGCAAATGCGTAAAATACACAGATAAACATGAGGAAATTGTCTGGTATACCACCGCTATTACATCCTTTATCTGGTGTGCTATATCTAATGATTTCAAGGATGTTGCATCACCAATAAAACCGTAATCCATTGAAGGATGCCAACTTAAAGCCCAGAGTTACTACATCTGAGAAACACCGGCTTTATCATTTCACTTTATGCCAATGCAGATATTCCATTGCAAATGAGTGCAAATAAGAACTACACCTAGTTCCACGGCATCCTGTTGGCTAACTGCTAGAGACAATAAACACTATACAAAATCTCCCAAAAAAAAATTCCTATACGGAAAGACCACCATCCACATAAACAAACCTTTCAAATATTTTAGACAATTTATCCGGTAGAGCCAATGTAGACATAAATATTCAGCATAGTACTTCGTGAAAAAAGTCGGTTATCAGATAAAGAGTTTTTAAGCTTAGCAACAATTCATTTACATATTCTACCGAATCAATATAATACAACATAGTCAAATCTGATAGTCAATTGCACAAACACAAACATAAATGCATTGTTTAACTCGACCGAATTACAAAAACATTTTTTATTTTTAAAAAATGCTCAGAATCTAAACAGATATTGCTGAAGGAAAAGTGCTGAAGTTCATTCGCCTCGCAGTCTGATGTTTATGCTTGTCATCTAGCGTAGTTTAAAGCTGCTGACAAAAAAACTTGTACAACTGCAGAATACACCGTAGAATGTCCAACTAACAGTCTTTTCATAAATCCTCTCTCTGTGTGCAAGTCTGAGGTCGGAACCAAGATATCAGTATTTTAGATAAGGCCAACCTATATTGTATCTACATAATAAAGCTATTAGAGAAGGGAAATATAACAAAAATATCTCTTTCTCTTTGAGAATTAATTCAATACAAATATTGATACAATTCTTCCCTTCTTATATACTTATATTAAGTGAATCAACAACGAATAATTTATTGTTTGACATCATATTTCGAGCCAACGCGATATCTGATTACCCATTAAAGGATGAGTGCAAAATTTACTCTGTAGTGCTTTATGGTTATGAAAAATGGCTTCTAAAAGTAGACATGAAAAGATTTCGGGCTTTTTGACGCCTTAACTCTTTATAACATCGTCTGTGTAGATGTTAAATGTTGGGTAGGGCAGACAAGTTAAACAGGGAGGTTACGAATCTTTATTTGAAGTCACCCAGGAATTGGTTACACATAGCGTATGATGCTAATATAATCAAAAAATTAGGATGGTTGGAATCGAAGACTAGGTAGATCAGATTATGGTATCATGTTGGGGTGGGGTGAAGTGGTCATCACTAGCAGTCTGACGTATGTAGGCTAAGAAACTCAGAAATCAACAGTTACAGAATCTCGGTGAAAGAGCGGAAAGTAAATCACGATAGCGCTAATGTATCTACATTACATTAGCTCAGCGATTATGGACATTCTTTAATTCCTTTATGTTCCCAGTGGAACAAAGGGCTTCAAGCTAGAGGCCTGAGGGGTTTCGGTAGCAGTGGTGTTTAGTTTTACGGAATAGAGTTGCTAGCCTTATGCCTAACCTTCCCTCTTTACCTGTCTTATTACTGGCTTAGTGAGGCACAGGGGTGCGTCGGCCAGGAATCGAACCCCAGACCACATACGTGGTTGGCGAGCATTCCACCGCTGTGCCATCGACGACGCTGTGGACATTTTTGCTGATCTTTAATTTATAGCGGACCCTGTCACGTTTACTTTTCTGAATTGTGTTGAAGTGCGATAACTTGAACTGATGCACTCCTGAGTATGGTATATTATTATTATTCCCTTGGGCTCCTAGTGGAACATAGAGCTTCAACTGAACGTCTCCACTTTTTTCTGTCTTCTGCTGCTGTACTTTTCACCTGCATCCATCTTAGTCCATACTGTTTTAACTCCTCTTCACACCATCTCCTCCATGTCACCCTTGCACTGACGACCACGTCCCACTCGCCGTTTCCCTTTCGGCCTAGTTCCACTTGAGCAATGGCCTGCGTTACGCGCGATGTCACCCAGCGGCCTCCACAGCGGGTATCCAACCCACCTCCACTTTTTCCTGCATATTTGTTGGTTGGTGATTGTTTTGTTTGTTCCCATAGTTTCTCGTTGGTGATTCCTTCCGGCCCGGCCCGGCCATCTGATCTTCAGTATAGAGCCAGCGAAGACAGTTGTTGATAAAGGTGTGGTCTGCGACAGGCTGTTGGAAATATTTTTTGTCACCCGCCCGCCAAGTTTCTGATCCGTATAGGAGAACTGACTGACTTGACGCTGTTTGTATTGAAAATCCTATGGAATTTTGTTGTTGATGGTGAGTGACGAAGAATTCCAGATTGGTTTCATATTGACGAATGTGTTTCTCGCCTTCCCTATTCTCGCTCGATTTGATATCCTCGTCCGTTCCGATTGCCTGTAGTTGAGACAATGCTCCCTCCCTAGATCAGTGAATGAAGTAACCTCTTTCAAATCCCTCTCGTTGATGGTGATAGGCGCTGGATGTTTCTGCTGTTGTTGTTGTTGGTTGGTTGGTTATTTTCATAACCTCCGCCTTGTCTATGTTCACCTGACGTATAACGTTGATTCAAATAATTGTCTGCTTCTGGCTTTACTATTCATTAAGCTACACATTAAAACAAAGTAAGGACAATTTTTAATTAGTTTCAAACTGATTAGCGACTGAAATCTGAGTAAAACTTTAAAAAAAGATTCTGATTTGATAAATTTGACTGCTTAATATATATATATATTACGGCGTTTTAAATACTTCGTAAAAAACATAGCAACTAGTCATGTAGTTATTTACGCCAGACGGTAGTTTGTTGATAAGCCTGTTTTTTTTTGGAATATGTGAGATCATTAGACAAATGACCATAAACAAGGAATACTAAGGTGAATCACGGATTAATATTTTTAATGGTAGTGAGTACTGAACAGTTAATCCTTATTCGGAGACTTTATTCAGTGCCTGCTGTAATGACCAACAAGTACTAATGTATCTCAAAGTCATAAAACAAACAGGGAAAACACCCGATGTGTTGAAGGTGAGACTTAGTTAGAAAATGGATTTCGTTGGTCAGTTGATCCATGTAATTAAGAGGCTTATTTCAACAGCCGGTGAGATTTTGATGCTTCACCGAGTATTTTGACTGGGTGAAAATAAAATAAAATTTCGAGTGAGTGACCAAGGAAAAATGCAGACAAAATAGGAAATTTACCTTGTGGTAATTCGCTTTCTTCATACGTAGGAGGTGGATGAGCATAACCCGCTGGACCTTGATACGGGGGTGGTGGGGAAGGAGGTGAGAAGGGTGGAGAAGACTGAGACAGCGATGACGCTACCCTTGTAGGCATTGTTGTTGTTGTTGGTGGTGGTGGTGGTGCCAATCTTTGAGACGGTGCTGACGGCAGTGGCGCTACAAAATGGTGAATACATAGATTTGCGTCACATAGCTTACAATAGAAGTTTTATACTAGAATTATCCATAAGACATCATACAAAAAAATATATCTTAAAATCCTATTGGCTCATATTCCCCAAATACAGGAATAGTTATGCAGTCCTGAAGAAATCTTGCCTGCTTTTCGGTCGACTTAAAGGATGAATAAATAAAGGGAGATTTTTTAGCATGACTACGGAATTGCTTGACAATAAAAGTGAAAATGAAAAGTGTTGTTAAACTGTTAACTTAAAGTGAAAACTTTAATAAATATTCTTCATATTATTTGTGTACATCGATTATTAACATGCAGTGATGAAATAGGCTATAACAGAAGAAGGGTAAGGCGATTCTGATGTAGATCATTTCTAGATTAATAAAATATGTGATAATGTGATACGGTTGACTATGCACGCATAAATTCGATGCTGGTGATATGATCTAGTATGATAACGAAGTCTGTTGGTTTGAAACTTATCACTTTTGCTGTCATAAATGAACCAACTAAAATAAAAGATTTTTTCTCGGTAAAAAAAATTGGGTCTAAGTAGGCGGTATATGAGGCATTGACTTATTTCAAATGAATTTTATTACTTATTAAAGTTGGCTAGCGAACTTTAAAAAAGAGACAAAGAGGTACAGAAAATCTGTCTATTTTCGATTTGATGCTATTTAGCAGAACACGTCCACGGGTCATACAAAACAATGAGTCCAGAAGCCTCAGTTGTCGAAGCAAACAGCATCCTTCAATTAGTGAAATTCAATAGTCTACAACTTAAAAATATAAACAGTGACTACCTAGTTGGCGTCCGTCGACAGCTGGAGGGCAGTATTAACTCCAGTTAGGTTCTAAACGACTTGGGTTTGGGTGAAGTAAAGGTTGAGTTTTATCAAAGGCCGCCTGGCTTCCTATTAAAAAGAAAACGCTCAAATACAGTCATCATATCATATGCCCTCAATACCCAAATAGGGAATCTGTGATGGTTAGAATAGTATACTGGGGGCACACATTTAGTCCCACCCCGATACGGACACTAGCAATCCAACTATAACTTAGGTTGTGAAAGCTATCCCTAATCTGAAACGAGGCAAGGCAGTGGGACTTGGTGGTATGACTTCAGGGACGTCTAAGGACCGCGATGATGGACTATTGACTGGGTTAACTAAGGAAATCAATTTATACGGGAGATAAATGATAATCATGGGGAGGGGACAACTTCACCAACATAATATCTAAAATCTCAAGCTCATGATCCTACACAGAAACAGATTTTAGGCACGAACGAAAATACATTGACCGTATCTTTAACTCACAACAGGTTCTGGAACACAGGCACACTTACCAGCGTCCAGCACTTGTCATATTTCTTCACCTGAAGATGACTTAGGGCTAGGACGCAGTCTCATCAATTTAGAGTATGTAGATGATATTTTTCTTCTAAGTGAAGACGCCGACTAAACGCAGTCTTCTGAAGACCTTCAAGAGAAACCTTGGTATGTCTGGTATGAAATTCTTCCCAGTCAAATGTAAGATGATACTACAGGACTGGTCAACACTGACTCCTGATTAGAGGAGCACATAAAGTGATTAGGTTTATTGGCCACATCACTTATTTAAGAAATCACATCAGCCCCAATGGACTGGTCCCTGACAAAATCTCAGCACGGATACAAAAATCTCGTGTGACATTTGCCAACTATCGTCATCCCTAGCATAAACGTGTTATCCAGCTATTGATCATAGGAAATGTGCATTTCTCAGTAGTTCGCTCCGTCCCATTTTAAGGCATTGACAGGGTCATTGAATGTGGCAGAATATGAAAAAGCTAGCTGTCTTTGACCACAGACATTTGTCTTCTGTTTCATGTTTTGTTAAGTGGTATAATATGGTAAGTAACATTGAGGTTAGAAAAGTTAGTCAATAGACCAAGTTGTGAAACCGCTTCGATTGAAGTGCCTAGGACAGACAAGTGTTGCTCATGCCCAGCTGCCGCCTTCCTTCTCGAGCAATGTTAGAACTGGAACAGAATTGGGTTGGAGAAGCGTTAGGTGTTGCCAACGGAAACCTGGAATAAATCCATATGAGGCATTTGACAAGCCAAGAACCTGAAACGTAACAGCTACATTTCACATACGAACAACTTTACTCTATTAAGATTTCTGTTTTTATTAGCGAACTATAAATTTCCAGTGAATATTGTGTAACAGCCATTGTGAGACAACGCAGTTAAGTAACGGCTACGTATATGGGACTTTCAGGATTTCATCATGAGCTGACATTAGTTAGAGAACCATTGGAAAACCTGGGAGCACTGGACAGCTGTTTCGTCCTAGTTTGGGATTCTTCACTCGATCCAATGGTCCCAGTGGCTTAATGGTATACGAGCTCGCCTTGTAACCGGAAAGTCCTGGGTTCGAATCCCGGTGGGTGCGTACTGCTAAAGAATCCCAAACTAGGACGAAATAGCTGTCCAGTACTCCCAGGTTTTCCAATGGTTCTCTAACTAATGTCAGCTCATGATGAAATCCTGAAACCAATCAAATCCCTACAAACCAAAACTTGAGTATATGGAACTGTAGATTTATGTGTAACAGTTCATTCTTATAATATTATTAGAATTCGGAAGAAAAACATAAAACGAAAAGGAATAAAGACGATACAACTTATCACTAATTTACTAGTAGGTTTAAATAACTACCTACCTTTGCATATCACCACTACCTTTTCCATATATACAGCGAATGCTGGTCACTGTCAGTAAACAAGTTTACATTTTATCTTCTACTGTTTCCAAATAAGAATCAAAGACTGCAGGGATATTTTGTCACTCATTCCATTCAATAAGCTTAAAGTGTTTATGTTCACCTTCTCTGATATTTGAGGATGATTATTCAAAACTGTTATCACTGTTTTTATGAATAATTACGCATACCACCAGTGATGTTTATATCCTGTTGACATGTTCATCTCTAATGTATACTATTAAGATTTTCATTCTGTCTGTTTTTGACATAGAACTTTGCACATATGTGCACCAGTTCAAGTCGCCACACTCCATGTAGCACACAAAGCAAGAGAAGAAACTAGAAGAAATGCATAATAGAGACAGTAAACAGAGGTGTGAGACAAAGGAAGAGTAATAACGAAGAAGAAAACAGTTTCATTGGAAATCATAAGTCACAAGGAGTGGATGCATCTGCGCTATGCATTGAGAACGATTTTGAGCCATGTGACCAATTGTTTCCAACCATAGGTTTTTACCGTCCTGAGGACCCCAACGGGTCAGAAAGTCTACACCTTCCTACATGGCTTAAACTAACTGTTGTAGATTTCATTGACTGGTGTCATGTTTTGTTTGACCTCTGCTTGCTTTTTTGCGGCCTGACCCTATGTCCGCTAACATTGCTCGTCGAGGGAGGCGATGACTTCGCATACGTAACACATATCCTAACCATCTCAGTCTATGTAACTTCACAACCTCGTCGATTGATCTCCCTGTTTACCTAGAACTCTACGCCTAACTTCAATATCGCTCACCTTATTATACCACTTCACACGGGAGATAGAACTCAGGCACCTACGATCAAAGACAGCTAATCTTTTCATGTCTTCCACTCTCAGTGGCCAGGTCTCACAGCCATAAAGGAGGACGGAGCGGACTGATGAGTAGTACACCCGCCCTTTGGTCGATAGTCGAACATCTCGTCTACGCCAGAGACGGCGTAAACTGGCAAATGCGAAACGAGCCCCCTGTATTCGTGCTGAGATTTCGTCAGAGATCAACCCGTTGGCACTGGCTGATGGTACTTCCCAAATAAGTGAAGCGGTCAACGTTCTCTACCACTTCACTCCCTATTTCTGATCTAGGAGTCGGTGTAGTCTAGTCCTGCAACATCGTCTTGCATTTGGCGGGAGCGAATCGCATGCCAAACATTCATAGATTGCAGCTCAAGGTGTTTAGAAGACTCTGCATTTTCATTGCCACATTGTGAGTGTAAGGAATTCTTCTTCCAATTATAGATTTCCACATAAACTAACGTTTAACTTTAAGTGTGGCTGAATCGGCGTATGTTCCGTGTCAAGTATATGACTCGAAATGAATCCTATCCCCTACGAGGTAATTATTAAAGCTATAATCGATTATCTTAGTCTGTATTAGTGTTTACACATAAAAGTTAACAGCTATAGCAGTTACATATAAATATTTAGATATTCTAAGGAAAGTATCCAACTTCCGTCACAACTATGAGCCTTTGCCGGTGAATATACAGGCCCTCTACAAAAAATGAAACACTACTAAGATCTTTCTTTGTTTTTACTGCAATACATCAAGTACAAAAAAAACTGTTATAACTGGGGTCCTGTGTTAAACTTGTACTGTTTTATGCCGTATTATCAAGTGCCATGTTAATAATGTCCATCTGTCCTATATATTCTTACAGCCAGTAGTAAAGAATCATACGCCAAGATGAGATGATTTTATTGTAAATTGCTCAGTAGACTAACTACTCTTCATCGCCTAGTATGATACGATACCAAACATTCTAGGCAATACTGCTCAGATAAGTGGTAACAAAAGGTGAATCTAGCCACTATGTCAGTGGAGAGACCCTACTTGGAAGTGAAAACAAATGAAAATCTTTTGAAAATTTCTGAGATAGGTGATTGAAATAATCCAACATGAGTATGGATACAATTGTTGAATATTCTATCGGTTGTTACCTTGTGTGCTACTTGAACCCACGTTACGGTTCTGTTGGGTCGAAAGACTTCCTGTTGAAAACCTTTTGAATGATGATACATCATTATGTCCACACTTTCGAGCACGTTTTCCAAAACGGTTACAATAATAGCACTCAGATTTTGTAGTTGGCCGGATCGGTCTTGAGGTAGATGCTTGACTAGATCGTGATGGTCCATATATGGGAACCCCACCACGATGTTTCTGCGAATAATAAAAAACAGAATACAAGAGAGAATAGAAGCAGGGGTCATCACGAACCAAAATCAGTTATAGGACCAGTGAAAACTAGGAAGAGCTGGACACTTGTTTCTTTCTAGTCTGGGATTCTTCAACATAGCTCACTCATGACCACGCAAGGAATTCAACTCTAGACTTACCTTTAAGCTGCGAAGCGAGCAAATTACCATTCACCAGCTGGGACAGAGATGCAATGACCCATGAATTCTAACTTCTACCTATTCGAGATATAGAACCTCACCACCAAGCAATGTCATGTGTTGGATATGATATCGAACTTGGAATCATTGAATCCCTTACAAGCAAACACTGAAAATTTACATTTTTCAAGAGTTATTGTGTCACACTTTATGTTAGTTAACGCAGTCATCAAGTTGTGAATTATTTTTTTAGCACACTGACAAGCGGCTGTGACTGCTTTATTGCTAGTTGTTGCGAAAGACCCTCATCAAAACAAAGTCCATTACGAAAATTATACTGACGAATTTTTCAAATAAAGAAAAAACTCACGAAAAAAAGACATTTTTAAAACACAGGGACAAGAACTGAAAGGATGCAATTTCTTGGGGCTGATTATTAAGAGCACATCGAAAAACGTTCTTTGCTCCAATCCAGTGTGTTACTTTCTCCAAGAACCCTAATCGAATAGTCAAAAAAAAACGTTCCACTGATGTTTGCATGCCAGTTCGCCTGATCCTGTGAAACTAAGCGCATAGACCCTGTTATTAAATAGAAAGGTAAGATCACCAGCAATTAAATAAACCATAGACAGCACACGTCAAGATCTGTGATCACCACTGAAATTCCCTACCAAGATGACAACTTTGAAATACAAAGTACTAAATTAACGTTCCGAGACTTCTGTAATCGACAAAAGCTATATGTAAATCATGACACAAAAAGCCTATCAATATCACATTTGTAGACTGCATCCAGTTTCAGGATAAAGTCTTTGCATCACGTGGTATCAAAATTGAAATATTTTGGAATCGCCTACGATATACCAGTGTTAATGAACTTTGTACCGGTAAGCAACAAAATCTGCGGGTTAATCCTAAGTTGTAGTAGAAGGGTACACAATAGTGAAGTAAAATCCCGGGTTCGCTACCTGTTATGTAAGAAGGAAATCAATAACCAACACAGAAGAACGACTTAATGCTCATCTCAGGTTTAATCACGGATTGATATCAGTTAGAAAATCACTGAAAACTAGGGTGTACTGGACATCTATTTCGTCTTGGTTTGGAACTCATCATCAGTATGCATCCACCGGCTTTCGAACTCAGGACCTTCTGTTTACATGGTGAGTTCATAGACCATCCAGCCAATGAGACTCGACTCAATGGTCGATGAGTTCTAACTTTTACCAACCAATGTTGTCAGTGGGCATTCATCTTCACACCCCTGAAGGATGGACCCTACTGGTCACGACTTCTCACTAGAATTCTAGGCAATATCATCCCATAGCCGGTCACAAGCTGTTCGTTCCTCTCTAGTTTTCTAATGGTTCGCTAACTGATAACAATCCGTGATCAAACTTGAAACAAATCAAATTCCTACAAACGAACTCTTGAAGATTAAATGCTTTTCGACACAGTGTTTTCCTAAGATACATAAAGCACACATACAGAAAATATGAGAATGATGGAATAAATGAAAATAAAACACATAGTTCAGCGAATTTATCTTCTTTAGCAGTACAGTTGCACTCATATACAGTATTTTTGATGAAAGAGAATAGTAACGAAAGTGATGAGTCGTCACAATCATAATTGTTAGTCAATACATAAAAGGGGTTGAACAAGTGTATTAGAGATATGTAACGAGGTGAATGAATGAGTTTCAATCAGGTTGCACATGGAAAAGAAAGAAAATATGGGATTATGTAAGCGTCCTAAAGAAATACAAAAGTTATAAGAAGTTAGAAAAACAAACAAACAAACAGAAATCAAGTCGGTAGAAATTGAATATATATGCAATTGTTCAGCTAAAGAAGATGAATTTACCGAAAACAGCCTCTTCTCTAAACTGCGCGTTTTGTTTATATTTATGTCTGGATGTGGATCATTCATAAGCTTAAGCATTTTCGCACAAACTACTTAGTACCGAGTGTAAACCTCGGCTGACATACTACAGCAGGTGGGTGATAACAAAAGCTTTTCTACCCAAATTGTTTTTCATAGACCCAAAAATGAAAGCCTAGTGTTCAGTTACATCAGTCGACAGATGATTGCCGCCTTTAAGTGGTGGTCTGCTAAGCATATCACAATGTCCCAACGAACTCGAAATTCAGATGTCTGTTGTCACTGAGACATATGTACCAGACCAAAGTGTAGTTATTCGCGTAACCCCATCTGACCAACAAACTGAATATAAGAAATCCACATTGCACATGTCAGGAGATAACTTGGCCACTTCTCTAGTTTTCTGGGTGTAAGGAAAGCACTGAGCTCCAGAGAACAATATTCAGAAAAATCCCAGTAGACAATCAACTGTGCCGTCCGCATGCGTAATATTAAAGAAAATGAAACTCGTCAGCTTTTCTTCATCTCCACTTGCACACTGGCAGCAGTTACGATGAAGTAGGGGTTCAGTTTTATCAAAAGCCGTCTGGTTCTCTAATAAAAGAAAAACGCTCAGATTCATTCATCTTATTATATGACCTCAGTGCCCAAATAGGGCGGCTGTGAAAGTTAGAGAAGTATATTGGTGGCACATATTTAGTCCTAATGCGACGAACCGACAGCGGTGACCACCTTTAACAGTTTTGTTAAGATAATCGTATGTTCCCCACTAGCACCTACTTCAAATATATAAGGAAAGACATTGCCTAAACTGAAGACCTCCATCATCCAAACAACGATGAACTCAAATATACCACGTAGCTATAAGTTATAGATGGATAGAAGACCACTATCCCTTCTGAAACTGTTGCTTAAGACCCCGATCATGTTTTAATCTGTAGGCATATATGCTGACTGAACGGATATAGGATGCTGTCAGCTACGAAGCCGATACAACTAATTCCGGAGGGACCTGAACAGTAAGAAGACAAGGATCTGATCACTACCATATTTGCCCAACAATCTCTCGATTACCTGAAAACCATCAAGCAAATGATCTTGCATTCCTCTGAAAGGAGGGGTATCAAACTGTATGGTGCATACTACTGACCAAAGTTAGCTTGACACCTAATGACCAGTGATTTACGTGTATAACCCGTCTGGACTATGATAACAAGGGGACTGAGTGACAAGCAGCCAAACAACCATCAAGCAATAAACGGAAATTTACAATCAAAAGACTTCTTTACATGACTTCATACCAGTTATCTTTGTAAAGTAAAACCCAATCTTTCACGTTACTTGTTAGCAGTTGCATACTGTCACTGATAAGCAGTAATGCAGAGGTGTCCAAATCAGATGAAGTAAAAGCTTAAAACCTTTCTGAATGCTTTTGTGATGCTTCCTCGTCTGATCGTACCACCGCGGGTTTAGCCATCGTCACTAGAATGACCTCAAATGTGGAAGATAATGCAGGGGTTCCTCGACTACTGTCTAAACTGAAATCAGGTAAATCGTCAGGACTTGGTGGAGTCTACCTCGGACTGCCAGTCCGCTTGGCGGACATAATATACATCCCACCTACGGAAATTTTCAAAATGTCTGTGACTTAGACTAGGCAATCCAAGGACTGGAAGGATGTTATAATAAACTCCATCTAGATACAGGCCTTTAAGTCTGACATGCGTTATAGCAAAAGGTAATAGAACCAATCATACAGGATCAGATATTATCTCATTTGGAAAAACATGGCTTACTGGCTGCGGAACAGCATGGATTCCGACCACGAAGATCCTGTCTAAAAATCTTACTGTTAGCTAAGGATAAAAATATACTGTTGGACGTCTTCATCAATTTGACTAAAGCATTCAATACAGAGTCCAATTTAGGTTGTTATAGTAAACTAAGAGGCTTTTTATTAGACCAGCGCTATGTGAGTTTAGTAACTAATGGGTAGAAGACAAAAGAAGAGTTTTAGAAGCGTATTGTCAGGAAGGAAAGCAGTATTGAGTGGAGTACCGTACGGAACCATACTGCGCTCCTTGTTATTTCTATAATGCGTCACCGAAAATGTTTGCCTTATCCGTACTATTATCTGAGGACGATATTAAGTTCTAGGAAAATGTAAATAATAACGATGACAGGTCGGTCTCACAAAGTGATCTAGATAAATTAACCAAATGGTCGAACCTCTGATAAGTGGGAATTAATGCATGAAAAGCACGGTAATGAACTTAGGTAGGGGATTTTACAAGTCGTAATCCATGGAAGACACAGAAAAGCCTGATGTTAAGGGACCAAAGGATTTTGAAATTTGATGATTGATTTACAAGATGAAAACCCAGTGACATTCCTACAAAAGTTAGAATATACCACACACTATTTTAAAACGGCATTCTTTTTATAGAAGCCAAACATCTATGTACAATACCATATGAAATTGTACCATCAAAAGTCACATTCTCAATACTCAAACAGCGTACTTTCACGTAAACTATCATTACATCACATCCTCTAAGACTGTTCTGTATCATTAGTCCATCTGTTGGAGTAGTATAGAAATTTTCTTACTAAAACTGCAACAGATAAGTGAGGAAAAACAAAATAACAAAATGAATTCCTCTAAATATCCATTTACCCCAGTCGCAACAACCCTAATTCATTTCTCGAAGTACCCGGAGGTAGTGACTATCTCCTGCAACGGGGTCATTTCTAATGCTAAGTCTCACTTAAAAACTGATCTCAACAGCAAAAAATTTATTTATAAAATATATTTTATCGAGGTTTTGAAAGAACTGCATACTTTGGTGACCATGTGCGCATTGTCATGTGCCAAAGTTTATTTTCAAAATCAGTATCCGAACTAATATGACATCCAACCGTACAACTCTGGAAAACACTAAATGCAACCAACATCTTACCGTTGCAACTAGGCGATAAAATAGCAATTTCTAAACAACGCGTTTTTAACTTTCATTATATTAGCTGCGATACATTGATACCCACGGGGAAATATGAAGAGTTGAACCGTAAATCGCAGCCATATTTGAAGGACTTACCATCTCAGATAATTTAAGAGGTTGCCTTAGCCGCACGAGATGACAGCGATACCAACAAAAAATAACCCAGCTGTCCGACCGAACCAGTGAAGGTCACTGTTGTATTGCCGCAAAAGACGAAGGTAATGTGTATTTCATATTCAATTTTTTCAACTTCAAGGTATTTACACTTTCGGAGAGGTAAGATAAGTATTTTTAAGTGATATATGCTAACGTACTAAATAAATATGCCTTTGATCGTAATTTATTGCACAAATTTATCCTGATCCTAAATGGAAATTGGTCTTTACAGAGTTTACTGTTACAATTACGACTGAAAGACCCCTAAATATAATTTAGCATAAAATAATGTATACAACGAATAAGAGTTTAAATAAATTTATTTCTATCATAGAAAGCTCAAATATGGTATACATACAGCAAGGTACGCGACTGGGGCGGCAGGCTCGCATTTTCTAGTGGTTATATCACAGAAGGGCCTGAGCAGACATGATAATCTTCATGGATTCTTTTTGTGACAGTGTAAACTCATGATATACTTGGTTTTGTTGGGGATATGTTGTTTCCTATTATAATTGTACTCGCATTGATTTTAGTTAGAAGCAATTTACAGAGAAAGAAGAACGAATTCCGGATGGTGTAAGTATGAATGCTGCTAGTTGGGTAGGCGTGGTGTTCGGAAAATTCAAAGCTTCACCACTCTACCTAAAAATGGTGATGGTACTTGACAAACCGGTCATAGTCTACCTTTTTAGCTGAAACTTCACTAATATTGATGTAGCCATGGGCTACTAAATTTTCCAAATTGCTTCCGAATACTTCAGTCTGTTACTTGGTTTTCAGTTTGATACAAATGTCATGGGAACTGAACTCAGCGAGAATGTTAGAGAAGTTTTTTAGGGAAAAGTCAACGAAGCGCTATGAGTCCGAAATCCTCTAGATATGGAGAAAAATACAGTTGCGAACAACGAAGCAGCTTCAGGAGCTAGTGTTCAGGTATTCGTTTGCAGAAATCGCAAAAAATGTGACGTAGGTGGTAATGAGTCTTTCCGATTACTATATGTGGCTGTTGAGTAAATCAGATGTGATATAAATTATAATTATTTGGAATTCACACTGTTTGAATTAATGACGACAAACCCCAATAGCACTTTCCCAGTCTTGGAAACGTTCACTGCTTCAAATCGATTGATTTCTGGTTCCCTGATATATTTATGGTTAATTGTTGTTCATCTATCATTTTGAATACGCGTTTCAGTACCGTCCACTTCTGCTTCGCATAACATGGGGACGGGGTAATCTGCTAAGAGATATTAGTGTTTAATTATGTTTGGCAGTTACCTTGCTAATTCTCAACGACCACAAGTTTAAGATGGAGCTGACTTTTGGTCAGTCGTTGAGTATAACTGAAACTACTAGCATACTGCATACAACTTCATTCGCCCTTGATGCTGAGAACATATGTCCCTACACTGGCTATCAGTTGAACTGAAAGCAGTATAATGTAATTCCGCCTTGTCCCAGTGACAAGTATTACTCTTAAAACTCAGTTTTGGCATTTTAGTGACTTTTTTACAGCAAAACTTGCTACACATGATGACATTTAAAGGTGAATCTGCTGTTTCACAAACTTCACGCATTTACCCTTGACAGGCATCAAAATATATTTCCGCAACAGAAATACCCCACCAAAGACTCCTGCACACTTCTTTGACTGACTCAGCAGCTTATGTGCCATTCATAATCATTACGTGTAGAATATTGCTGACTCAAGCTGTCAGTAAACGAAAATGATGATTTCTCAGCACATTCGGATGTGCTACTTCGGCTTAAGTCTCTGACAGAAAATCACTTAAAAGTCTTCGTCTTCACATAGGGTCTCCAATCATCTGGATTTGCAGGTGTTCATACGTGACCGCTCAAACGGCTAGGATAAGATGTCAAGTTAACTTAAAATGACAAGACCGATGATTGCCAGTACCTAATTCACTTACAGCTGATTACCAGCTCAACAGTTCCTATATTGCGAAGGGCTCGAAAAATCTACCGCATGTCCAATTACTGGTAAAATTCTGTCCATCTATTGCATTCCGTTTATTCGTTACCACACTGATGTCGTGACCTGAGGCATTTCATAAAGTACTACCTCCTTAAAAAGCATAGCCGTGTACCTCAAACACCAACAAATCAATTGATGCGAATTCTGAATGAAATTTTAAACTGAAGTCATTATCAAACTCATCAGTAAATGTGTGGGTGCCGCAGTTTAATGATCACAGAAACTGGTCACGTCACCTAAAGAGGATAATTTTAATGAGACCGGATTGCTTAAGTCACCTGCAGCTGCAAAGAAGGTACCGATACTCAAGAAAGTGGCTCCTGTCCAATTCATCTTGAGACCGATCAGCTATAACTCTCCTTTCACTCATCATATCATAGTTTCTGACATCCACTGAATCGCTTGCTAAAAACCACAACAATGAAATAATCAGTAGACTGGGGAAACACTGTGAAAAGGTGCAGTCTATGTTGATATGTTATGATCAATTTCTTCCTATTGAGTTTTGAAACAGGTGCTCCACCCTTTGTAGTGGAAGCCCTAAGTTTGCACCAGTTTCAAAAGAGTTCTCGGAAGGTTATGGTGCATGAGTCAAGAATACTTATACCTAGCTAGCTGATGGTAACATACAGGGAGTCGTGAGTCAAGTTCACATGTCTGATGATACACTTTAGTGAGATTTATCTACAGACTTTAAGAGGAGAAACTCAACTCGTACTAACATCTAGGATCAGAACCACTATATTCAACGTATCCATTCGGATCTTACACTGAGTGAATCATGAACACAAACGACCCAGTAGCAAAGTCTATAACCATGGGGCTGAATGATGGAAGTTAGAATCTTACAGTGGAGGTCATAGCTCCTTAGAGACTGAGGGTGTTGATGTTTACGGATAGTATGATTTATCATAACACAGGATCTAATACCCACGATGTCTGTAATATTCATTCCGCGTAGACTGAAGCAAAACACCAGAATTGCGTTTGTGGGCCCTCTGATGTACGATGGGTGATCTACCTCTGGTGATAAACTTGAGGGAAGGAAAAACACACCTGACAATCGTAGTGTTTTGCCATATGCTAGCTCGCGGTAGTACAACCAGCATCAGTTTACAAGGCATTTCGTATCCCTAGGAGAACTAACGGAAGTAATTCAGTCCAATGTGCATTGTTTGCAGCTGATGATCCGGTCCTCAACTATCGGTGTAAACATCCCACTATATCATTATATTGAAGATGCTAGGCTGTCGTTCGAAAATGCATGCAACCTATGATCCTAGTCAGGGGAAGGATGAGCCGCTTCCGAATTGCCGCCCGCGATCAGTTGTTATGGAGGATGGGCATCCAAAGTTTGCGATCCATCTTTCTACGAAGACGTGTGCGACTGTTTCAGCGGATGCATCATTGAGGGGTGCTGCTTCACGCCATCGTGTGAAACGATCGATGCAAGTTAGAATATAAGTATATCCATGGGATTCCGGAAGGAGTCCAACCAAATCTATGTGAACGTGTTCGAAACGAGGGATAATAAAGGTACCAAGGGGGCTTTTGTGTCTCACTACCTTGCACTTTTGGCAAGCTAAACACGTGTGTATTCATCCCCTTACTTCCTTATTATTATCAGGCCAACAAAACCCACTAGTTATGACCTTGACGGTAATTCGAATACCTAGGTGGGATAAGCCATGCAACGTATTGAAGGCGTTACGGCGGTAACTTTTACGCACGACGGGGCGAGGGTTACTCGTGGAAATGTCGCATAGAATAGTATCTTTTTTCATACCCAAGGGTTTTTCGGCTAATCGCGGAGTTGTTTTCAACAACTCGTGCTGAAGCTCGGTACCTTCTTTATGAAGACGAGCCGGCTTCACAAAGTCTATGTAGTCTGTTTGGGTGAGGGAACAAATGCGCGAAAAGGCACCTGCCACAGTGTTGTTCACTCCGGACACATGGCGAATATCCGATGTAAACTGTGAAACGTAATCTCCCTAGGTGAATACTTACCTGAAGTTGAGTTCAGAGAGTAATTCACAGGTTTGTGTTCGGGTAAATTATGAATTTACGACCGTCCGCTGAATATCGATAGTGGCGTACCACACAATACACAGCCAGAAGTGCTCTACCGGATGTGCTGTACTTCGTTTCTGCTAATTGTAAGCGCCTCGAGAAAAAGGCGAGTGTCTGCCACTCTCTGATGACTATTAGTTACAGAACTGCGCCAAATGCAGTGTGTGAGGCATCAACCGAGGTATTTAACGGTGACGTTGGATCCCGATGCATTACAAGTGTGGCATCCGCAATGTCTTTTTTACCTGAATGAAGGTACTTCTAGCAGACGCATCAAGTTCGAGATAATTATTGTCCTCTCGAAGGTCTGTTAGTGGCTGAATCAGGGAAGCACAGATGTAGATAAAGCGTCAGGAATTACTTACCAAGCCGTTAAAAGTGCGAGGATTTTTTGGCTGTATTTGTCTCCTGAAAGTCTAGAGTCGCCTCAGATTAACCGGACAGTGGGTGGATATCCTTGATGTCAACGGTGTGGCCGAAAACGTTGAATGATTCTACTCGTGACAATTTTGAACATTATTGGCAACACGATGTCAGCGTAACCTTACGAATGCCAAGTTCAAGTGTCTAAGGTGTTTTCTTGTTGAGACTACCAATGGGGCTGAAAAGCTGGATCAAAGATCTATTTCTGCTCAACTACTGACAAGCTGGAACCTACATAGGTGACTCCTTTAACAGACAGTCTAGCGGTACCGTCTATCAGTCTTTTTCGGAGGACATGTACGAATAGATCATGATGGTTGAGTAGGTCCTATAATAGACTATTGTGACGTCAACGATAAGGAAAATCCACTGAATACGTTTGCGTACACCCACGTTCTGGTAGATGTATTTTCTACCAAACTTTCCAACAGGTTTCCCATTCGCAGTCTGTGAGTTGAAGGTAGATTTATTTTTCAATGTGCCTCTACAGCAGGAAAGGCACTGACCTAGTGTCGGCTCTGGTCGACTACAACGTGGATGTATAGTAGGCGGTTACTGACCGTCAGTGTCCAGGCCTAACCACACTGGACTTCACACTGTCCTTGGAAGACTTTCAGGAACTATGCTCAATAACGAACGCAAATAACCAGAACAAAAATTGGTGACTCAAGAACCCTTTATTCTTGCACCAATACAGAGCCAACCATTAGGTTATTGTACACAAAGTTTCTGATAGTTTTTCTCTCTTCCGACGAACAGTAAACGATGAAACGATGACTGCAGTATTGGTGACTCCTTCGAAAAATATGGAGTTGGGTTTGAACAAACAACCATGAATTGATCATTCAATCTTCAACTACGTTGACCCATCCATTTTTTCCATCACGACCAATCCACGTTGAATTAGATGCCAGTGCGAGAACCCGGGCAGCATAAACAGAGCTGAAATGGAAAACGAACAGAAAAGCCAACACACCACAAACATACCCACAGCTTAATCTCACTCATCGACGACGACCTACGCCTACTAGTTAAAGGCATCCTCTTGACAACTTGCAACACAGTCGCCACTTGCTAGAATGACTCTTGCAGAAAGCAACGTGACCATAGCAGCACCTAATGGTACTCTTCGCAAATCTTCTTATCCATTCACCACCAATTACCATTGCTACCACTTCTCACTCATTCTGCCTCAGCTCTAGTAATGGTGACGTATACAAGCCTCAGCCGTCTACACTCTCGCACCCCGGCGTGTGGGACCACAGCCTAAATAGAAGCATTCATTCTCAATCGTTAATTCCACAGTTAATCCTTATCACCGTGTGCATGTCATTCACAACACTAGCCTAGTCTCCCCGGCATATACGACTTATCTGCTGTCTTTAACATCAATCAATTCATTCACGGATGTAGAAGACTCGAAACAACCCTAGAAGTAATCACGACGAAAATTTTAACAAAATTACGCCATGTGCGTCGGTGGCACAGTGGTTAGGACTCTCGCCGACCATGCACATGGTCCGGGGTTCGAGCCCACGCCGGCGCACACCTGATATCTATGGTCGGCCTGCAAAATTTGGGGTACCGATATCCATGCTGAAAATTTCATACTTGTACCAAAAATACAGTGTGGAATCAAGCTGTAAATCAAAAATAAAAAAAAATAAAATAAAGTTATGAAAACAACAGGTAAACACAGTGAATCCAAAAACACCAGTTGACATGACACACCACACATACATACAAACAGTACACACAAACTCGCAGATCGTGTCTCGATGGAATTCCTTTGAAGAATCGCAGGACTTACACCAGTACGCCTGCAACTCTTCTCACGTGGACGATTGTAAGTTGTAGAATGTCCGGACACAATCAAGACTAACCAACAATTACAATAATTGGAACCCACACAATTATTTAACACAAACATATGTACAATCAATGCATCAAATGTTGTGGATTCTGGCATGACAAACTACCCTTGAAAAATTGTAGGACTTACAGCAGTACTGTAGGGGACTAATATTAGAGTTCACTAACATTCCAAATATAAAAGTAATAATCCAAGTCAGTGGAGTGTTAAATCACAATATATTACCAAAAATACAGTGACGAGTTATAGCAACAAAAAGGATTACTTGGTTATAAAGTATAAGTCCTCGGCTACAAATTAATTATATAATCCACAGGCACGTTAACTGTTTGGACTGCGTCTGCTGTAGCTGCTGTGTTCCGGTTGTAGAAATGTCTTCGGTTGAGAGTAGTAGGCTCCTACAATAAATCCGAAGTATACAACACGGTGTGAGTGGAGCAAGTAAGCAGAAGTGACCAGGGAGAAGACGAAGTCTCCAACAGCAGAGTGTATTTTTCAATTGTACACGGAAGTTATGTATATTTCAACAAGAAGCGTTTTAAACAAAAATTATGTACAATATCTCGAATTTATACAAGTAACCAAAAAGTGTACAATCACATTGTTACGTACTCAACACGGCTCCCCCCCTAGAGGTCCGGAGAGACAACCGGGAAATGATAAGTAAAACTATGAAGTAAATAATAATAGTAATAGCAACTTTTGGATAAAAATAGGGATATATTACAACATGCATAAACGCGAGAAGGTATGTGAGTCATGTAAAGTCTGAAAGCATATACAATTGGTTCAGCAATAAAAATTGAAAGAGAAAGTCATGTCACTTAAATTTGCACTAACCATGAACATAGATTTTTAATGTATAAAGAAAAATATGTAAATACACAGTAATTAAGGAGGGGAAAGAAACATTAAAAAAAATATGGATTAAAGATCAATAGTTTTTGGAAAGGACACTACCTGTTTTTTCGGTGAGGTACATATAAATAAATAATAGTGATAGTAACATCAAAGTTTACGACGAAATACTAACCGTCATGATGATAATGTCTAAACGAAAAAGATAATAATAATTTTTAATTATTTTTCTTTTGTTAGTCCTCAAAATGAACGTAGCGAGCCGGTTTACTGATTTGCCGACCACTACGTGTGTGATATGGAGGGAGGATAAGACTTGGTGCCGGTGGAGGGGATTCGGATGTTTGATTATTTGATTGCGCAGCTGCCGATGTAGATTCGAAGTCGTTGTCGGTGTATGCGGGTTTGATTCGATCAATTGAAACAGTCTCTCGTCTTCCATTCTTGTTCACTGTAAAGTGTTTGTCTGAACGTTTAATAACTTGAAAGGGTCCTTCGTATGGAGGTTGCAATCCTTTTCTGATGGCGTCGACTCGAATGAAGACGAATTTGCAAGTTTGTAGATGTTTGTTGATCTGATCTCTTCGGGGAGATTGTCGAGGTGCTGTTGGTTGAAGTTGAAGCATTTGTCTAGTTAATCGGTTAGTGAAGTCGGCAATGTTCACGTCTGTGGAATCGGCTGAGGGGACTAGCTGTCCAGGCAAGGTTAGGTTGGTGCCATAGACAAGTTGAGCCGGTGTACATCCTAAATCTTCTTTGATAGTAGAACGGATACCAAGTAAAATCAAAGGTAAGTATTCACTCCACTTAGATGTATCATTCTGCGCCATCAGGGAGCTTTTCAGTTGTCTGTGGAATCTTTCCACTAGACCATTCGCTGCCGGATGATAGGCTGTTGTGGAGATATGTTTCACTCCCAGAAGTCTCGTCAGTTCGCGAAAGAGTGTCGATTGGAATTGAGGACCGCGGTCGGATGTAATAGTAGTTGGTACACCGTAGTTTGACACCCAACGGTCGAGAAAAACTAAAGCAACGTTTTCAGCAGATATGTCGTTTAAGGGGCATGCAATAGCCCAACGAGTAAATCTATCAATCGCTGTCAGGATATGTGTATATCCCCTTGATGTTGGCAATGGTCCCACGATATCTATATGGATATGCTGAAATCTCCTTTCGGGTAATTTAAACGTCTTCGGGGTTGTAATAGTGTGGCGGTGTACTTTGGAGCATTGGCATTGGATACATTCTCGTGCCCATCTCCGAATGTCAGAGTTCATTTTAGGCCACACGAAGCGTTCGCTGATCAGTCTGACCGTGGCGCGTACTCCAGGGTGGGAAAGCGAATGTAAATGTTCGAACAATGCTTTTCGGCAACTGAGAGGGACAAATGGACGATTAGTGCCGGTAGATACATCGCAGACTATGGTTGCATCCGATAAGGGGATAGGCACATCTTTGAGTTGTAAGGAAGAGTTTCTGCGGCAGGTTTGGAGTTCAACGTCATCTTTTTGTAATTGAGCCATACGATCAAGACTGATGTCTACCGACGTTTGAGCTGGTTAATGTCACTTCTTGAAAGAGAATCGGCTACCACGTTCGCATCCCCTTTGATGTACTGAATGTCGGTTGAGAATTGGGAGATATAATCCAACTGTCTGGCTTCTCTCGGAGAGTGTCTGTCCAACGAAGTGGTGAAAGCATAACAAAGAGGCTTATGGTCGGTTAAGATAGTAAAATGTCGACCTTGTAGTAAGAAGCTGAAATGTTTAACTGCTAGGTAGATGGCTAACAGTTCTCTGCCAAAGGTACTGTAACGAGTTTGCGCAGGTTCCAATTTCTTGGAGAAGAAAGCAAGTGGAGTGATGTCATTATTGAACTTTTGTTGTAAAACTGCTCCCACTGCTACCTGTGATGCATCTGTACATAAAATGAGTGAAGCTTCTGGGTTGATGTGAGATAACATTACAACGTTGGATAAGGCATCTTTTGCATTATTAAATGCTGCTTTTGCTTCTTCAGACCACTGAAATTTCTTCGAATTGCATCTAAGTAGGTCGGTCAGTGGCTGAACTATGGAGGCACATGATGGAATAAAACGTCGGTAGAAGTTGAACATCCCGAGAAAACGTCTAAGTTTCTTTAAGGAATCAGGTTCGGGAAAGTTCTTAATAGTTTCTATCTTATCTTCGGTAGGTCTGATGCCTTCGGCAGTTATTCGATGTCCTAAGAATTCAATGGAAGGGGAACCAAAAATACATTTCTTTGGATTGATAACAACTCCAAATTGTTCAAACCTTTGAAATAACAAGCTTAAGTGTTGCATATGTTCTTCCGTCGATGAGCTGGCAATTAAGACATCGTCGATATATACAAAGACGAAATCAAGACCTTGGGTAACTTGGTCCATAAAACGCTGAAATGTTTGAGCAGCATTCTTTAGTCCGAAAGGCATTCTCAAGAATTCGAATAATCCAAAAGGCGTAATAATTGCTGTTTTTGCAATGTCTTCTGGAGCGACTGGTATTTGATGATATGCCCTGACCAAGTCAACTTTAGTAAAAATGGTCTTTCCATGTAAGGTCAAGGAGAAGTCGTGGAGATGAGGTATAGGATAACGGTCTGGGACCGTAGCGTTATTCAAAGCGCGATAATCTCCACATGGTCGCCAGTCATGATTAGTTTTAGGTACCATGTGCAGAGGTGAAGACCATGGGCTGTTAGATGGTCGTATGATACCTAACTGCATCATATGTTCAAATTCCGACTTAGCTGCTGCTAGTTTATCGGGTGGTAACCGTCGTGGACGTGCCTTCACAGGTTGTCCTGTTGTGATGATTTTATGCGTAACTGTATGAGATATATCTTCGACATTGTATGATGGTTTAAGGATTTTAGGAAATCGTTGCAATAAAGCAGAGAACATTTCACTCTCCGGCTTTTCTATGCAGATGCTATGAACAGAGTAGTCGCATGTAATACCATGGATCTTGAGTTGGGTGCAATTGTCAACCAGTTTTTTCTTGCTGATATCAACCAACAGATTGAAGTGACTTAGGAAGTCTGCACCTAGTATAGCGTGACGTACGTCAGCTACTATGAAGATCCATGTGAAACGTCGGCGTAGTCCCAAATTTAAAATCATTGACTGTTCGCCATACGTCTGTATGTTGGTTTGGTTGGCAGCACGGAGTGAAAGTTTTCCAGGTATTTTGGCTGATCGCCTGGATAGTGAGGGGGGGATAACACTGACCTCGGCGCCTGTATCTACCAGGAATAATGTGCCGGTAGTCAAATCCCTCACATAAAAAAGGCGACTGTGGTGATTGCCAGTAACAGCTGTCGCCATCACTGTCTGGCTGAGGCGTTTCCCTGAGCCTGGTTGGCTTCGCTAAAGCTGCACGGTTTTACACATTTCAGGGCATGACGTCCAAACTTCCAGTGATACCAGCATATATTGCTATCCCGAGAAGACGTGTAAGAACGCTGTCGTGAGAAGGATCGTCGTCGTGATGGTGACCTTCTCTGTGAGCTCCGCCTCCGGACTTGTCGATCCGACCTATTAGTTTCCAACTTGTCAATCCTTGCCGCTAAGTCTGCAATGGCGGCGAGTATCGGTGTGTCTGCCGTGGGTGTGGAATGACACGGTGTGGCACTATCAGATGCTACGTGACTTATGGTGTTATCAGATAAAACATCCATAATACTATCTGCCATGTCACTTAGTTGGTCTAAGTCATACGACTTTCCTGAGATGATTAAAATTTGCTGGACATTTCTAGGTAAACGTTGCAACCACATCTGTTTCAGCACTACCTCGTCTACTTTATGATGTCCGATTAACTGGCGCATGTGCCTGAGCAGCTGGGATGGTTTACGTGGGCCTAGTTCACAGCCTGTGAGCAATTGTTGGATTCTTTTCTCATCCGACAAACTGGTACGTTGTATGAGGAGGGCTTTAAGTTTATCAAATTGATGTTCCGTCGGAGGATCTTCGATGAAATCGCTGATTTCTGTCAATACTGACGGAGGGAGTTCTGCCAGCACCATACCATATTTGGCTATTTGGGACTTAATGCCCCGTGCTTCTAGCAACGGTTCAATTACCGCAAACCAAATCCTTGGTTCTGCGAAACCGTATTGGGGTAAACGAAAATCAGTGATGGCATTTATTGTGGCGTTTGTCTCGCTATTAGTTGTCTGCTCATTTGATGTACCGGACTGAGGTGATGACATTATGAATATGGGGTTATTGGTACAAATTAGGATACAAATATAAACCACACACAAAATCACAATGAATATACAAAATAGCAAAAATAAGAATATGAATATGCCAAAATAATCCGTGTTCTTATCGGGCTCACCAATTAATTTGTAGGGGACTAATATTAGAGTTCACTAACATTCCAAATATAAAAGTAATAATCCAAGTCAGTGGAGTGTTAAATCACAATATATTACCAAAAATACAGTGACGAGTTATAGCAACAAAAAGGATTACTTGGTTATAAAGTATAAGTCCTCGGCTACAAATTAATTATATAATCCACAGGCACGTTAACTGTTTGGACTGCGTCTGCTGTAGCTGCTGTGTTCCGGTTGTAGAAATGTCTTCGGTTGAGAGTAGTAGGCTCCTACAATAAATCCGAAGTATACAACACGGTGTGAGTGGAGCAAGTAAGCAGAAGTGACCAGGGAGAAGACGAAGTCTCCAACAGCAGAGTGTATTTTTCAATTGTACACGGAAGTTATGTATATTTCAACAAGAAGCGTTTTAAACAAAAATTATGTACAATATCTCGAATTTATACAAGTAACCAAAAAGTGTACAATCACATTGTTACGTACTCAACAGTACGCCTACATTCCTTCTCAGGTTGATGATAGAAGTGGAAGACGTCCGGACACAAACAAAATTACCAACACATAGATGACAGATGATACCAATTCAGTATAAACAACATGAACATATGTACAAAATAACACACCAAGTACGATGGACTGCGCTTCGACATACTAGCCTTGAAGAATTGTATGACTTACAGTGGTACGCCTACAACCCTTCTTAGGTTGACGCCCTAGGTTGGAAAATCGTCGCAGAGTTCATTTGATGGCCTCCTTCTATCATCTATATACTCAACTCTGAGCAGTGACAAGCCCAAGTCATTGCATCGTGGAATGTAGATGACTAACAAACATACGACATATCTGACCAATCAAGCGTAGGCACAGAGTAATTTACACCAAAGATAATAACATTCAAATAGTAACTTGAAACTAGAAATGCCTTTATTCATGCAAGTCAATTTAACAATTACCCTCTCGTACACAGTTGGCTTATCCTCACTAAACTGATCAGTATCTTTCCTCTTTTCAAATGCACCAATACTATCATAGTCATTGCACAAGATACTTGAGTTGATGGGCGTCTTTTTCATTGTGGATGACGACACCAACGACAACTGATTGACACCAGTTGATGAACTTAGCGGTGGATCAGAAGCTGTTGTTGCTCGACTTTCAGAAATTTGTCTACCTGCAAGACCACCACCACTGCTGTCTTTTACTATCAGCTCAGGTTTAGCAATAGCATCTGATGATAGATGGGCTACATGCTGATCAATCACACTGACGGTCTCACAAGTATGTATGCCTTCTGCAACTGCATCTGCATTTATTTCTACTTCACGTTGTAGTTGTACAGAACCTTTAATTAACTTAGCAGCAGGAAGACTATCAGAAACTTTGTGTGCAATAACCTAATGGTTGGCTCTGTATTGGTGCAAGAATGAAGGGTTCTTGAGTTACCAATTTGTGTTCTGGTTATTTGCGTGCCGGCGGGATGGTTTCCCACAGTCTTTGAGATACTGCCAAAATTACAAGGTTTTCGGATCCATTCCTCTTCCTAGCCAAAAGTATTGTGATGCCAGCGCCAGCCAGGGTTTTTAAGTAAACGTGGTTTGCACTTTGTTCAACCATATGGGTTTCGCCGCTGAGAGAAGTTTGGTCAATGTTAGGAGGAAGTACGACGACGGAGCCCCATTACTCTGTCACTGCGGTGTCACTACTCGAGCATACTTCGGTGACTGGCCGCCGTGTTATTTCTGGAATTTCATCGGCATAAGTAGCAAAGTTGTCTATAATAACACCTTGGAGTGTCACAAGCACGGACTGTACTGACTGTGGCAGTCTGGATGACGACAGCTCTTTGAAGTCCCTCATCGAACTGGCTTTGGCCAACAACTTCCCGAATTCTCGTTTCCATGTTCACAGCCGACTGACCACCTAAATCGACGTTGCGAAATACTTCGTCAAGACGCGGCCAATCCTCTAGGCCATTTCTTGAGAACAGCTGCTTTAAGCACCTTGTACGTATTACTTACCTCTTGGCTTGACATTTTCACAGTGAAGCATTCCCGCAGTATACCGCTGGTAACTGCAAGAAACTGTGAACGTTGGTTAGTGATCCCATGTTGATTGAAATCAGACTCGGCTATCTGAAACTATGATTCCATATTGTCTGGCCAAAATGGCACAAGCTGAACAGTGTTGCTAGTTTTTTTATTGCAGCTTGATTCCACGTCGTATTTTTGGTATGCGTATGGAATTTTCAGCATATGATATCGGTAGCCCAAATTTTGCAGGCCGACCATTAATATCAGGTGTGCGTTGGTAGGGGATCGAACCTTTGTTGCCTGCGTTATTAGACTAAATCAGTGTACACGTATTTCCTAGTACTTCTCCACGTTAATAATGTGCATAGACGTTGTGGCTACTCGATGCCCACAACATAAAACCATAAGGCACTTGCGAAGAGTACGACCGCGTATTATAGCAGTAGTCAAATTTTTAAATTGTGTCAAGGTAATGTTCAACAGTAAATTCACAAATGTTTTTGAAGCACATATAAAATTGGTCTGTGTACATGTATAATACAAGTATACAAATTAGATTAAAAAGCATGTTTACAGTTGGTATAGGGTACTACACTTTGGACCATGTGCATGGTCGGTGAGAGTCCTAACTGCCGTGCCTCCGAAGCACAGTTGGTCGAATACGGATGAGTTCAGCTGGATGGTTACTAATGGAGAAATAAATATTTCAAAAATAGAAATTATAATGAAAGAACAAACACAAAGTTGGACGAACTCACCGGATTTGTCTGCGCATTTGCCAGAGATGAAGTTCGCGATAGTGCTCACCAGTTTAGAGACTGAGGGTGTTGATATTTACGGATAGTATGATTTATCATAACGCAGGATCTAATACCCACGATGTCTGTAATATTCATTCCGCGTAGACTGAAGCAAAACACCAGAATTGATCGTCAAAATTAAGAAGTATGTTTTGAGACGAAATCGGAGTGCGAGATGATCGCTTAACTAGCCGGGGATCGTGCACAAACGAAATAACGTAAGACTGTAACAACAGAAGACAAGAGTCAGGCAGCAGATCGTTTATATAGGAAATCAACAGATAATTTTAGATTTTCGTGTACATTATTACAGATTACTGTGAGCAAACAGTCTCTCTGAACGTTAGTCTTTCACCTCTTTTTGGCCGTTTCTGGAAGTTCAGATTATCTATGTGCAAATTGTATCCGGCTACGCAAAGTCCGCTGTGATTGGTCGTTGAGTCAGTCCTTGTTCTTATCTTTCTCATGACCAATATTGGGGACGTAAACATTGGCGTAAATTACTGTCTACCACTTTTGGCTAGCAGCCAGCTCCCACCAGAAGACGACGATGTGCCAAATGGCATGGATGCTTGACCGTAAGCCTTCACCTAAACAAGTTGACTTAGACAGTGAGGGTTAGCATCTGATGTTGAGTGAATGATGCTGTGGCTAATAATTCTGCGGAATTACCTACTGCTGCAGTGCATTTGTGGGAGCTAATATGTACGTGTTAACAGAAGGAAATAGTGATTCCTTTGAATCTACCTTGGATAACTCTTGTTATTACTTTCTAATTACATCGACTATTTTTGCAAATGTTAAACCTTAAGATAACGCGCTATTTGTACATTGTACAGGATGAGATTTCTATCCCTACACTCAACCTTCCCATTCTATCTTGAGCTTTCTGACCGACCAGTAAACTAGCCTTGCCCTCAATACTTGCCTTAAGATGTTTCAATAACATAGTTCACCTCGATTTACCTCAGTGAAATATAACAAAACGTTACCCTCAGTTTTCGGCTCAATATCTGGTATTCCTGCATATGAAATGAACCGACTACTTTATTGAGCGGTCATTTTGCCAAGATATGGTTCTGACATAGAAAATACTCAGACTAGAGACTATAAGCGTTCCAAAAATGTGGAAGATTTAATCAGTGGTAATTCCACTGTAAGTAGCAATTGCATCTGAAGACCATGCATTCATCCTCATAGTTAGTACTGTTCAATCGTCGTCACTAACTGAGGCCAAGATTCAATGCAACAGGTTCACTTAGAATTCCTTAAAATATGATAGTTGGAATCTGTCGATTCAGTCAGCTCGTAGCCAGTTCAACAGAGATTTGCAAAATCTGTGGCTTGTCCTGAATACCTGTGAGTTTTAAAAGAATTCATAATGTTTGGCAAGAACGAATGGATACCAGAAACTGCTTTGAAATAATTTTACCTGGGATGTTTTGTCATTCAGCCTTAAGTTTCACATATTAGGCCCATATAGCCAAGTACATGGTCGAAGTATCAGCAAGAGAATCAACATCAACGACCCTTAGTATCGTATTTACGTAAACTTCATCGGTCTCGCAAGTGGCATGTCTTACTCAGTGTTATTAAACGTCTTTTCTAAACTACCGTAGATCGTGACGGTTATCCCACTAATAACTTCGTAAACTCTAGCGTGTGTGCGTGACACATTGCCACATCATGATATGCGGGAAGCTATATTCACAGACAATATCTTGCATTTTAATGCTAAGCTGTTTCAGGAGATCCCGAACCCCCACTACAAATTATACAGCATGCCTTCTTGTTGCCAAATCCTCTGCCATCAAACGCCTAGGCTGAACTATTTATTGACGTATTTTAGGTAGTCCTACTTAAAACGGAGGAGTTAAAAACTAGATGATGTCATTTAAGAACTTCCCTTGTATCTCTCATATCTATGAAGAAGTCAACATCAAACAAACACTGACACTGATAATTTTACAGTGTATTAAAAGTAGTGCTTGTAATAAAGTCATCATTGCTAATATTCGACGGCTATTGTGCTTTTTGGAACAAACTAAAGATATTTCTTAGTACTTTTCAAGAAAACCTAAGTGTTCTAATTCATTATCCTGAAACAAAAATGTTTTGGCTTTTGGAATTCTTGCCTTCGTCCTTGACTAAAGATTACGTTACAAAGCTTGAACTAGACAATTCATCGTAAGGTAACGGTGACTATTTTTGTATGACATTGAAGTTAGTAGAGATACATGAAATCACGGTCAAAGGTCAAAGATATTCAGTCACTGAAATTAAACAAGAGATACGCATGAACTTAAAATTACTGGTAGATAAAAGGCACCTAAACCCAAGAAGCAAATTGGAGTGACAAGAAGAAGAGAGACAACTGTGGTGGACCTTTTACTCTGTTAGCTTAGATACCCAAATTCAAATAGAAAATAAAATACCAAATCAGCTTAGTTACGGGAAGAATGTATTAAAGTTTGGTTACTTGGGTTTAAAAAGATCCAAAATCCACAATAAACGTAATAGACTCCAGAGGCGCTGCGGGAAGACTGCTCCAGTACTAATTCTCCAATGTTGACGTTGCCGGAGGTCGACCAAAGTACGTAGGAAGAAACTACGGTGCTCCTGCAAAAATTTGAGATAGAAAGCAGGTGATTAAAATTGATCGACGGCAGTTGAGATGGTGGAGAAGACGGAGAGTCGGAGTTAGAACTATATATTTATTCAAAACCCGAGGTAAAGTTCAAAGTACAGAGTTTATGGTTAAAACAAAGTAGTGTACAATATGTTCATTTCTTACATAGTAGTAAAATTTGGATAAGTTTATTTTTGAGGACTCCACAGGGCTCCCCCTCTTAGAGGTCCGGAGGACCATCAGTACTGTCCTCGTGGACGATTACATGAATATAAGCAATATAAATAAGGGATAATGTCAACAATAAGGATAACAAAAAATAATGACAACAACAATAAGGATACAAAGTTAGATCAGGATGTATGGAATGCATCCGTGTCGTATAAAGTTTAGCACATACAGGAATTTAAAAAAAATCAAAACTTGTTATAATTTTAAATAAAAAATTTATGTACATAATAAACCATGACATGTTCGTTAACATTTGTGAAATTCATATATAAATAGATATATACATATACTTGGTGAATGCGTGTGCTTGCAGTACAGTTAACGAACAGCAAACAATAATACTAATAAATATTAATGGTTATAATGAAATGAATGTCGACAACAATAGTAATGAGAAGAATGTCTAAATGAGGTTAACGTTTATGTCAGTCAATGAAATGAACATAGCGGGCAGGTTTACAGATCTGCCGTCCACTGCGTGTCTGTACAGGGGGAAGTGTGAAGAGCGGGAGAGTTGGAGTTGCATTGACTTTCTGATTGTTTATTGGTGTCGGCGTTGCTAGTGTTTCATATTCGCTGTCGGTGTACGCTGGTTTAAGACGATCGATAGAAACAGTCTCCGGTTTACCATGTTTGTTCAGCGTGAAGTATTTATCGGTGCGTTTAAGTACTAGAAAAGGACCTTCATATGGATGTTGTAAACCTTTTCTAATGGCATCGACGCGAACAAATACAAATTTGCTAGTGAGTAGATTCTTATTAACTTGAGCTTTCTGAAGTGATTGGCGAGGGGCTACTGGTCGAAGCTGAAGCATTTGCTGGGTAAGGCGGTTGGTGAAGTCGGAGATATTTACTTCAGTTGAATCATTAGACGGAACTAACTGACCAGGCAATGTGAGGGTAGTACCATACACAAGTTGAGCTGGTGTACATCCCAAATCTTCTTTTACAGTTGATCGGATACTGAGAAGAACTAATGGTAGGTGTTCACTCCACTTAGATGAGTCAGCTTGTGCCATAAGCGAGCTTTTCAGTTGTCGATGGAAACGTTCCACCAGACCATTCGCTGCAGGATGATAAGCTGTAGTGGAGATATGGTTCACTCCAAGGAGTCTCGTAAACTCTCGAAACAGAGTTGATTGAAATTGAGCTCCTCGGTCTGTTGTAATAGTTGTGGGTACTCCGTAGTTTGACACCCAGCGATCTAAGAAAACCAAAGCGATATTTTCTGCAGATATATCGTTGAGTGGACAAGCAATAGCCCATCGGGTAAATCGATCAATCGCAGTAAGTATATGAGTAAATCCTCTGGATGGCGGTAATGGTCCAATAATATCTATATGAACGTGTTGAAATCGTTTATCCGGTAAATTGAACTGTTTTGGAGGTGTGACGGTATGATGATGTACCTTGGATCTTTGACATTGCAAGCATTGGCGGGCCCATTTCCGAATATCGGAGTTCATCTTGGGCCAAACAAAACGCTCGCTGATTAACTTGACCGTAGCACGCACTCCAGGATGAGACAATGAATGTAGATGTTCAAACAAAGGTTTTCGACAACTTAGTGGAACAAAAGGTCTATGAACGCCCGTTGAAACGTCGCAGACGATAGTTGTATCAGACAGGGGAATAGGTACATCCTGCAACTGTAGGGAGGAGTTTCGTCTACAAGTATGGAGTTCGGCGTCATTTTTCTGCAGCTTGGCAATATTGTCTAAGCTAATATCTATCGAAGATAGGTGATTAACGTCACATCGAGACAAAGAATCGGCTACGATATTGGAATCTCCTTTGATGAACTGGATGTCTGTTGAGAATTGTGAGATGTAATCCAGTTGTCTGGCTTCTCTCGGAGAGTGTCTGTCCAACGAAGTGGTGAAAGCATAACAAAGAGGCTTATGGTCGGTTAAGATAGTAAAATGTCGACCTTGTAGTAAGAAGCTGAAATGTTTCACTGCTAGGTAGATGGCTAACAGTTCTCTGCCAAAAGTGCTGTAACGAGTTTGCGCAGGTTCCAATTTCTTGGAGAAGAAAGCAAGTGGAGTGATGTCATTATTGAACTTTTGTTGTAAAACTGCTCCCACTGCTACCTGCGATGCATCTGTACATAAAATGAGTGAAGCTTCTGGGTTGATGTGAGATAACATTACAACGTTGGATAAGGCATCTTTTGCATTATTAAATGCTGCTTTTGCTTCTTCAGACCACTGAAATTTCTTCGAATTGCATCTAAGTAGGTCGGTCAGTGGCTGAACTATGGAGGCACATGATGGAATAAAACGTCGGTAGAAGTTGAACATCCCGAGAAAACGTCTAAGTTTCTTTAAGGAATCAGGTTCGGGAAAGTTCTTAATAGTTTTTATCTTATCTTCGGTAGGTCTGATGCCTTCGGCAGTTATTCGATGTCCTAAGAATTCAATGGAAGGGGAACCAAAAATACATTTCTTTGGATTGATAACAACTCCAAATTGTTCAAACCTTTGAAATAACAGGCTTAAGTGTTCCATATGTTCTTCCATCGATGAGCTGGCAATTAAGACATCGTCGATATATACAAAGACGAAATCAAGACCTTGGGTAACTTGGTCCATAAAACGCTGAAATGTTTGAGCAGCATTCTTTAGTCCGAAAGGCATTCTCAAGAATTCGAATAATCCAAAAGGCGTGATAATTGCTGTTTTTGCAATGTCTTCTGGAGCGACTGGTATTTGATGATATGCCCTGACCAAGTCAACTTTAGTAAAAATGGTCTTTCCATGTAAGGTCAAGGAGAAGTCGTGGAGATGAGGTATAGGATAACGGTCTGGGACCGTAGCGTTATTCAAAGCGCGATAATCTCCACATGGTCGCCAGTCATGATTAGTTTTAGGTACCATGTGCAAAGGTGAAGACCATGGGCTGTTAGATGGTCGTATGATACCTAGCTGCATCATATGTTCGAATTCCGACTTAGCTGCTGCTAGTTTATCGGGTGGTAACCGTCGTGGACGTGCCTTCACAGGTTGTCCTGTTGTGATGATCTTATGCGTAACTGTATGAGATATATCTTCGACGTTGTATGATGGTTTAAGGATTTTAGGAAATCGTTGCAATAAAGCAGAGAACATTTCACTCTCCGGCTTTTCTATACAGATGCTATGAACAGAGTAGTCACATGTAATACCGTGGATCTTGAGTTGGGTGCAATTGTCAACCAGTTTTTTCTTGCTGATATCAACCAACAGATTGAAGTGACTTAGGAAGTCTGCACCTAGTATAGCGTGACGTACGTCAGCTACTATGAAGATCCATGTGAAACGTCGGCGTAGTCCTAAGTTTAAAATCATTGACTGTTCGCCATACGTCTGTATGTTGGTTTGGTTGGCAGCACGGAGTGAAAGTTTTCCAGGTATTTTGGCTGATCGCCTGGATAGTGAGGGGGGAATAACACTGACCTCGGCGCCTGTATCTACCAGGAATAATGTGCCGGTAGTCAAATCCCTCACATAGAAAAGGCGACTGGGGTGATTGCCAGTAACAGCCGTCGCCATTACTGTCTGGCTGGGGAGTTTCCCTGAGTTGAGTTACCACTGTTGTACATACACGGTCGAAGACACTTCAGGGCATTATGCCCATACCTCCTATGATACCAACAAATGTTACGGCTTTGAGACGGTGTTCTAGAACGTCGTCTAGATCTTGATCGCCGTTGCTTGGATACCGTATGTGACTGGTTCCTTTGTGCTCGAAGCTCAGACACTTCCAGTCGTAAGTCTTGCATTTGAGATGTTAACTGGGAAAGTAACCAAAAAGTGGTGCGTCCTTCATAGATGTGGAATCCGGCAAGGCGGTAACAAAGAGTTCTGTATCACTTCGCCTTTATGAAGTTCTTCGGGAATAGTGACACGTTTATATGGAGCCATTGTCAAAAAATATTTAAGTATAGAGATATACAAAATAGCAAAACTTGTGGTAACAAAAATTAAAGCAATGCGAGTTTATAAGGCCAAAATAGCAACAAAAATGTTCAAAACGAGTTAACTATCGAAACAAAAAGGTTCGAAAACGGGTTAACCATAAAAAAAGGTTCGAAACGGGCTCACCAATTATTGTGGTGGACCTTTTACTCTGTTAGCTTAGTTACCCAAATTCAAATAGAAAATAAAGTACCAAATCAGTTTAGTTACGGGAAGAATGTATTAAAGTTTGGTTACTTGGGTTTACAAAGATCCAAAGTCCACAATAAACGTAATAGACTCCAGGTGCTGCGGGAAGACTGCTCCAGTACTAATTCTCCAATGTTGACGTTGCCGGAGGTCGACCAAAGTACGTAGGAAGAACTACGGTGCTCCTGCAAAAATTTGAGATAGAAAGCAGGTGATTAAAATTGATCGACGGCAGTTGAGATGGTGGAGAAGACGGAGAGTCGAAGGCAGAACTATATATTTATTCAAAACCCGAGGTAAAGTTCAAAGTACAGAGTTTATGGTTAAAACAAAGTAGTGTACAATATGTTCATTTCTTACATAGTAGTAAAATTTGGATAAGTTTATTTTTGAGGACTCCACACAACTTAGCACAGAATCAGGGATTCTGCGACGAATTTGAGCAAAGCCTAATGCTAGAAGGAGGCTTAAGTGGTAAATTCAGAGTATTATATTTCCAGATGGGCCCAAGGCAATCCTAAGAAACCAGTAACTTACATTACCCGATTTTGTCTTGGCTAGTTTGCTTGATGACCGGAACTACAAATAATATTAATGTGGTCACTTGGATTCACCATGTGATTGGGAGTTGTAGTCTACACAGCACATTTCATCCGAAATGTGCACAAAACAGTGGTAAAATACGAACAGATACAAATTAATAACTGATATAAATGAATTAAAACAGCTACTGCCTGTACAAGCATCAGATTTACACATCAGACCGTTATGGTCGTTATTCAAATTTCATTATTATTTGCAATATTTATGTTAACGTTCATTAGAGACGGCAACACTAGAAGTTGACTTCATCATCTTATTTCAGTGGACCGGTGATTTAATAAAAACACAGAAGAATGTAATGAATGAATAAATTCGTCAAGTGAATTTTATGCGTCAACTGCATAAAGAACTCAGTTTAAAATATCATGAAGCTAAGCCTCTCTTGATATTTTCTCTGAGTTGCTGTATCTAGACTACTCTTAATTTAACGATGATTAAAATGGGGGGCAACTGCATAAATCTAACCAACATTAAGACAGATATTCCCAGATGTAATATGAAAGAAAGGAAAGTACCGAAATGCAACTCGAAAGCTACTTTAAAAAAGTCAATTTCATCCTCAATCCGACAACAATGTTTTGAAAGGAATCTTTATTTCCCTTTGCGTCCACATTCCTTTCTGGATCAGTAGGCTAAAACCTGCTAAAGTATGGTAAAATTATGAGGGTCAACGCACTACAAAAGTTTGTGGAAAGTAACTTACCAGCGATGGTATCAACAGTCTATATGAGTTATTTTGTGGTTTTCATTTTCTAAGAAATTAAAAACACGTTGTAGGGGAATTATAGTGTTGCTAATATGTTACCCCATACCACCCTCTATAAACACAGTGTGTTCTGATATTTACCTAAACAGAACCTTTCCTAACGACCAAATGCTGATAAAAGAACACGCATCAAAACGCCTCAGTTAATTAGAAATATGTTGTAGTGGACAATTTATTTGAATAAAACATATATATATATATATATATATATATATATATATATATATATATATATATATAGGAAATAAAGTAACAATTATCCAGTGCTACGTGCCTACAAATAACTTGAAACAACAGAATATGGAAAATTTCCGCAGAAAGCTGCAAACACTAATTGAAAACACCTGAAATTGTGACATTAAAGTTCCGATAGGCAATATTAGTGGGAGCAGAATAGAATTCATCATGGGTCTTGAGGATCTTGGCTAAGTTGAAGAGAGAGAAGAACTCTTCCCAGACTTCCGCACCCTCAGTGATTTGATAATTAGAGGTGGCGAGTGCGAGCGCGTGGATATACAGCGACACTGATTTCATCTGAAGGACACACTGAAAACGAGATAAACATCATCCCAATCTCAAAAAAAGTGGAGACACAGCCTTCTGTACACAAAATGTAGAAGAGGAGCACTTGTGGGTCTTGATCATTATTAAGTACAAAGAACCTTTAAGGTCAAGTTGAAAGTCTTCAAAACGTCTGGAGATATAACATGGTTCAGTTTTGGCACTCAGGAACTGAAGGAAGGAGTTACAAAGGACACACACTGCCACCATTAGAGCAAAGTCGGGGACATTGTGTAACATCACCGAGAAAACTTATGCGTGGTGAACACTGGGACTCTGAAAATTATCTGAAGGGAAAATAGCACAGCCATGTTAGGAAGAGAGAAGAGACAAGACAGGGAATTGCTTTCTAAGGACTTGTGGAAACTAGTAGAGGAGAAGGGAAATGTGAAACAGATGAACCGTTGTAAAGATGGACAACAAGAGGAAAAACTGAATTCAGTCTACAAAGTACTGAATAAAGAAGTGCAGAAAGAAAAACAGTTCCACGACACACTATCAACTGAAACAGAACAGATCATAGGTAAGAGAGACCCCAGAACATTACGTTAGGTAACCAAGTCCTTGTCGGGGAGGAAATGAACACAAATGAAGCCAATGAAATATAGTGAAGGGAGACTAACTACCGAAAAGAGAGGAAAAAGAGGAAACAGTGGGTTGATCACTTTAAAGGACCGTTGAACTGACCACCACCTGCATCTGGTCCAGAAACGTAAACAGCAGCGCGCACAGTACTGCTAAGGGAAACTCACCCCCTAACAGAAGTAGGAGTTTTGAATGCCGTAAACTGCTGAAAACATGCCGGGAAAGCAGTATAACTAGACAGTATTCCTCCTCAAGCAATGGAAACTGATCCAGAAACTCCAGCAAATATGTTCTCGTCATTATTGAAGAAAGGTTGAAAGAAAAGGCAGATACCTACGGGTTGGGAGGAAGGTTACCTTATCGAACTGTCAAAGAAGGGTGAACTGAGGCTTTCCAAAAACTAGTGTGGAATCACGCCAAGAAAAATATTGATTTGTATCATCCCGGGGAGAGTAAAACGATGTTCTGGATGCAAAACTCCTCTCGGAACTCGCTGGATACAGGAGAAGCAAATCATATAGGGATCAAATGGCAGTGCTACGTATCATCATCGGACAGAGCATAGAATGCTAGTCAAATTTCCCTTACAAAATTATCGACTTTGAGAAATCCTTCGACAGTGTTCAGCTTACAGTAATTTGGAAACTGCTCTAACGCCAGGGAGTGATCCTATTCTTCATCAATCTCACTCAGCAGCCATGACATAACAATGGTGCATTTTAAGTGATCCACAAAGGAAAACTCATCGATGACTGTGAAGAAAAGCTAGGAGCAAATTGAGGTTGCCTACTGTCACCGTTAATACTCCTGGTTATGGTGGACTGGATTATGCTATAGGCCGTGGGTAATACGAAGACAGGAATACGTTAGGCCGACGTGAAGACTCTAGAAGATCTCTACTTGGGGGACTATTTATGTCCAATGTCACACAAATTGGAATACTTAGAGGCGAAAATCAACAAACTGGCAGAAAAAGAGGCGAAGACACGATTTCAAGTGGACATAGAGAAGATAGAGGCGATAGTGCTACACAGCCAGCACCAGCAGGAACAACTACCATCAGTCACTATCAACTGGAGAAATTTGAAAGAATTCACTTATCTAGTCAGGATTATTTCAGTTACAGGTGGTACAGATGTGGATGTCAGACGCAGGATCAAAAAAGAAAGACAAGTGTTTATTAGTCTGAAATTTGTGAGGAAATCTGCTCTATTCAGAATCAAAAATGAGATCCAAATTTTCAACACAAACGTTAAATCAACCTTCCGTATGCTTCAGAGACTTGATATGTGAGACATCAAAAGCATTCCGGACAGGCTTCACAGTTCTGTCAATAGCTACCTCCTCTGCCACAATATTGGATATCAGATGGGAAGGGATATATAACAAGTGACTCCGGCAAAGAACCAATTATGGACCAATAGCCCAACAAACATGACGAAGAAAATGGATGTGGATCAGACACCCGCTGAGCAGACCCTCTAGTGACATCGTGCGCGAGTGGAACCCGAATAAGAAGCGACGAGTCAGTTGTAGTTCTGACGGTGACATGGAGAAGACCATGTGAAGAGGAAATGAAGGCTTATGGACAGTCGTGGAGACTTAAAAACTACTATAGAGAACAGGATGATATATATTTGATGATATTAGATGGTTGGAGGCAATCAGTAGGAAGCCTTGGAGCTAGGTTTCATGCTAGTTGGCACTCGTCAGCAAGGCGTATCTGCAACCTTGAAGGAACTCATGTCCCTTCTGAGATTCGACCCGAGGCTTCTTGCCGATTGCCTCCAACCATCTCATATCATCAAATCAATGTGCACCGTGACGGCAAGCTACCCAGAATAGTGGTCACATTGCAAACCTGACTGATAGAGTATATATATATATATACAGTTAATTTCATGAACGGCATCGAACTGGACATTTACAATCTTAATAATGAGTAGGTTGTAAAAAAGCCAGTTATTTATGTAAATAATTCGTTGCACTAATTACAAACACTTAGATAAATAAACTTTGTGCACATTGCATCTATTGATTTTTTAAAGCCTACACAAATTAAGTTGTTTTTGTGTATACAAAAGTTCATACTCATAATTATTCAGATTATGCAAATAAACGCTATTCTTTCTAACTGTATAATATAAAGTCAGACTGATGTTAATGGGTCCGTCTATGAATTGTTGTGTTTTTCTGATAAAATCTAATCTCATCTTTGACCACTGGGCCATTCCTTAGTGTTATCAATCAGTATCATTTTCCTTTTTTATAATGATGACGACGTATTTTTAGATTGAGAAGTTTCTCAACATTTTGTCTAACCATAACTATCGGCAGCAACTGATAGCTTGATAATAAATTCCTTGAAAAGACCCTCTTCGCTGAATATTGTTTTCTTCTATTCGTTTTATTTTACATTCTAACATAGCTAGTTCTCCTTGTTCATTTTCAGATTCAAATGTGAATTTTATTCCCCCGCTAGTGAGTTTATGTGTGTCAAGAAGTGTCAAGGGGATATTGGTGATCCCCTATCGTAGCAGTCATATTTATGGACAGCTGGGAAAGTAATGCTCTTGATAAATTTACTCCCACTCCAAAAATATGGTGGAGATATGTGGATGACATTTCACAGTGTTAAAAACAGAACATATCACTAGCTTCATTGACACACATAAACTCACTAGTACAGGGAATAAAATTCACATTTGAATCGGAAAATGAACAAGGAGAATTAGCTATGTTAGATTGTAAAATAAAACGAACAGAAGAAGGTAAACTGCACACTGGTGTGTACAGAAAACCAACTCATTCTAATAGATACTTAGACTTTGGTTCATCTCATCCGTTGTCTGTAGAGGGGAGGCTTAGTTAAGTGTTTAACAAACCGAGCAGTAGCACTAAGTAGCACAAGAAAAGACCTAAATGATGAAATAAAACAGATAGAAGAGGCTTTGGTGTTAAATAACTATCCTTTAAAATTCACTAGGAAGATCAAGAAAGGTCAAACGAAAAATAAAAATAATTGTGAAACTAGTAATAATAACATAAATAAGAGAGAATATAAGTCATCTACAGTTATACCATTTAAAGAAGGGACATCTGAAACCCTACGTAGGATTCTAAATAAAGCAGGAATTAGGATGGCATTTAAACCTACGAACTCACTCAGGGACAAGCTGTATAGGTTAAAGGACCCAGTTGACCCAATTAGACAAAAAAAATAATATAATTTACAAAATACCCTGCAATGACTGTGAGTCAGGTCAACTACATAGGTCAAACTAGTAGGTTAGGGGTAGTCAGATTGTCAGAACATAAGAATTTAGCTAAGGTAAGAATGGTTGACCCTACCCGAGAAGATAAGTAATTTAGAAAAAAGCTCAGCAATTGCAATGCATGCATTAACGAACAACCACACAATAGCATGGTGGAAGAGGGTTCAAATTCTAAAAAGTAATCTAGATAGGTGGGGAGAGAGGTTGATTACTTAATCCTTGTTCTTCGAGTCTACACCAAACACATGCAACAGAAATGATTCATCTCCCATACCTGAAATGTGGAAAATACTACTGCCAGTCAAATCAAGTGAAAAATAATGGAACTATATAAATGAAGTTAGAAAGTCGTGTGATTACCTTGATATGATTATGAGCAATAAATTGTGCTCGAAACGTCATCAGTAAACATTACTGTATAACACTGTGAGACTTTATCAAAACAAAAATTTACCCATAATGGAGTTTCCTTAATGCTACAGTGGGAATTATTAAATTATAGAAACTCACTCATCAAGCACAGTGGTTAGGACACTCGCCAACGATGCACATGGTCCGGGGTTCGAGCCCACGCTGATGCACACCTGATATCTATGGTCGGCCTACGAAATTTGGGTTACCGATATCCACGCTGAAAATTCCATACTTGTACCAAAAATACAGTGTGGAATTAAGCTGTAATCAAAAAGTAAGTAAAAAAGAACCTAACGAAAAAAAAGATACAACTGGACTGCAGAATCTTTGTCTTTTATCTCTGTTGTAGTGCCCTTACACAAATTGGTCAGTTTAACTACTGAAATGAAAAAACAAAAAAATTGACATTAACTATTATTTCTGTAACATAATTCCAGTTAACTTATTCTAAATCGTAATAAAAATGAATAGTCTCAAGAGCTAACTCCAAATAACCTACACTTCTTTGCACTTCCATGACCAGCAGTCGTACAATTCATGACTGTTGACGTCTTAATTTCATCACGTCCAATGTCGCTGAATTTAACCATGCACATTGCACATCCTAGACACCACTGTTGGTAGAAATTTCCAGGCTGGTTGCTTAATTTATCTTTCTTAGTTAGAATCCTATTCATTAGTTCAAGATTATTTAGAAATAATACCTAAGGTATGTAGGTCATGATGCGGATGGTAACTGTTTAGTGGAAGTCTCATCAACACACTTGGTAACATTCTCAAAGCAAACTTTATTAACATATGAATCTTATTTGAGACTTGATCGGGTTAACGATTTGTCTTTTCTTTGCTTAAACAGTATTCGTCAACACTGCTTACATTATAGTTATAACAAATGCCAAAAGTCTTGCAGACGTCTGTGAATAAAATAGTAAATTTTCAATTTATTTTGCTCCCAATCTAAAAGGTGCATCTCTTAAATGAACACTTAAAAATTTATTTATCAAGTGTTTGTTTGCAGGGATTTGATTGGTTACGGGTTTGATCACAAGTTGACTTCAGTTAGAGAATCATTAAAAACCTAGGAGTACTACATGAATGTTTCGTCTTGTTTTGGAACTCTTCATCAGTACGCATCACTGAAGTTCACCTATGACATTGGCTTGAGGTGGAAATAGATATTTAGCCAAATGTCAAAAGGTGAAATCCATGGGCTGTTGGATCGGGTCCCAGTGGCTTGATAGTCAACATGCTCGCCTTATAACCAGTAGATCCTGGGTTCTAACCCCAGTGGTGCGTAATGATGAGACGTTATAAAATAGGACGAAGCAGCTGTCTAGTACCTCCAAGTTTGCCAATGGTTCTTTAAGTGATGTCAACTGGTGATCTAACTTGAGTGCATTTATTCATCAGACAAATTGTGTCACTTAAGTATTTCAGGATTTTGTATAATATACTTCACCATCTGTACTAGTGAATCTGTTCTGAATGCACACCTGGCGTTCATGATTAGTAACACTAATAAATAGTATTTTTAATTTTTTAAAAACAAATAGCTGAATAATTTTTTACTATTATTATAACACTGATAGTACTAAATTTTAGGTACGTTTTTCACTTCTAATTTAACATAAAGCCATATGTGACTGTTCAGTCAAATACTATTCCAACACTGAGAAAGATACAGAAGACTGACTGAGAGGGGAAGATTGTTTACTTCAAGGAAAAAGCAATGTCACTCGAATTAACAACTAGTCATATAGCCATTTCTGCATTACCAATAAATCACTAGTTTAAGATATAAAAAAGTATGTTGTGATTGGATAGCATGTACCAATAAAAAACTAATGATGTGAATCTTAATCTAAATTAGGCTCAAATATCTGATTTCCAGATCACATACACTGTCATATATTGGTTTTGTAGGGACTTTGTTTGATTGCCTGAAGGATTTCATCATGAGCTCTTTTAACACATATACTGTGACTTATAATTATGTCTCCTCCTTTTGTAACATCCATTTTCATTGTCCAACGGGTTATGCGTCCACTTTCCACTTATACATTTCTGTCAATGTAAGATAAAAACCAGTAGGTTTAATTATGCATCAACCATTTGGAAGTAAACAGAATTTAAATGTGACCAAGAAAGACTGAAATATTGTCAACAACTCTAGAAAAATCACAAATTCAAAATTTATATTATAAAATTAATCATTTAATACAGATAATTACCGATGAAATGTATCAGCATTAAGAAATTTTCTGGTTTAAAATATACAGTTGTTACCTATTTATTTTCTTTCAGATCTTTTGAACATTTTTAGTAGACTTATCAAAGTATCGTTATGTTTTATCGGGCTAAGTACTTTAATGACAGCGAAAAATTATTCGAAAAAAAATTTAAATAACAGTTTCAGAAGATTAAAAAGCTTTAAAAGCACGCGTTTTTGAATTTTGCAACAACCTTGAACTTTTCAAACTTTTCGAATTAATGTGTGTATATTATAGTAACTAATTTTAAACTAGTAAGCTTTAGTTGATGATTTCAACTTATAGAGAGAACAACAAATCATCGCATACAATGAAATGAGAAACAGTTACCAACATTTTTGGTCTTATCTTTTTGATTTTTCTGAGTGGAACACATTTCGAGAGTAGCTTTCAATCAGTTGAATAAATATTACAAACTACCACTTGTACGATACAAGTACTTCATTCTGAGAATCACCAACACCATGTTATACTTAACTTTGAACGTATTTTGTCGATACTCTGGTGTACGCTACCTTCAAGCTAATGTAAGTAGTATGTGGAGTACCACAACTGGAGAAGATATTATAATTTATGTGTCATTAGGAAAGTCACTGAATAAGAGGCACTAGGTGTTTACAGTTGTGAGTAGAATCTTATAAGTAACAATCACAAACAAAACATGCCTAATAAAAAAACATCGATGGCATACTTTGCAAATTATGAAATCAGCTTGAGGTCTATAGTTATCCATTGCATTTCGTTCCATTAAGTATTATTTGAATAAATACTATGAATTTTTCTCAAAAACTCCGAGTAGTTCGGGTAAAGAAGCTGTGACTTCCTCAGAGAAACATTCAGGAAAATCTTGTTTTGATTTCCTAAACAAGCTGGAATGACTTTAAGTAATTTTGTAGACCTTCGTTTTCTAAGCCCCATTAGTTCATACTAAAGAAGAGGGGTTCTGTAAAGAGTTACTCTTTTCAGCTGGATCATTCTATAGCTGTTCAACCTCATTAAACAGCTGCACTAATGTGCCACGTGTCAGGTGATCCCCAAAAGAAAACTTAGCGAAGCGAAGGCAAGACTGCCTGCCATCACAAACGATGATACTGTAAATTGGTTGGTTGAACTAAATTGTGTGTTAGACTGTAAGGAGCGAAACAATAGGAATACGTTGAACCCATGAGAAGACTCTAGCCTTCACAAACAATTTATCTCTGATGTTACATAAATTCGGAAACTTACAGGCAAAAACCGAAAAGTTGGGAAGAGAGGTTGGTAGCAAAGACAGTACTTCGAGGGAACACAGAGAAGACGTAGGTAATGAAGACGACCAACTAACGAGTCAACCACAGTAAGCACCGATCACTCTCAACTAAATAAATTTTAAGGAGGTTATTTCTTTCACTTATCTAGTTTAAAATCGTCCCAACTATGGGCAATGGCATGGATGAAGATGTTAAATGAAGAGTCAGGTAGGCAAAATCCACCTTCATCACTCCAAAACCAGTTTAGAAATCTTCTGCAATCAGCATCAAGGATGAAATTAAGATTTTCAGCATAAATGTTAAGTCGACCAACTCTTCTGCATAAGTGAGAAACTTAGCAAACGTGTCACGGAAAACATTTCAAGCAGACTACTTCACCCTTTTATCAACAGCTGCCTTCGCTAGTTCCATATTGAAGGTCAGATGGCTGGTTAGAGACAATCAGCCACAAGAAACCCTGGGAACAAATTAACCAAGGACCTGTTGGTCAAGAAATATGCAGGAGAAAATAGAGATAGATTAGGCACACTGTGAGAAGACTGTCGAATGATATTGAGCGCCAGACGATAGCTCTAGTAGAACACGAATGGGAAACGACAAGTGGGTCGTCTGAGGATGACATGGAGGGGATTGTTTGAGGAGTAGATGAGAGACTATGGAGAATCGTGGGGCCAGCTGAAGTGGACCGCAAAGAACAGTAAGAAGTGGAGACCTGCTGTTGAAGCCCTATGTTCTACTCGGAACCCAAGAGAACAATAATACAATAAGAACGGATATATATATATATATATATCGATTCAACACCTCACACGTTCAATCAAAATGACTCCACGCCCACACTGAAGACATGGAAAGTGGAAACAAACAACTAATGGAATAGGGAGAGACAGAAAGAGAGGAAAATATATATATATATAAGACAAATTATAAAGCTATGTGGCTAAACTCATATGATTGTGAGCAATAATTTATGCTCGAAACGTGATCCAGTTGTTATTATCGCGTCACTGTGTGATGTTTGAACTAAACTTGTCTGATATGGAACTACGTTCAGCAACAGCGCCCATGTCCTATACTTTACGTTTCAGGTGTTGAAACAGATTAGCCCTACTGTAGGTTTAGCGACTGAACAAACTTCTGCATACCGAGTTCAGGATTTAACATAAGGATTACCATCCTTCTGGTGCGTCGGTGGTATAGCGGTTAGGACGTTTGCCGACCATGCATATGGTCCGGGGTTCGACCCCCGGTTGGCGCACTCCTTTACCTCACTGAGCCAGAAATAATCCTGGTAAAGAGGAAAGGTTGGGCATGAGGCTAGCAACCCCATCCTGTAAAAATTAAACACTGCTACAGAAACTTCAAGCCACTAGCTCGGAGCCCTATGTTCCACTGGGAACGTGAAGGAAAAATTATTTATTATTATTACCATCCTTCTGAGGTTTCAATAGATGCTTTATATATATATATATATAGCTTGAGAATGATACCACTGAAAAAAGCAACTCTCTGTTGAATTCCTTTTCTTCATTGTTATATTGTCGACTGATCATTCAATAGAATCATTGTTTTCAGTGTAGTTTTCGTTACTATGTGATATCATTTACGGAAACATTGGAAGCCAAGGTACATTACACCTTCGTGTTGTCATAGTTTCACTTTCTGTCTTCAGCATTATACACCTCTGATCAAATTAGAGACTTAACATAAGTCCTTCAAATTAAAACCAGAGCATACCTACTACCTAAACATTGTGGTGGAATCCAATAGCCTATACACCTGCCTTCTGATAATTCAGCAATATAGTATCCGTATCAATCACTCGTGTTATTAAGCAACTCATTTACCCTGTCTGTTACGAATTCCCATTAGAACTTTGGATAAGAAGTAGATTTTCAATGATCGTATTGTTTTTTTGTGGTACCATTGTGGTGCAAGCCAAAATTGCAGACAACAATATACGTCAGTGTTTACGTTCCGAATCGAGGTCGTGAGAAAAAACAACAACAAAGCCTAATCTTGAGGAACTCAACAACCAATCACAGCAGATTTGGCGTGTGCAGGTATGTGGATAACTTTGTAAGAAACGGTCACAAGCAGTACAGAATAACTTTCAGCAAGGAGACAATCAGTCAGAAGATGATGCTTCTCTGCTAACAACGTTAATAATAAAGTACATTAAAATAGTCTTGATTTTCTCAAGGGCTAGGCGACAGATCGTTTATTGTGTTCTGTCGTTACACTACTACATCGTGAATAGACATCCACAATGTATGTGTTCAAGATTGTGTGTCTCTAAAGAATCCCTAAGTGAGACCAAACAGCCATTACTTCCTAATTGTTTACATAGTAATTATGGCTGGAAATGTGAGTAAACATTATTTGCCTTTGTAAACAAAGCGCTTTCATTTCATACTTATTTGACTAAATAAACCAAGGCTTTATCTTAGAAAATAACAACCATGAGGAGTTTAATTCTGAAGAAAAACTTTACTCATGCATTACTAATCGTTATTAAATTTATTGGTATGAAAACAATTACCTCCGTTTGACTTGATTTTATCATAGTCAAGTGGTAATGAAATAACCTTTCTGTAATGCACAATGCTAGTCAGCTGGGAAAATGGGAAGTTAAGTCACTTCGTTTGATTTTATGAGGCAGTGGCTTTTACATCTAGCGGGAAGGACGAGTGTGGTGTGTGCATTTGGCAGTTAATTAGACTTGTCTTGAACTGTCAGCGCGGTGGGGCTCCATAATGCTGAAACTATTCTCAAATGCTGTAAAAAGGCGGTCTGGACTCTTATCATGCCCAAGGTCCATCTCACCCGTCGTCAGCGCATTCGGTCATACGTGTTGTGTTGAACAAGATGACGTCCCGTTCCACATCATGGTTGAAGGATACTATGAAAAAGCCTCTAAGCTTGTTGAGCAGAAACTTATGTCAGAACTTCAATCAAGAGCCCCGGATGATGAAAAAGCGAAAATTGTCAAAGGAACACTGAATATAATACGGCCACCTAACCATATATTTGAGGTCAACTTTCCCCACAAAGCTGATGACGGAAATTACAAAATTATTCAAGGATTTAGAGCCCAACATAGTGTCCACCGAAGACCCACCAAAGGAGGCATACGATATAGCCTAGATGTATGTAGGGAAGAAGTTGTAGCGTTAGCTGCTTTGATGACTTACAAATGTGCTGTTGTGCATGTGCCATTTGGCGGTACTAAGGGAGGAATTAAAATAAATCCGAAAGATCACTCTGTTGGAGAGTTAGAAAGAATAACTCGTCGGTTCGCGCTTGAACTTGCGAAACAAGGATTTCTTGGTCCCGGCACCGATGTTCCTGCGCCGGATATGGGTACTGGACCTCGTGAAATGAGTTGGTTCGCCGATACCTACGTAACTACTGTAGGCCACAATGACATGCATGCACACGCTTGTATAACAGGAAAACCAATTGCCATGGGTGGGATTCATGGCAGCATATCCGCCACCGGACGTGGTGTTTTCCATGGGATAGAAAACTTTCTAAATAATCCAAAATACGCTGATACCATTGGCTTAACTCCAGGTCTAAAAGATAAAACATTCATCGTTCAGGGATTTGGAAACGTTGGTCTACATACAATGCGTTATCTCGTCCGTGCAGGCGCAAAATGTATTGGTGTTGCTGAAATAGATGGACAAATCTTTAACCCAGAAGGTATAGATCCCGTGAACTTGAGGACTGGCAGATCGCTAACGGCACAATAGTTGGTTTTCCACGTGCTCAGGCTTATACCGGTGAATCGCTTCTTTTTGAAGAATGTGATATCCTTGTTCCTGCCGCTAACGAAAAGCAAATCCATGGTGGTAATGCCGATAAGATCCGTGCCAAATTAATTGGAGAAGGTGCCAATGGACCAACAACACCGAAAGCTGATAAAATTTTGAGGGAGAAAAACAAACTGATTATTCCAGATTTATATTTAAATGCTGGAGGCGTTACGGTATCGTACTTTGAATGGCTGAAAAACCTAAACCACGTTAGTTATGGAAGACTGACGTTTAAATATGAACGGGATTCCAATTATCAGTTGCTGAGTAGTGTACAGCAGTCGCTAGAAAAGAAGTTCAATGATAAGGTACCAATTATACCGTCTGAAGATTTTCAACTTCGTATTGCAGGTGCATCTGAACGTGATATCGTTCATTCTGGTTTAGAATATACCATGGAGAGATCAGCAAAGCGTATTATGAATATTGCAGACGCTTACAATCTTGGACTTGATGTTCGTACAGCCGCTTATATCAGCGCTATTGAGAAAATTTACAACGTGTACTTAGCAGCTGGCTGTGTATTCACCTAATGTGTGCACATATACACATTCCTTGTGCCTCCGGTGTTTATTTTTCTGCGTACTTTGTTACTATTGTAGGTAACATTATGCAGGGTGGACTGCAATAAAAATAAACTTCAAAACTTGCTTTACATATTTATTTACATGATGAAAGCACACGATGATTTGGCCTTTCACATTTGTGCACGCGCCACATATTGAGTTTAAGGAGAAAAAATACTGGCAACAAAATCTGGGAATAAATACCCAGATTTTGTGCTTTTGTCACTTATCTCTAAAAGGTATGTAGAAGTCAAGCATAGGGGCAATTGAAGGAGTTTTATAGCTCTGGGGAATATGATATAGGTGTATCTCTGTTCTCTGAGCTGGATGGTTTAATCGTGGCAGCTTTCAGGATTCCTCAAAGGCGTCACAGATTTGAATGTGATTAGAAATTTGCTTATATTGTTAGTAATTATTTTATTGAGCTGATATTCGACCCCATTTTCAGTAGCTGGTCAGTAATAATAATAATAATAGTAATAATCCATTTATTTGAAACAATAACAGTTACACCAAATAGAATCTCCAAAAACGTGTAGCTGAACACTATCCGGTTCGGTTAATGAAAGGCGAACGTAGAACTGCAAAGTCGCCTGTTTGTGATCACCTGTTAGAGTCTGGTCATTTAGCTTCATATGATTCATCTTTCAATGTTATCTACATGGCAAAATCGAGTCGATCCAAAAGTTTATGTTTTCTTCACTTATGCATAGCCGAAGCTCTAGCTATACATGGACAGAAACCTAAATTATTTGTTCAAAAACGTTTTGTCAAACCCCTTTCTTTACCTTGGTCATAGTAATGTTCTTTCTAGTTTTTATTTTATTTCATTTTACCACTTGAATTCTTTCCACTTCACTTCACATCTTCATTCTTATCGTAATCGTACTCCTAGTTTTTAAAATTTTTAGACAACGCTTGCCATTTAAAAAAATATTTTTGATATCAATTCATTTATAAAACAATCTTTAATAATTTTGTAATTTATCCACTTCAACTCTACCCCTTATAACATTTTAATTATCGTTAATCTTATCACATATTGACTGAGCAATTATTTAGTGCCAGTTAATAACCTTTTTCTGTAATATAATATACGACTGTACAGCTTGAAAATGAAGTCGTTGAAAAGAAATTTTTTCGCTGAAAAAAAAATTGTGTTTTTACTTATGAATAAATGGGTATTTTTCGTGATTTAAAAGATTACTTTAGCCAGTTGCTTGCAAGAATTAAAATACGTATGAACGACAGTGTCGGTAAGTTGACCCGAAAGCACACCACTACAACCTTAAAAGTCCTGTGTAATATGACAGTTTTGGGAAGCCCAGAGAGGAATAAAGAAAAATGGATAGAATAAATAAATTAATAAATTGAAAGGGAAGAGGTTGAGTTATGCCAGAAAGTTCCAACATCCTTAAATACATCAGTCAAACGAAAGAATTTCTTAGAAGTTAATAAGATATGCGACGACCAACAAAGATTTGAAGAGAAAGTGTGTAATACTAAACTTCGGTATTTGGTGTCACTAGGTCGTCTTAGCTTAATTGGTGTGGTTTCATTGTCATCTTGAAGTTAACGCTTAGAATGCTGTCTAGAAAGGCAATGAACATTTAACAATCTGGTCTACAAATCTTTATGTTTAAATAGCCTAGCAACATTCACATTATACCATCAGCCTTATTAAGTTCTTGCAAACTATTTACTCTTCGTGCGGCATCTTTGAGTGAACTAGGAATCCACAGTATTTCTTATGAAGTACTGTTGTTCAGTCTGATGTAAGGCAGAATTCCTTACGGAAGTTTACCTTCATTTCCTTAGAGATGTGGATATCACTAGGTAGGGTGAGTGTGTGTTTGTGGCTGTATTTGATTGTTTTTATTGTAGATATTGTCATGATCAGAAGCATTAGTGAACGAATCGTTGAAAAATAAAAATAAAAAGAATAAAAACAGGAACCCTTGGATGACTCATGCATAACTTTATTTTATTTATTTAGGAAGTCAACTTTCAACTGATTGATAATTGGTTGAAATTTGTTAAAAAATTTGAATAGTCACTTCGATTCATTGGCTTTTCAACGACCACATGTAACTAAGCTCTTGTGAAGTATCTTGTCGTTGCTAGGATACACTTTATTCCAGTTGTGTTTTTTTTCATAGAATATTTTGCATCTATTGAAAATTTCAGTTATCATTTTTACGATGTTTATGACTCTTTCATGCATAAAGATGTGCCTATTTTTATGTCAACAACAATAAAAGAGTAAGAAAAAAAGTAGAATAGAATTATGAAATCAAATCAGTAATAACAATAATAATCAATACTAAACACAAAGTCCATTATAATTTACATTCACTTGTATTGATTCTAATCAAGAATGAAATGTAGTTAAATAGTACAAATAAATATAAATGCTTATGTCATGTAAGAACTTTTAAAAAAGAAGTGTGTGAGACATATTTGTATATATATGCGTTGTTTTCTAACTGTTATTCTTAAATTATTGACCGAATTTTGTGGTCACTTACATGAATAGATGTTTTCGTGTGTGTGTCTGCGTTGAAAAGTGGATTTCAAGCATAATTGTAAAATAATCAGAACTATGCACACGAATGAATAAATAAGATAACCCGACTGTTTAATTAAATGCCAACACTATACAAGAAGTAGGAAAGGAGAACTGCCAGTTTAAGAACTAGTTTACAGGATTTCATCATGAGCTGGCATTGGTTAGAGAGTCATTGCAAAACCTGGGATTACTGGACAGCAGTTTCGTCCTAGTTTGAGACTCTTCAGCAGTACGCACCCACCGGGATTCGAACCCAGGACCTGCAGGTTACAAGGCGTGCTCGTATACCATTAAGCCACTGGGACCCGATCCAATGGCCCATGAATTCTAACTTCTGCCAAATCACGACATAGCGCGACCCCAGCCAATGTTTTTGGTAAGTATTTGTCCTCACACCCGACCTGCTGCACCCTACTGGTCACGACTTCCCACTGGAACTGTCCAGTACTCCCAGGTTTTCCAATGGTTCTCTAACCAATGCCAGCTCATAATGAAATCCTGTAATCAGTCAAGCAAATCCCTACAAACCAATACTGGAATAAGAACTAGTTTGTTGGCAGCTCAGCATTTGAATGATCCTGACCAACATACTTCTAAACCTCGTGTTGTTTATTAGCCAATAGGACTTTCGGTAAAAGAGGGTAGTTGTCGTTATTAGGTGTTTGGAAGCAGTCGACAAGAAGTCTTGAACCTAGGTTACTTGCTTGTTGATACTTGTCAACAAGGCATATCCACAATCTTGAAAGAACTCATGTCTCCTCCCGGATCACCTAGTGCAGTCACAGCTAATATTGAGCTGTTCGGGCTTGAGAGTGACTGGTTGTGAGGGTAGCAAACAGACAATACGTGTGCATCAGGAATCTGTCGTAGCAGATGAGATAGAAATGGACTCATCAAAATATTAGCTGGAGAGTCACTCTAGTCATCCTGACCGTAACCGCAGAGAGTGTGGTTATCACAGTGTTACTGACAGCATCGAAGGCTCATATACAATGCGAACCAATCTCCTCCAGAATCATGATGGTGAGATTTAACTTAAATGATAAAGTTACGCTAATACAACGCTACCTAACAAAAAATAAAGTAGACCCATTGGAGAGAAAGAAAGACTTCTGCAGACAGCTTCAGGCATCAATGGACAAGACATCAATGAGACGGCAATCCAGTGCTTCTACATGGTTCAGTGACTTTTCAAATAGGTCGCCAAAGGCATTTTCAACAGCCTTATGTAGAATTTCATTAGCATCTGTCTTCGCTGGCTTGATACTGAAGATCAGATGGTTGGCCAGAAGCGACAAGTAGTAAGGACCTCTGGAAGCGAAAACTTCCACATATTACACAGAAAATACACTTCAGGAAATGGAGATGAAATGGAACCTGAATGAGAAGAGACGAGTTGGGTTTAGGTCCAAAAGTGCCAAGGAGGAGATTATGTGAGAAGGAAATGAAAACTTGTAAGAAGTGGGATGAAATGAAGATATTCTGCTGAAGCCTTATTGCCACCCTGGAACTAGGTAACGAGTAAATAGTAATAGTAAACTTCCTTAATAGTATAACTGTTTGGTTTATATCCCAAAAGTAGATATATATATATATATTTATTTTTTAGATAAATGATAAATCATTGCAACAGGAAATCTTTATAATTAACTAAGTTTTTTCAGTGATTAGACATTTCGATGTAGAAGAAAAGTTTACACGGAACTGTGTGATACCAAATCGACTAATAATCCAGTCTAGCGCTAAGGACAAGATACTGCTTCTGGCCACTTCAATGTGTATTTATCAATTTACTTGCTCATGTGGAGCAAAGTATCTCGGCCGTACACAACGTCAAGCCCACAAACGTATTTTGGAACACTGTCCAGCTTGATCAGATAGAAGAAAAAAGAAGAATAGCAGCAGCTCTATCCTCGAACACCTTGTCATCTCCGGACATCGAGGACCGCCACATGAATGCTTCACAGTGCTACACAGAGTCCCTCAATATCGTACAAAGGGACTTCGGATACGCGATCTGTACACACCTGAAGCATTAGCTATTCGAGATCAAAAACCGGACCCCTGCATTCAAGAGCGATACGTATATTCACTCGTCCTACCGCCGTGGCCAGAGTAGATTTCTTACAATAATTTTGTTTCTGCCTTTTTTCATTATGTAAGTTCACTATTATTATTGTTATTACTACTATTATTTTATTATCATTATTATTCCCATCATCCATATTTTATTACCACTCTATTACTATTTATTAATAACATTGCTTTTTCATACAGATTTTATTTAAAAGCACTTTATCGCCTTTCCACTAGTTCCTGTCCATTTTACACGAGCTTATTGATTAGTCATTATCTCACACTTATCATATCATGTCAACTTCTGTCAACTTCCTAACTTACAGTTAGTCATCCCTTACATTATGTAATACATTTTTCGAGGACAAAGTTTACCATTATCTGACTAACCTAAAGATTTCTTTGTTAATTATAATTACGACTGTACAGCTCATGAAAATGAATCACCGAAAAGAAAATTTTCTTCGCTGTTTACGCCTTCTTCTTATGACTCAGTATGGGAATATTTCGTTCTTTGAAGACTAAATATTAGTTAGTGAAGTATTAATATCAGTTGGTATGGTACACGTGCTTCAACCAAGTTTTGCACTATTGTGTTATGTTTGTGTGTCTGTGTGTGCAATGGGAAGTTTATGTACCTTTCCAATAGACGTGATCACACCATAGATATCTTATTGATAAACTTGTGTTCTCTACTTTTAAGATTCTTGTTAATACATAGTGGCAGGTGGATATCAGTATATGACTCAGGACGATGAGCATTGCTTCGAGTATCCAAGTTTCTCAGTGGTAAAGGAAAAAGAGTTGAACAAAAATTTACCAGGAGTTTAATTCCTACGAACACATTGTCTACTATGAGCAACAGTAAATGAATTTTCTAGATTTTTGATCAATAGGGTTGGGAATTACTGAGATGGAACTGTCAATCGGTGATTCGAAGAGGTATGTATCTTAGCTAACTTTTATTATGGCCAATTCAATCTGTACCGATCTACAGCTACACTAATTTAATCATCCCCAATCGGACAAATAGGGGGAACATAGTGTTAAAAGTGGCATCTTCCATGGAAAGAAAATGGGAAATAAATGCGAATTTGCACAGGTTTTTTACCTTTCCCCAGACTCCTTACAGTGGCCCCTTTTATGCCACATATTTCCTCTTTTTTTGACGCATATTCCCCCCCCCCCTAATTTGCTTTATTTCCCCTTTATTCGCTTTACGTCAACCAACTACGAACTCGCCATTAAAATAAAGGTTCGTTATGGAAAAGAAATATAATTCAGGAAAAAACTGATCAGCGACTGTGCAAATTAATTAATTAGGATTAATGTACACCTAGAATTACAAATAATACACATAAGTAGAATAATTGTCTTTTAACAGGAAGTGTGAATTCCGCATTAGACCTGCCCGCCATCATCAAGTAGATCCATTGAACTATCCTGAAAAGGAAACAAATTATTAGTGAGCAAGGTAGTAATCAACGGTCACACTTACACAGAGATTTGACATAATAATAATTATATAATAAACGTTACTTAATTATTGAGTAGAAATCAAATTACTTGTTTATAAATAAATCGTCACACTTAAGGTCTATTTTTAAACGTAGAATTTTCCCCTACACATATAATCACAATTGAGACACCGAAGACAAACCATCAACTGTTGAACCAACTTTCTACATGAACACGTAGTTCATATAATTAAAGGCACTAGTTATCATAACGTTGACATTTACATGCTACTGGCAGTTGCAATATAGATTTTTACAGCATTCATTTAATTAAGTCATGCTTGACACTTACTAAGATTATTCAACGATGCACACGCCAATATTGAGTTCACTATGGAACATGAAAGTGACGGAAAGTTTCACTTCCTCGACATCGCCGTGGAACACCTAGAAGACGGTAGTCTTCAAAAGTCAGTTTATCGAAAGCCCACATGAGAAGGACAATACTTGCATTTTAATAGCTTTTGTCCAAATAGCTTTAAACGTGGTCTAGTAAAGATTGTGTACTACAGAGCGAGGAGAATATGCTCTATAGAAAAACTAGAGGAGGAGTTTGAGTTCCTTAAAAATATATTGAAGAGAAATGGGTATCATCAAATGTTCATCAACAAGTATGGAAGATCTGAAGTCACAAATGTAAAACAAATCACAGTGGAGAAAAAGCCAGTCTACGTTCAGCTTGATTATAAAGGTGAAAACATTGCAGCGATGATCAACAGAAGGCTGAGTACATCACTAGCCATAGCCTATCCTGCAGCTAAGCTCGTTCCCGTCTATCAAACAACTTGCTCTTTGGTGCAATCAAAAATCGATAGATATCCTTCTCATGTTGACTCCAACTGTGTATACAAATTTATATGTATCTGCGGGAGCGGTTACATTGGAAAGACAGAAAGAAGGGCATATCTACGATTTTCTGAACATGTACCAATAAGCTTAACTCGAAATGGAACGAATGCCTTAAACAGTGCCATCGCCAGGCATCTCCTCGACACGCGTCATGAGGTGGATGTCGAAAAGTCGTTCAAAATTATCAATAGGCAAAAGAGCTTAATTCTCTTTAAGTTTGCTGAAGCCATTTCCATCAAGCGCCTGAAAACTGATTTATGCCTTCAGAAAGAACCGGTCTTTCTTTGCCCTGGTAACTGGATAATTTCACCTCCCTTTCTTCCGAATGCGAAATGCTAAAAGTTTCCATTGTGTTTGATTATTATTGTTCGGAATAGTGGTTAATATTGTATATATGTATATAGTGTATGCGTATTTTGATCGATTGATTTTGGTTTAAGATGAACTCTGTGCAAGTATGTCAAAATTGTTTTTGTAGATATATTTAATATTGTCTTCGCCATGTAAGCAGCTGACGAGAAGGCAACGAAATAAAAGATGGTACCATTTTATCCTGCTTAAACTGTAGTTCTTGCTTTGTTCAAATTCATTAAGGGGAATAAATGTATGAAGTTAAATTGTCACCTACAGCAGAGGTCTTCTGGTCACTCTTCTTATTGTCTACAGCAATCTGTGAAAATTAAATCAGAATTTCGTTGTGTGACATACATACAACGAAACTTTTTCTAGTATAGTAACTTTAATTAACCTGAAATTGTTTACTTACTCTTCGCCGGTTTCCCCTTTTAGCTACACGATCCTGTACGTTGTGGGAGTAGGCCTTAGTGTTGGCTTTCAAAGTTTCCTTTAATTCATCCTCATGTATTGTAGCAGAAACGACCTTGCTAATAATGACGGCTGAAAGACATATTTAAATAAAGCAAGCTTACACGCTATGACTTTATAGAATACAAAGAAGTGGATCCCTTTCTTTGGATTCATTTTCATTTACTTGTCATAGGGATGTAAATATGACCTTATTTTGTTTTCACCATTAGAAGTTATTCTTCCTGTCTATTGATTATGCTAAATTGGATCAATACTTACTTCTTTCTTTCTTTCTTTTCAATACAATCTGTTGAACGGATTATAAATAGGAGGGAATGCATGTTTACTAACTACCACTAGCCAATAGATAACATTAGAATTTAATAAAAGAAATTGTCAAGACAACAATGTAAAGCCACCTTGAACATATATATATATATATATATATATATATATATATATATATATATATATATATATATATATATATATCAAAGCTAAATTCTCCATGATTTCCCCCATAACGATAAGTATTCAGGTCACTATATGTGTGCGATATACTCAACACCATGAACTCCATTAAGATTGTGGAATTCGCTGATCTGATTCAACTGTATGCGTATTAAGTCTATTTTGTTATTTAACTAGAATTCATGCCGTCTCTAGGTATTTTTCTATGGCTCGTACATAACAGACTGCTAGCAAATGTACTGGTGGAAAGGCCCAACCAAGGCTTCTCATGAAACCGTACCACTTACAGATGGCGTTAATAAACCATGCAGATACAGTCCAGAAACTGTTACTTTTCATGAAATCCGTCGTTACCAGAACAGCACTGAATTTTGTAACCCGAAAATCTCCTTCTCAACGTCTGGTTTGTGGAACTGTCCAGTAATGACTAACGATCCCAGAGCTCAGAAGTCTCTTACTCTCCAAGAAGCCAGTAGAGCCTAATTGATTGGTATTTTTGGAGATACGGCCGACTTGTGTGTCATCCATGCCGACAGTGGTAACCTGATGCCCAAAGACACCAGTTGGCTTTTTGCATTCGTGTTGTTTCGAATCATTTTTAACACCAAAACGACAAACGTTTTGTCTAGTATTAAAATCATTACAGTCTGGTCGACAACCGACATTCGTGCGGGTTGATGACTTTAGTGTAGTCACTATTAAAAACTATTTCACACTGTATCTGCATTTAACTAGTGCTATTTTTTAAAGCAAATAGTTAAGTAAATATAGGTTAACAGCAGTGAGATGAACATATAAATGTATACAATATATCAGTGTTCATTACACACACATGTACATTTATATGTGTGATTATTTCAATGTAATCAATATATCACTAACTGTTTCTTCATTTTATTTTTGTCTAATTAGACAGACAAGTTGTAACGTGTCACTCGTATAGTGTAATAATACTTCCAGTTGTAAATGAAGTTTTCATGATTGTTAAATGACTCATGAGTCTTCGATACACTATATATAGGGTATCTGAGAGAATTTAAAGAGAATTCTGATATATCGATGTATTTCCCCAAAATTATTCAATTAACCTGCCCCAATATATTGTATTTTTATTGTGCTCCATATTCATCGAAGAGAATAAAGGGAAAAACTGACAGTTTAAGGCGTGCTTTCAAAACATTCAGAAGCACTAGATTAAATATCATTAAGTTCTGATCCACCAGTTCCCCTCTGTTTGAATGCTTCATAAGTGGCTGACCATACACGACATGCTGCTAAGCCAATGAAAAAAAAAGGATTATTTTTTATTCTTCCTTCGGGTTACGAGGGGAATGCAGAGCTTCAAAAACACATCTCCACTTTGTTTTATTTTCTGATTTCCTCTCCAGCTGCGTCAACAGTTTCCCATTATCTCTCACCTCCTCCTCGCCACACGATTTCCTCCATGTTACCCTCGGACGACCCACTTGTCGATTCTTATTGGGATTCCACTTGAGCAATGGCTTGGCGCGCGATGTCACTCGATGGTCCCCTCAACGTATGGCCAATCCATCTCCATTTTCTCCTACATATTTGTCAAGCAATAGACTCTTGGTTGTTTCGTTGCCAGAGTTTCTTGTTGCTAATTCCGATGGAGGCAGCTGTTGGCGAAAGTCTGTAACTTGCTGAAAATCCTTTTCGTGATGTGCATGTCGAGTTTCAGAACCGCATAGAACTGACTTCACATTCATGTGGCAACTCGAACTGCTGCACTTCGGTGCCAAGTTCTATGTTGAATCCAGACAGACAGATTTCACATTTGCGTTGAAAAGCCGAATCTTATTCTTAATGCCCCGGAATGCAGAAGATTTCCAAATTGGCTTCAGTCTGATGAAAGCGTATCCTGCCTTCCTGATTCTGGCTGGCTGGCTGGCTTTGATATTCTCATCCATTCCGCCTGTAGTTGAAACCGTGCTTCCTGAAAGCGCGAAGGAAGTAACCTTTGTCAAGTCTCTCCTCTTGATGGTGATTGATGCTGATTTTGTTGCTGTTCGTTGCTTATCTTCATCACCTCCGTCTTCTCTATATGTTCACCTGGAGTCTGTCATCTCTGCCAGCCTCTTCAGCCAGTTTGTTGGTTTTCGCATGCAAGTCCTCGGGTTTGTGTGATACTAGACGTATATCATCCACACGCGAAATCCACATCTTTTAGAGTCTTATCGGTCTAACGTGTTCCTGTGTGCTCACTTCATGTGCAATCCGTCGCATAATCCAGTCCACCACAATTAGGAGTATCATTGGTGATAATAGGCAGTCAGTATTACTCCCGTCTTCACTTAGAATGCCTCACTGAGTTTCTCGTTGTGGATCATCTGACACGTGGAATTGTCATGTAGCTGTTTAATAAGATTGATAAATACTTGGGCGCTGCACGCCATAGTGTTGAAGCAGTTTCCAAATTACTTCTTGGTCAACGCTGTCTGCCGAAGTACTATTCGAAGTCGATGATGCGTAGAGTTGCAATTTGATCAGCACATGATTTGCCTTTCTTGAAACAAGCTTGTTCCGGGCCAGCGGAGTTCCGCATCCAATGCTTTTTTTGCTTTCTCCAGGATGACGTGACTTAGTATTTAACTTGGCGTGGAGAAGAGCATTACTCCACGTCGGTTCTTGCAGAAGCCTAGCTAGGTCGCCCTTCTTTGGTGGCTTAACAAAGTAGGTAACCTTTCTTCCGATCTGTAGGCACGTCTTCTTCTTTCCAAACCTTTTGCAATAGTCGCGTGAGAGCATTTGCCTCAGTCTCTGAGTCCGTTTCCAGTGCTTCGGAGTGGAGAGGAATTCCGTCTGACCCTGCTGCCTTCTTAGCCGGCCTTTAGTATCTCGATCACATTCAGGATTTCTGCTTCTGTTGGAGGATTGGTGTCCACTGATAGTCCTATGCGTGCTGTGTTGTTGGTGGAGGTGTTTCTGGGCGAGCTACAGTGATGGTACATTCAAGAGTCCTGAGGTGGTCAGCCCGTTGTTTGATTTGTTTCTCCTCGTTGGACATCTTTTATAGGCTCCTCCTGTGTTGATCTCTTTCCGGATACCGAGCAGCCTGGTTATCTGATGTGATGTTCTGAGGTCTTTTACCTGCAGCCCGCCTGTTCTCCTTCAGTTGGCAGGCTGTCTTATAATTATCTTTCGTCTCTCCTAACACTCGTCTTCACTTCCTTGTCCAGTGCGATATACATTGGACTCAGCTTCTCCTTCCGTTGTCTATTTCTGCATTTAGTCATCTCTTTCAACATCCTCCTCTCTTCTATTAACTTCCAGGTAGGTTTCCGATGACAGCCATTACGTATCTTGCCTCTTCTTTCTCCCAGAACAGTTGTACACGTTTCCCTGAACATTACCTCCAGAGAGTTAATTCCAATGTTCTTCCACGAAGGTTTCCTCGGTGGTTCCACGTAGTGTATCCGACCTTGTTCTGATCTTATCCATAGTGAAGGTATCTCTAGTGGTATTTTCCTTCAGTTTCTGGTTGTTGAACTCGAATTGCAGTGGACTATCTGCGACTGTCCTCAAGGATCTTGGCTTCACCTTGAAGGTTCCTTGAACAAGATGATGGTTTGAGCCCACATCTGCTCCTCTTCTCGACTTTGTGTTCAACAGGCTGTGCCTACAGTTCCTTGAGATTGAGATGAAGTCAGCGTGGTCTGTGGTATGTCCGTCAGGCGAAATCTATGTTGCTATGCGTGTATCCTTTGTGCTATTACACACTGCCTCCAATCACCGAATCATTGAAGGTGCAGAAGTCTGCGAAGGGTTCTCGCCGTCATTTATTCTACCCAGAGCCTCTCAATACATGATGAGTTATCTTCTTGTGTTATCTGCTCCCAGTTCGGCTAGCATTTTGATGTCGTCATTCGGAATGTTGTCCACTGCTGTTTGTAGTTGTCCACGAAAAATCAATCTCCTTCTCTTGATTTGTTTGTAGGTGCATAGTATTGGATGATTGTGACCTTCCTTCCTTTTGAGTTGAATCTTGATGGAATAATCCTAGATGGAATTGGTTCCCACTGCATAGGGCTTTGGCTGCCACTAGTGACATCATGGTGTGCCCATGGTTGTCGTCTGGGTGGCCCGACCGGAGTAGATTACTGACTTGCCAGTTGAAAATGTCGACAATCCACATCCATTCTGTCTGCTACCGCAGATTCCGAGCACTTCTATACCATATCACCGCATTTCTTTGGCCACTTGGGCTGCCCTCCCACCGTCGTACATTGTACGTACATTCCACGCTGTAATCCTTGTTTTCGCTTTCATCGAGAGAAGACACCAGATGGCTGGCTTCCCAAAGGCTTTCACTAGCCCACTGTGTCATTTCGTCTCTTCGATTCCAGCGAAGAGTAAGCTTGTTTTTATGTTTTCTGTATTTTTAATATTTCCCCTTGTGTGTTCAGGTTTCTGTAGCAGTTTCATTGGTTTTGTGGTTTAAGGCTTGCTAGTCTTGCGCCCAACACTCCCTCTTCACTCGGGCGCGGGACTCCTTATAAAACTTGCAAGCTAGCTAACTATGCGAGGTTACATGGGATTATTAGGGAAATAAAATTCAGACATATTTATTAGTTATGACGTTACCACTCTTATATTTCGTATTAACATGGAGTCTGCGGGTTGAACACATATGCGCTGATTACGAATACCGGTTGACTAAGTCAAAAGAATTACGCGACAGCTACCTGTGCCCCAGCCTTATCTAATTAAGCAAGATTACACAACGACGTGCTGCAGACAGTATGTTACAGTATCAGCTACAGTATATTTTACAAATGATTCAAAGAAATCACAAATCATTGTGGGTAAAATAGTGGGCGTTATTTTGCGTGGGCCAGTTCTGATTGTTTTTTTTTCAGGCTAACCTTGATCGCCATTTTACTAATAAAGAATAATCCTTTTTTATGGTTTCACATATCGACTCCCCCTTTGGAAAAGACGTAATAATTGGAGTCAACCTGAAACTGCAAAGTCTGTTTTCTGCACTTGGTGACCAGTTTTGAGGGAGTGGTCAGTGGTTTACTGGAAAGTCGGGAGAAATTGTGGCCTTCTCCCTATCAGAGCGTCAGAAGCTGCGGCTCGCTTGAGAACAACTTGTTGTTCGAGACTGGAGAATTCGGCTTCAACTTTTAGTGACGAAGCCTTGAACCCAGTTCTCTTTGCTTAGGAAACAGGCATGTAGCCTTCTAGTGGACGCAGAGTCCGAACACTGATTCATTTTTGGTGGTAGGTGTTGATTGAAAACGGCGTACGCAGCTACTTGTTGAAGATGGCGTTTGTGCGTATTACTGAATTAGATAATCTTTGTGTCCAAATTTATTGCAGTCTTGATACTAGTGTTGCTTGTAAGGACATGATTTGACGAAATGTCGAGTACCACAGTGGTAGCGCGATAAATGAGATGTCGTCTTTAGACATCGATTGGTACTGTGTGAGTAACTGGGACGATGGATGTTTGACGTAGGACCAAGCGGTGAGGGGACAGGGTTTGAGGCACAGATTTAGAGAGGTATGGAGAACTTCATTAGTTTCAGGAGCACCACTGCGTCCAAACTGGACTAAGCTGGTTGTTCGAGGGTTTTTCTAATGTCGAAAATTCCGACAGCCCAGCCACTAAATTATTCTAATATAACGCAACTAAATTACTCATCAAACATACCCTAAACTGTCAGCTCTTCAGAAGTACCAAAAGAAAACACAAGGATTGGTACTGATACAAGACAGATCACTAAGCTATATTATATATATATATATATATATATATATATATATATATATATATATACATGTATTATTGTGTGGTATTTTGACTTATTGATATATTCTAACATATTTGAATGCTGTATCTTATACCATCAGGCGTCTTACAAATGACGCTGAAATGTCGACTGAAGATAGTTAACTTCCATATTTTGTATGGATTATCATGAAAGACAGTAAAGGTCAAACAAATCACCTATCATACAGACTGACATTGTATTCATTTTACTGGATAAGAAAATACCTAAACGTGGTAATAACACCTGATTAATTGTGTAATCATTGTATGAGACGATACCTTAATTATTTATCACACCTGTCAACGTCCATAGTAGCTACTCAGAACTCACTCATAAGTAAAAATTCGTTAGTTAATGGGTGCATACTGATGAAGAGTCCTAAACTAGGACGAAATGGTTGTTCAGTACTATCAGGTTTTCCAGTGGTTCTCTAACCGATTTCAGCTCATGATAAAAACCCTGTAACCAGTCAAATCCCCACAAAGCAACACTTAAATATTCGTTAGTTTATTAGTCGTGCAGATGAATGCAACCAGACAAATGTTATTCTTTTAACCACTGTAATTACTAACACTATTATCAACTTAGTTGCAGCGGGGTATTACTTTTGTCCTACTTAGGTTTATAAATTTGGCTGGAGTTCCACAGTTATCTTTGAGGGTGCCAAATAAAAATAAACCGCAATGCAGTCAAAAAAGAACTATAAAGTAAACCATAATAACTGCAGAAAAAGAAATAACATTCTTTGCATTTTCACAATAGCCAGTTTGAATTGCTATGGATTCATATTATTTATTAGTGAACTGTCTGGGTAGTTGTTTGATTTTCAAGGAAACACTTAAATTACAATTGACTGTAAGGCAACTAAATGAAATAACCTAATGTTAAAGTAATTGGTGATTAGCACACCCAACTGCAGACACATCATTCAAATTATCCTTCGATACGAAATCAATACACTGGCTTCCGTGTAGTGTGGAAAATAAAACACCAATAAGTGAAATCTCCTTTAAGAAATATGTTTCATTTTGATTAATAACTCGCCTACTTGAACTGCTACTATTAATCTACCCTTCACCTTCAAACACCCACTGATAAAAATTCCTCCTTTTGTTTATGTCTCAAACAGTTAAAGCTGTAATCAAAAATCGTTTTATTTTCAATAGCAATTATTTGAAAACATTACAACCCATTAGTTTTCATATTCTTCATAAATTTAAGTGAAACTATCATAATAGATGGCTTAGAGTGCAATCAAGAGCACAAGCATCAATCACATGACGGTTAGTAAATTGGTGTTAGCACAGTTTGCAAATTACGTACTTGCTCCTATTGATTTTATCTGTAAAAGCAGGAAATTTATTTCAATTCGAAAATGGCTGGAGTAAAATTGGACTATTATTATTATTATTACAAAAGTTGATGATCCTATTGATTTTTATGAGTTGTTTACGAGTCTGACTGACTGCATAAGGCATCTAGTTAGGCTATTCATAAATACAGTCCAAATTCTAGTTCCTTCGCAATCGTGTATGTTCCAGCAGCTCAGCAACAGGTTTTATACCCTGTCTGAATCACTGTGCTGTCTTAATTACAGTCCAACATAATGCATCGCAATTTCTCTTATTTTTATTGTTTCAACCTTTCCATTGTGTCTTTGAGTCGCAAGATGTATTCAAGCATATTTTTGATCGATTTTCAAACTACCAGTACGCATATCCCAGAGACGAAGGAAAAATATCTTAAGCGACTAGCAAATACTTCAGGTTGAACAGCATTGCAACACACCATATACTACAGATTTCTATTTTTACCTGAAGATCCCGGATGATAAGAAAATATTGTGCAACAAATTATTCAAGAAATTCTGTGCATTGATTAAACTTCTTGTCCAGGATAAATAAAGCTGCCATTATAATTTTAAAAAACAAGTAAAATTTGTAAAGACTTCTTCGCTTTCATGGTAAATCTGGTTTACACATGAGTAATTATTCATATTTTGTCAGGCTGGACGTTACCCTCCCTCGACCAAGTTGTAATAATTGTTTATTTTGGTCATCCTGTCAGAATCTTACCTCATTATCTAAAAGAGAAATATTTCGGCAGTGTTTTTTTATAAGATCGGAGTTAAATTCAGCTCTCCGTTTTATTTGTTCTGATATGGTGCATGTTTGATATTTAAGACTACTTAATTTATAAGCATGATGATTTTAGAACTCAGATTTCGGAAGTCACCCCGACGTCAACTTCAGTATTGTTAATATAGTTAAATCATTCCACAGTAACCCGTACTTTCGTCAGTGCCTCATCAACTGATTACAACCTGAATAATGAAGATTCGTTTAATTACGGTTCAGACACACTTTTGTTCATTGAATATTAATTTCAAACAGTTACTGATAATAAGTTCCCAGACCTGGAATAGTTTGAGTTCCAAATCAAACTGAATCGTTACTAGTTATTTAAAATAATTATAGCGTGTTTAAGAAAAAATTATTATATATATTTTTATCGTTAATAAAATCCAAATAATTCTGATGAAGCTGTGGATTACACAGAGAAATTTTCACAAAAATCTTGTTTTGATTTTCCTTTAAACTCGCTGGGATTACTTTTAAATAATTTATAGTAACTAATAATTGTGTCGGTGGCATAGCGGTTAGGACGCTCGCCGACCATGTCCACGGTCCGGGGTTCGATCCCCGGCCACCGACGAACTCCTTTACCTCGCTAAGCCAGAAAGAATGCTGGTAGAGCGGAAAGTTTGGGCATGAGGCTAGCTACCCCATCCTGTAAAAATAAAGACTGTTACAGTAACTTCAAGCCACTAGCTTGAAGCCCTATATTCCACTGGGGAACGTCAAGAAGAAAAAAACTAATAATCACTGTAGCGTGCAGATGAATTGAAATTTTTAGGTTATTCAAATATGAAAATCTATTCCTGTCATTACATATGCAATATGATCGGTATTTATCCAATAAAACAAGGGTAGTTACACGATATTGTAGTACATAAGTTATAAGATCACGTAAGTCATCAGTAAACTGTTAATAAACAAATGAAATATAAAGAAAAGATGGTGTGAATTAGGCTGATTCAGTCGAATGTCTGAGAGCATTACTTTTTACTGGTGATGTTTATAGCAAAATTCAATGCCAATAATTATTCATTTATTCTTTTTTTATTACAGCTTGATTCCACACCGCATTTTTACTACAAGTATGGAATTTTCAGCATGTGATATCGGTAGCCCGAATTTTGCAGGCCAACCATTGATATCAGGTGTGCGTCGGCAGGGGATCGAACCTCGGACCATGTGGATGGTCGGTGAGAGTCCTAACCGTCGTGCCACCGACGCACAAGGTGGGAGTATAACTTTCAAATTTTGTTTACATTTTTCTATTATTACAGGTAATTTGGTTTTACTAGTAATAATATTTTCTGTACCTCTGGTATTGATGCCGTGCACATGTTAATTGTGGACTCGATGAACAAAAACTCAGTGATTAGCCTGTCCCTCCGCCTAACTAAATATCTTTTTCGAACTGTAGCTCTGTCCTACTCTGTTGTGTGCTAGAGCAAGCAATGCACTCGCTGTGTATTTTCTAAGTCGGTAATCTTTCTGTGGGCTATTATTTTAAATTTGGATAAATTCTCATTTTCTGATGGTCTGACTACTCTCAGTCTGTTGATCTGACCCATGTGGTTGAGCTCACGGTCATTGTATGTATTCTGTAAATTAAATGACTTTGTCTAGGTGGGTTATTAGAGTCTTTTAGTCTATAAACCTTGTTCCTGAGGGGGTTCATAGACCTATAGACTCCACACCAACGTCGGAGATATGAAAAACATTACTGCGAATACAATCAAAAAGTAAAAATTTCAAACAAGCAACAAAGGTTAATAAAGCAGGATTTAATGAATTCATCAAATTTCGGTAGAACTCGTCAGCTGAATACTCTACATACACGAAGATGTATACTTTTGAAATTACATTGGGTGATATAAGACTGATAAGCAAATAAACTACATTGAATTAGTGTGTTTTTGGAAGCAAATACATAGGTCGTACAGAAATGCGATTGTCTACTCGCGTGATGGAGCATTTCTCAAAATGGTTGAAAACAGCTGAATGCAAAGTGCCAAAAACCTCAGCAACAAGATATCTTGTGGACTATGGACATGATATCGGCGCTGTCAAGTCATTCATTATTGTCAGCAGACAAGGAAACAGGAAGACACTTGCAATTGTAGAGGCTTGTGCAATTCGAATTTATAAACCAGGTCTCTGTGTACAAAAGGAGATGGTCGTCACTCTGATTCCACCATGGTAATACATTTTGCCTATTATTCTACCTTTTATTATTATATCTTTATCAGTAGCATTATCTTAACTCACTTCAACATTTTTATTATTATTGTTATCATAACTATTACTATTTATATTACTCTGTTTGCAATTCCTGGTACATTCTCTAATGACTAACTGTTTATCTAAGTGATGTAATTGAAGCGTAATGCGTTTTATCTTAATTTTAATCTCTCATACTCTCTCTCCCTTATCCATTTGAAAATAACCTGGAAAACATTCGCACCTGTCTTTCTGCATGACTAATTCAATGTAGTTTATTTGATTATCAGTCTTATATCTCCCAATGTAATTTCAAAAGTATACATATATCCGTGTATGTAGACTATTCGGCTGACGAGTTATACCGAAATTTGATGAATTCATTAAATCCTGCTTTATTAACCTTAGCTGCTTGTTTTACATTCGTATGGGGAAATGAATGTTATCAAAAAGTAAAAGTAAATAGAATTATATACTCAGAGTTTGAAACTTATGTGGGTGCCTTCATCCCGTCTAAAAGATTTCAAGAACTTTATCCGAAACGGTTGCAGAAAGGTAGCAGCGAGACTACAATAAATGTTATAAGTAAACGTCTCGTAAACACTGGCCACTCTACCTCATTATAATCCTTCAGAGAAATCTAAAAATTGAAAAGTAACCTCCTAAAGACGATCCGCTCTCACCTCCTTTGCAATGCTGAATTTCTAGCTATCCCCATGGAAAAGCCGGAGATGTGCATACAAAAAATCTTTTATTCACTTCCATTATCATGGTAAGGATCGTATTATTTTAGACCTAACTGTTCGATGCATTTTATTTCTCTGTCCTCTTCTGATTCATCTACCTTCCTTCCCCTCCCCGAACTCCTAGGTAACAATAAAGTTAGCTTTGTTTCTGTGTACACCCTGATTACAACTCACTTATTAAATTATCTGTGTCATTACGTAATTCTATAATTCTTTTTTAATTTTTCATTTATATTGATTAATTTTAGCAACTATCCTTATGATGATTCATCACTTTCATACTCTCCACTTTTACGGGAAAAATGGTTTATATCTGCGATCGTACCGCTAAGAAAATGAATTCGTGAAGAAAAGACTCTTCGCTGAGCCACGTGTCTTGTTTTTATTAGATAAAAACTGTATTACTGTATCCTGCATCAAATACAACTCATTTATTGTAGGAGGTTCAAACCTTTTTTCATAATATATACTTATTACCTATGTTTTAATAAGTTTAGCGGAATCCGTGAAACAGTACACAAATGTGGGCATATAATGCGACCACATTTGGTATTCTTGCTTTGCTTAACTTCATTTGATAGCATTTATGATAAAAATTGAAGTTTGTACACAGCTTGAATAGTGAACATTTTATTGATCAAATGTTTTGTTAAACATTTGAAGATAATTACTATTATATGTCAGCAAAGTGTACTACATTATGACATTAGCTTCATGAATCGTGTCAGAAAAGTAGGAAGAAAACAAAACTGACAGTTAGGATTTAAGCTGAAAGCAAACAAAATCGGATTAATAATTTGTATATTTAAACTGTGACGATTTCAGGAAATCTAACTGATTTCAGCGTAGATTCACTTCGAAATTATTTAAAATGCTTGCCGGCCTAAAATTTAAATGCCGGTATCCTCCGCACTAATAACTGCACTATGGATGTCCAAACGTCCTAGTGAGAAGTCATGACCAATTTCGTTCACCTTATCAGTTGTGAGGCGGATCCAGATCGATATCAGTGGTAAACAGTAGAGCCATTTGTGAATTCACGAGAGAGAGAAATACAGTTCAGCGAAGATACTCTTCCTGCTGAATTCATTCGCTTAGCTGACAATGCATTTCTGTATCCAACGTGAGCAAATACACAAACATTTAAATTTCACAGTATATTTCGTTACAAACCAATGTAGGTTAAAGAACCACTGAAGAACACGCAGTATTGGATATCATGGAATTATTCGGTAATATGCACCAAAAACCTCACCACGGATAGAACTTAGTAAGTTTTAGTTACAAACAGTTCTAGTATCGAATGACCTGTGAAATATAACTTTAAATCACGGAATATACACATTGGGTCATAGGAGTTATCAAGAAGACAGTTGCAGAAGAAAATTTTCTTTTCGACGAAGTAATCGTCCAGGCTGTACATTCGTGTATTTATATCAAATGGATGGGAAAGTTCCAGAATAATTTCTGGTTAAGGGTCAAATTAATAAAAATAAATATTAGGAATTAGAATGCCATAATAAACAGGGGGATGGATAAAACAAAAAAAGTAGCATCATAATAACTAAGAAGATTGACATTGTGCAATTAGGGGTTAGAAATGTAGAAATAACAAAATAGACAGGATGTTTGGAAAAAAACTAATGTGATGAATAATTGTTTATGCAATCAGGGATTAAATATGTAGAAATAGTAAACTGACAAAATAAACACGAAGTTCTGGTATGAAAATATGGTAGTGTAAACAGGGATTAAGAAAAACTTAAAATAACATGAATAAAAAGGAAGTTTAGATAACAAAGGCGATGGGATGGTCATTACTAAAAAATTACCTGTTTATGATGGCCATGGCAGGGAGAGGGGTTGGACGTATTTCTTTTGTATACAAAGCGTGGGTTTGAGCTTTTGTATAGCTAGCGCCACGGCTATGCCCAGATGTCTTGATTTCACTCCCTTTGATAGGTTTGATTGAATCTTGTATATTACTTTGAAGGATTTTTCGAAAGGCGCTGAATGTCCTGAATTAACCAGATGTTCTGTCACTGGACTGTATACACGCTTTTGGTCTCCTTTTACTAACCAGGCTGGGTAGTGTTCACGAGCGCGTTTTTCAAATTGGCGCATGGTACGGCCAACGTACTCAGCTCCACAAGAGCAAGTAAACTGGTATATGCACGTTGAGGTGACCCAATGCGACAGCTTGTCTTTCGCGTTATGGCTGAACAGTGTCTTGCAGAAAAACGTCAGTCGTAGGCTCGCGGCAAAGTATGTTTTCCTCAGTGATTTGGAGAGGCGTTTGCGAAGGATTTCTGCTTCAGTATCACCTCCGAATTCTAGATTAAGCAGAAGTATTTTCTTTGGAACGTATTGGACTTGTTCAGAAGTCTTCTGAGGTTTGAGATTCTTGTCTATGAACAAAATATAACCTTATCAGTTAACCATACACTTCAGTGAAGAAACGCTTTTCGGAGAGTTCATTCACTTAGTTCTACAGTCGAATATATATATATATATATATATATATATATATATATATATATATATATATATATATATATATATAATTTTTGTATGTATGTGTGCATTCAGTGTGCCTTAAACTGCACAAGAATAAAAATTAATTTCATGAATAGAAGTGTAGAACTTGAGGACTATGGTAGAATATAATTCCATATTAGATACGTTTATTTTAAATATCACACACAGTGATGCATTGTTAACAAATCTATAACAAAGTTTCGAGGATAAATTATTGCTCATAATCGTATCAATTTATGAGCAATAATTTATGGGCGTTGGTGGCATAGCGGTTAGGACGCTCGCCGACCATGCCCACGGTCTGGGGTTCGATCCCCGGCCACCGACGAACTCCTTTACCTCGTTAAGCCAGAAGTAATGCTTGTAAAGAGGAAAGGTTGGGCATGAGGCTAGCAACCTCATCCTGTAAAATAAACACTGCTACAGAAACTTCAAACCACTAGCTTGAAGCCCTACGTTCCACTGGGGAACGTGAAGGTAAAAAAAAATATGTATGCTCGAAACTTTGTCATCCATCACTGTGTGATATTTAAAAATAAACTTATCTAATATGAAATCAAAAATAAGTTTAATGCACTGTTTATATCACCAAAATATTTCAAAACAATGGTGAATAATCAAATTTTAAGTAGCGGAGTGGATGGAGATTAGTAAGTTTCGACTAAAGGTTGCATGATATGAGAAACGTTCATAAAAAAACTGAATGTTAATAAAAGAGTATTGAGATAATTATCAAAATAGATTGCGTAACAAGTAACGAGAATAAAAAAGTGGTTATTTAACAAAATTATGTCAATAAATGTTATAAGAAAAATGCAAACCAAAGTATTATTAATAACGGAATACTGGTAATGGTTGAACCTATACTGTCATTATATCCAAGGTAGAAGGAGGAGGCATGTTGACTTTTGTTCTGTGTGCGTAGGTCAGGGTGTCCTATCCGAATCGCTAAGGCCTCAGCAATGCGAAATATGAGTAAGCACACAGTTTTTGGAAGGCTTTTTTGACTTTAAATACAACTTTCAATGCATGTTTCCTACACAATGAGAGGCTAGTTTTGAATATATGTTTGGCTAGATCACTGCTTATTGATCTAATTTACCTTTCTGTAGCTAAGCCAGATAGTGTTCTCTGAGTGTTTTAGGTGAAGCACTCACTGAACGACTTACATACGTCGTTCCATAGTAGTAAGTGAATTAGTAGGCATGTATGGAAGTAGTAAAATATGATGGCTTATCACTAAAGTTATTGGATAAATATGAGCGACAGGAGAGCAGCAGTTTTAATGTAGATCTGTCTGCTAGCCGAAATTGGTAGACAGCAATTTACGTCAATGTTTACGTCACATATCCTGGTCATGAGAAAAAAACAACAACAAAGACTAAATCAATAGTCAGTCAAAACAGACTTGGCGTAGGCGGATACGATTCGCAGATATATGCTCTGACCATCAAAGAAACAGCCACAAAGAGATGACAGATTAAGTTTCAGCGAGAAAACAAACAATCAGATGACGCTGTTTCTCTGTTAATAATTAAGAATGATAATGTAGATAAAAATCTATAAATATCTCTTGATTTCCTCCATAAAAGATCTCTTACCTGGCCCTTGCCTTCTGTCGTTACAGTAGCAGAAAATGTTCTTTTCAGGACGTTTGATATTCTCTTCTTTAGAGTGTCAGACAGAAAGTCGCCTTTGAATGTTACATTCACGTATAACATCTTCTTCGGCACAGAGATGGGATTTTCTTTTGTCACATTTCTCTCATGCTCACTGAAGTCAGTGCAAAGACTGGCTTTCTGAACAACTACATAAACAACTACTTATTTCTAAAAAGAAATCGGAAAGCTCCTAGTCACAATCATATTTATCCTAGCTCGAAATTTCTTAAGGGTGTCACTAGTGACCTCACTGATTCCATTCTTCCAATGTCCAAAAACTGAAGATAAATATTGCATAACGGTCCTCTGTGTTATATGAGTTGACTAGTGATGGACGCCAAGCATTCATCGATCATATCACCATGGTTACGAAGAAGCGAACATATACCAACCATTCAAAACTAATGGAAACTCTCAAGAGCGGAAGTAAAACGCGGATGTTTGGAATATCCCAGTAATCTTATGTTCAAGTGTGGGTTTGTAGGGATTTGATTGGTTACAGGATTTTCGTCATGATCTGACATTAGTTAGAGAACCATTGGAAAAAATGATAGTACTGGACAGCTGTTTCGTCCCAGTTTGGGACTCTTCATCAGTACGCACCCACCGGGATTCGAACCCAGGACCTGCAGGTTACAAGGCGTGCTCGTATACCATTAAGCCACTGGGACCCGATCCAATGGCCCATGAATTCTAACTTCTGCCAAATCACGACATAGCGCGACCCCAGCCAATGTTTTCGGTAAGTATTTGTCCTCACACCCGACCTGCTGCACCCTACTCGTCACAACATCTCACTAGAACCCCAGGTAACTACCTACCTATTCATGTGAACGTGAGGGATAAGCTACTAATTCTGGCTTCATCAATGTGTATTTATCAATTCACCTGCTCGTGTGGAGCCAGGTATATCGGCCGTACTCAGCGTTCGCTTTCCAAATGCATCACCGAACACTTACCAACATAGTTTTACAAAGGGAAAAACGATGACCTCGCAGCTCCATCTTGGAGCATTAGATAGAATCCGGACACTTAGCTACAGCCCAAACAAACTTCAAAGTCGTCAGTCAGACTCCTTCAAACTGCAGAACCAATGGCGATTCCCTCGCTCAGTCCTGAACTCTGCATACAGAAGAAGTTCGTTCATTCACTACACTTGCAATGGATGTAATCTATGATATAAGAATAAAACTTGTGCGCTGCGGTAGAGTGCAATTCCATTATGGGTAAATTTTTGTTTTGATAAAGTCTCACAGTGTTATACAGTAATGTTTACTGATGACGTTTCGAGCACAATTTATTGCTCATAATCATATCGCCTCGCCAGATAATAGCTTGCTAGACTACTAGTTTTCTAACCGGTCCCAAGCCCGGGTAAAGAGGGAGGGTTGGGGCGTGGTGCTAGCAACTCCACCCCTGTAAAACAACCAAATCGCTACAGAAACTTCAACGAATAAATATATTAAAAATTCTAAAAACATAAGCAATAGCCTTACTTTTCGCTGGAATCGGGGAAGTGAAATGACGCAGGCTGGTGAAAGCCTTCGGGAAGCCAGTCAGCCGATGTGCCTTCTTTCGATGAAAGCAAAAGTAAGGATGGGTACCTGGAATGTTCGTACAATGTACGAAACTGGAAAGGCTGCCCAGATAGCCGCTGAAATGAGAAGGTACAGAATAGAAGTGTTGGGAATCTGAGAAAGCAGATGGAACGGAACTGGAAGGTGCCAACTACCTACTGGAGAGACAGTAATCTATTCCGGCCACCTAGAGGACAACCATGAGCACACCGAGGGAGTGGCCATCATGATGTCACCAACAGCAACCAAAGCTCTCATGCAGTGGGAACCAATCTCCTCCAGGATAATGACAGCCAGGTTCAACTCAAAAGGAAGGAAAGTTACAGTCATTCAATGCTATGCGCCTACAAACGTCTCAGAACAAGAGAAGGAGGCGTTCTACAGACAACTACAAGCAATAATGGACAACGTCCCAAATGGCGATATCAAAATCCTGATGGGCGACATGAATGCGAAGCTGCGGGGAGACAACACAGGAAGAGAACTCACCATGGGTCGTGAGGCCCTCGGCGAAATGAACGACAATGGTGAACTCTTCTCAGACTTCTGCGCCTTCAATGATTTGGTGATTGGTGGTAGTGTGTTCAAACACAAGGATATACACAAGACGACATGGATTTCACCAGATGGAAACACCAAGAACCAAATAGACTTCATCTCAATTTCAAGAAAGTGGAGACGGAGCCTACTGGACACAAGGTCAAGGAGAGGAGCAGATGTGGGTTCAGACCACTATCTAGTAGAAGGGACTTTCAAGGTGAAACTAAAAGCCTCGAGGATAGCTGGGGATAGGCCACAATGCAAGTTCAACACTCAATTACTGAAGGACACAACCACAAAAGACACTTTCACTGCAACTGTCAGAGCAAAGCAGGAAACACTACGCGACATCACTGAAGAATCATGCGTGGAAGAACATTGGAAGTCTCTGAAGGCGATTCTCAACGAAACGTGTTCAACGGTTCTAGGAAGAAAGAAGAGACAAGACAAGGAATGGCTCTCAACGGACACTTGGAAATTAATAGAAGAGAGGAGAATGGTGAAAGAGAAAATGATTCAATGCAAGGACGGACAGGAGAAGGAGACGATGAGCTCAACTTACAAAGCACTGGACAAAGAAGTGAAGAAGAGTGCTAGGAAGGACAAAAGACGATTCTACGACAACCTCGCCACTGAAGCTGAGAAGGCAGCAGGCAAAAGGGACCTGAGGACACTATATCAGATAACCAAATCTCTATCCGGGAAGAGATCAACACAAGCGAAACCTATAAAAGACAGCCAAGGGAACCCAATTACCAAGGAAGAAAAACAGATTAAACAATGGGCGGATCACTTCAAAGGACTCTTGAACCGACCATCACCTGCAACCCGTCCAGAAATACCAACAACAGCGCGCACACAACTGCAAGTTGACACCAATCCTCCAACGAGAGCTGAAGTCTTGAACGCAATCAAGCTTCTGAAAGCTGGAAAAGCAGCCGGACCAGATGGAATACCCCCTGAAGCACTGAAAGCAGACCCAGAGACGACAGCAGACATGCTGACTCCATTATTGCAAAAGGTCTGGAAGGAGGGAAAGGTGCCTACTGACTGGAGGAAAGGTTACCTCGTGAAACTACCAAAGAAGGGCGACTTAGGCCTCACTCTGCAAGAACTGGCGAGGAATCATGCTCCTGTCGACGCCAAGTAAAATCCTGAGTCGCATCATCCTGGAGAGATTAAAGGACGCACTGGAGACAGAACTCCGACCAGAACAAGCTGGATTCAGGAAAGGCAAATCATGTACTGACCAAATTGCAACTCTACGCATCATCATCACAGAACAAAGCATGGAATGGCAATCAAACCTCTACCTCAACTTTATAGACTTTGAGAAGGCCTTCGACAGCGTTGACCGTGAAGTAATTTGGAAATTACTCGAGTACTATGGCGTACCCCAAATATTCATCAACCTTATTCAACAGCTGTACGACAACGGCACATGTCAAGTGATCCACAACGGAAGACTCAGCGAGGCGTTTGGAGTAAACACAGGAGTCAGACAAGGGTGCTTATTATCACCAATGATATTCCTAATTGTGGTGGACTGGATTATGCGTCAGACAGTGGGAAACGAGAAGACAGGGATATCCTGGACCGACGTGAAGAACCTAGAAGACCTGGATTTCGCGCGTGGATGATTTATGTTTGATGTCACACAAAATCGAAGACTTACAAGCGAAAACCGACAAACTGGTCGAAGAAGCAGCCGGCGAAGACAGGACTCCAGGTCAACATAGACAAGACGGAGGTTATGAAAATAACCAACCAACAACAGCAACAACATCCAACGTCAATCACCATCAACGGGAGGGATTTGAAAGAGGTTACTTCATTCACTCACTGATCTAGGGAGCATTGTCTCAACTACAGGAGGAGCGGACGAGGATGTCAAATCGAGAATCGGGAAGGCGAGAAACACATTCATCAGCCTGAAATCAATCTGGAAATCTTCGTCACTCAGCATCACCAACAAAATTCGGATTTTCAATACAAACGTAAAGTCAGTTCTTCTATACGGATCAGAAACTTGGCGGCGGGCGGGTCACAAAGAATATTTCCAACAGCCTGTTGCAGACCTTTATACAACAACTGTCTTCGCTGGCTCTATACTGAAGATCAGATGGCCGGACTGGAAAGAATCACCAACAAGAAACTATGGGAACAAAAAATAAAACAAGAACCAATCGCCCACAACAAATATGCAGGAGAAAGTGGAGATGGATCGGACACTCGCTGAGGAGACCGCTGGGTGACATCGCGCGTCAAGCCATTGCTCGAGTGGAACGCCGAAAGGGAAGCGGCGAGTGGGACGTCAGTGCAAGGGTGACATGGAGGAGATCGTGTCAAGAGGAGTTGAAACAGTATGGACTAACATGGATGCAGGCGAAAAGTACAGCAGAAGACAGAAGCAAATGCAGACGTGCAGTTGAAGCCCTATGTTACACTAGGAACCCAAGGGAGCAATAATAAATAATAATAATCATATCAAGGTAATCACACGACTTTCTAACTTCATTTATATAGTTCCATTATTTTTCACTTGATTTGATTGGTAGTAATATTTACGATATTTCGGGTATGAGTGATGAATCATTCCTATCGCATGTGTTTGGTGTAGACTCGAAGAACAAGGATTAAGTAATCAACCTCTCTCCCCACCTATCTAGATTACTTTTTAGAATTTGAACCCTCTTCCACCATGCTATTGTGTGGTTGTTTGTTAATGCATGCATTGCAATTGCTGAGATATTTTCTAAATTACTTATCTTCTCGGGTAGGGTCAACCATTCTTACCTTAGCTAAATTCTTATGTTCTGACAATCTGACTACCCCTAACCTACTAGTTTGACCTATGTAGTTGACCTGACTCACAGTCATTGCAGGGTATTTTGTAAATTATATTATTTTTTTTGTCTAATTGGGTCAACTGGGTCCTTTAAGCTATACAGCTTGTCCCTGTGTGAGTTTGTAGGTTTAAATGCCACCCTAATTCCTGCTTTATTTAGAATCCTACGTAGGGTTTCAGATGTCCCTTCTTTAAATGGTATAAATGTAGATGACTTATATTCTAATGACTTATATATAATAATAACATAAATAAGAGAGAATATAAGTCATCTACAGTTATACCATATATACCTATTTCCACTGAATAAATTTGTCTGAAAAGCTGACATTTTTGGCTAGAGATGAGTAGTTTCAATGTAGATTCAGTCATAAACCAACATCAGTTAGCGAACCATCGAATACTATGAAGTACTGAAATTAGACAATCATTAGACAACATTTCTTTAACGTTAAAGTGCACCAGTGGATGACTAGAGTAGGTTATTCGTGAATCGGCGACAAAGAACGTTTTTCTTAATCATCTCATTAGAGGATTTTTAAATATCTCACTCGCGACACTTTTCAGCTGTCTTGTCAAGCACTGTATTTCTTCCACGTGATTTGCTATTGGTATCTACGAAGCGTAGTGGATACCCATTCTCTGTAAAAGTTTCTTTCACTTGTTTGACTTCATCATCAACATCATCTTCACTACAAATTCTCCGGACCCGTGTTGAGAGAGAACGGATTAGATTTATTTTTCTATCTAGGGGATACTAACCACGCAGCATCTGACACATTATTTGATGTAGTCTGCAAAGTCCCATTAAGTTTGCCGAAAGGGACATGAATGAATGCATTTGCTCTGTATAGCAGAGGTTTTGCCAATACATAAAATAAAGCCAGAACTTTGTGTACAAAACCAGTTTCAACGATCTCTATCGTTACCATGTTCTTAATTGTACTATGTAATTCACATAACAACTTTGTTAGGCTTCTTTATTCCATGTTCCACCTTTGTTTTATTTCATTTCACCTTATTTTATCATATTCTAACATTTTATCTAGTCTAATATTTTGACAACATTTCAATCATCTTATGTCTCCATCATATCATTTTCATATATTCATATTTCCGAATGTGCTTTTTACACATCTAATCAATTGCTACTCATAATCCCACACACCAATATTATTGACGCACTTTATTATTTCCACTTACTATCATACTTTAACACATACTTTAACTTTGGTAGGTTGGCCAACCTACCAAAACAAAAGACACCAAGGAAAACACAAAGAAAATCGCCTTACCATATATAAAGGATATCTCAGAAATCACTACAAGACTCTTCAAACCTTTAGGAATTGACGTCGTACACAAACCAACAAAGTCGCTGCACTCAATTCTATGTCAAACAAAAGACTCAACAGCGAAAGAAGACAAAACCAACATCATCTACAAAACAAATTGTAACAACTGTGAAAAACACTACATTGGCCAAAGTGGACGTCCCCTTCGTCTTCGTATCCACGAACATAAGCTAACCGTCAAAAGACATGATATACACTCCCTCATTTCACTACACACAGACAACCACGGACATCAATTCGACTGGGACAACGTTCAAATATTAGACAAAGGAAATAACAAGAATGCTAGAGAATTTTTAGAAGCTTGGCATTCCAGTGAATCATCAATCAATAGACACATCGAGATAGACAAAATTTATCAACCAATAAGAAAGAAACTTCACACACAAAGGGTCAAAGTTCAAGTCACAGAAACAATCAGTTCCAACACAAGTAACCTAGAAGGTGTGAAAACACACATAAACAACCAATCATGTCCAAGGTCACTAGGAGAGATGATTAATAAACTCGTGGAGAAACCTAAAAGCTCACTTCAAATTGAAGTATGCGCTGAAGATGTCACCCACTAGGGCGATGAAAGCTTCACAAACTAACCATCCAGCTCAGAGAACAAAACCACATCAAAATTATCCACCTGAGCTACAAATCTTCTCTATCATATCTACACCAATGTTAAGTCAGACATTTCTCTTATATGGATCAGAAACACTGCCAGTGTGTCACGAAAAGTATTTCCAAAAGGCTGCTGCAGACTTTTGTCAACACCAGTCTTCTCTGACTCCAAACTGAAGATCAAATGTAAAAAATTATATTCGTGAAATTCCAGCGATATTGAAATGAATAATTCCAAAGTTTCGTTCGGCAATCTGGTTCGAACTTCTTCAGGGAAATTAATCGAAATCAACATAACAGAGGTTTAAATATAAAAGGAACATCTATTGTTTTTAAAAAGTTTGTCCAATTATCAGTCATAAAACATGTATAATAAACGAAACTGTATCAGCTGTGATCAAAATTTGACCTCGGACTTACAAATATTGGTCTACCTTTGTTAAACACATTAAACACAGTGTGTATGTGCGTGTGGGGGTAAACAGTTGTAAAACATTTCTTAACGTCTCCATAAGAAGATATAGACAATCGGAAACTCTGACCAAGTATTATTAATTAGTGATACATATCCATTTTTATTTATTAATCAGGATTTCCTATGCATCAACTAACATCACACCTTTATTTCTGTTCAAACGGTCAGAATCTAGAATTTTATGGTTAAACGTATTTTCAAAATTATGGTGTTTAGGATTAGAGTTTAGTTGAAGCACCCTGTCGAACTTATTGCTATGTTATGTTAATTTCCATTAATTTCCCTGAAGAAGTTCGGACCAGATTGCCTAACAAAACGTTGGAATTACTCATTTCAATCTCGCTGAGATTTTACAAATATAATTTTTTATAAATGTCTACTTCTCACTCAGCGCCCAAATATTTTAGAGCTATTCTGTCAAATCTTGACGACAGTTCATCTGAATCACTAACTAAATGCTTGGGTGTTTGCCTCATAAAATGAAATTCCAGGGTTCGATCTTTGGCAATGTGTTGGGGCCGAATAGAATGGAACAGTTTTCATTTTGTAATGCTCTCCTAGTTGATGTCTGTCTTGAAATCAGTCACACAGTCATAATCATTTGAGGTATTATTAGAAAAACTAGGAGATTAGATCTAATTTATAGCATTTAAGTATAGCTGCACTTCATTTCCCCCCCACTTTTTTATACTGCACATTCATGATTTTATAAGAAATAAGTTGTTGTGATGAGATTTGTAAAATATTGATTTTTATAGGTAGTTATGGTGAAATTCACATTCTCTAAATTACTCTACAACATGGTGTGTTAACTTCGAATGTATGTATGCTTGTATGCTTCGACCTGGTAGACATATAAGCCTACCTGTGTAGATTTGACTTTAACTGTTTTTATAAATGTTTGTTTAATTAAAGTTAAAAGGAAACATTCTGACTGGGTAAACTTTATTATTTGTTACCACGTATGATATGGCTAATACTTTTAGATAATCAGAAGTCTTTTGGGACAGTAAAACTTAATTTAAAGTCCACTTAATATACGTCCTCTTTTCTGGAAACAGGCTAGGTTCAGAAAGAACAAATCATGTGCATATCAAACTGCAACACTACTTATAATCTCAATTAAACACAGAGAGTAGAGAGTATCAGTCAACTCCCTCTATCTCTCTACCCAAAATTCATTGAATTCCCGAAGGTCTTTGACAGTATCGACTGCAAAGTAATTTGATGACTGCCTTAACATTACGGAGTCCAGTAAAGCAAATATTTTTAAACTTCATTCAACAGCCGAGTAATTCACAACGGAAAGTTCACCGAAGCGTTTGAAATGAAAATATGAGTAGGAAAAATTTGCTTATTGTCACAGGTCTTCTTCATAACTGTGATGGTTTGGACCATGGACAGAATATGAATAGGAATGCATAAGGCTGACACATGTCCGACCGATAAAAATTCTCTCGAGATCTGAATTTCACAGATTTTCTTTACTTGATGTCATACGAACCAGAGGATATACAACCAAAAAAACTGACAGTTAAGCAGAGGAGGCAGGCAGAAAAAACAGGCCTCTCATCAATGGCGAAACTTGCTGCCTCAGTACTGAACATCAGATAGTCTGTAGGAAAAGATAAGCAAAAAGAAACCCTGGCAACCAACTAGGAAACAATGTACAGCGCATCAAATATACAGAAGGAAGTGGAGGCGTATTGGACATAAGTTGAGGAGATATTCAAGGAAAATAGCATGCAAAGCTTTCTAGTCTTAGCCGAATGCGAAGCGGCGAGTTGACACTGTGGGTGCGAGGGTAATACGGAGGAGACCACATATGGAGGAAATGAAAGCTCGTAAGAAGTCTTGGATTCAAGTGAAAATGACGATAGCGGATGGAGTGGAATGGAAGTGTGCTGTTAAAGACTTATGTTCCACCTGAAATCCAAAAAAATCAAATAATAATTATCATAATTATAACAGACGTGCTGTAATACCGATGTTGTTTCTATCAGAAAAAGCGCCTTTTATTTAATGGTTAAAACCATCATTGCAAACTTTGAAGTACTTCATATCACGTTGTCAAGCTGTTAGAGCCAACTTATATGCTATAGGCGTTAATTCTAATAATGATAACTTTCATACATCACTTCGATCAGTGATCTGATGTAACCTCTTCTAGATATCTTTGTTAATCGTTACCAAATAGATATCTACAATAGTATAACAGGAACTTCGCATGTATGGATCTATTTAGCTACCCATCTGGAAATTGTGTTAAACTTTCCCCTTTTTCCTTCTTGATAATCATTATTCTCATGGAAAAGTCCTGTTGTAACATAGAGAAAATCAAAACAAGTGATTCAGCGAAAAGACTTTTCAACGAATTTATCATCAAGCTGTAAAGTCGTATATATATGGTTTTTAAGAAGTTATATCCGGTGAGGGAATTGAATCATAGGTGTGAATGCATAAAATAATAATCATATGAAGTTCAATTAAAACTAAAATGTTTGTGATTATAATCGTAGTTAAATGTCATGTGGCAAAGCAAATTAATGTCATATATAGAATAGGTGTGAATGCATCAAATAATCGCGCTATGTCGTGAATTGGCAGAAGTTAGATTTCATGAGCCATTGGATCCGGTCCCAGTGGCTCAATGGTATAACGAGCTCGACATGTAACCAGAAGGTCCTGGGTTCGAATCCCGGTGGGTGCGTACTGATGAAGAGTCCCAAACTGGGACGAAACAGCTGTCCAGTACTCCTAGGTTTTCCAATGGTCCTCTAACTTATGTCAGCTCATGATAAAATCCGCAAAAATAATAGTATGAAATGCAATTAAAAACTGAAATGTTTGTGATTATACTCATAGATGTCAAGTGGCAAAGAAAATTAATGTCATATATATAATAATTCATAGGATGGATAGAACTTCAAAAAGGGTGTGCAGTTATAGGATTAATAGACAAATCGAATAAGATGAAAACGTTACGTAATATTGTGTGAAATTTAATAGGATAGAATTTATCGTTGTAAAAAAAGTATTGATTCAGAATGACAAGTGGAACAAGTGAAATAACACCGGGGACAGTTCAAAGTGAGAATAGTAATAATAACAATTGACTTAATAAGGAAGAGTATACAAATTAAATAGACAAAATGAAAAATTGGTAGAGCTAAAATATGATTGGGGATTACAATACTTAAGCATAGATAGATTAAGACCATGAAATTTGGAGGGGGTGAACGAAATTTTTCTGTACACAGAGATCTGGCTTTTCTGTTTCGTTAGCCAAAGCTTCAGCAATACAGATGAGTCGGGTACGTAGGGATTTTGGTAGATTGCTCTTTGCCTTGTAGATGACTTTCAAGGCGGAGGCTATAGAGATAGGGTGATCATTATCAACCAGATGTTCAATGATCGCGCTTCTTATTGCTCCATTTCCACCTCTTCGTAACCATGCAGGATAGTGTTCTTATACCCTCTTGGATAAAACTCGAGTCGAACGACCGATATACCTAGCTTCACACGAGCAGGTGAATTGATAAACACACATAGAGTTGGTCAACAGTGGGATCTTGTCCTTCAGGTTATTGAACATAATGGTCGACTAGTAAGAGCTATTCTCAGAGGTGCAGCAGGGAACGTTTTTTTCAGGGACCGTGTTATCCTTCGTTTCATGATATCGGAAGCTAAGTCTCCTTTGAATTCCAAGCTCATGTAAAGTTTTTTCTTGGGTACGGTTGATAAGTCACGTTTTATAGGCTTTGAATGTATATTCTCATCTATAAAACGTGGTGGAAATCCATTTTCCATTAGGATTTTTCTCAAAATGTATATCTCATCTTCCACAGCATCAGTGCTACATATGAGCCGAATACAAGTGGCAAGCGACCGGACCAGGTTTCGTTCTCGACAACGATTAAGTTGTTTCATGTGACTACTGTTTAATACATCGAACAATAATACTAATTAAAAACATTTTTATAAGTAGTGCCTACCCTACTGTGATATCAGTAGTATTATAATTATGGTTAGTTTATTCTCGAGAAGAATTTATTTCATTTATCTTGATTCCCAAATCAGTCAAATGGAAAACACGGTAAATATTTACGCTGAACAGATTAATACTTTTTAATAACAAATCAACAAAAGGAGATTAGATGGTCTAAGATTCATCGGCAGTCAGTACCTAAGATCTTATCAAGGATTGAAACTTTGCAGCCTGAAATTTGGAAATTCATTTCGGTTATATTATTATTTCAGTTTCTCTTGATAATTTGATGCTTAGATACTGAAAAACTCGATTGATGATACAGTAAAGTTCAAGAGTGTTCATTGCTTTAAAGTAGTATATAGAAAGCTAAGGAAATTATTTATCTGTTGTTGTATACCGCAGATTACTGATCAAGTTTACTGTTTCAGTTAGTCGATCAATGGTCATTACTCCGATAATACAGATATGTTAGAATGGATAACGTATCACTGTTAGCCATTAAGTCATGACTGATGCAATCAATCAGATATTGATTATTTATCCAAAGTTTAAATTTCTGTCGATGTGTAAAGAATAATTTACTCTGTCTGTATTGATAATAATAAAGTTGTCGTTGTCACAGTTGAATCTGACTTCTGTATGTCTACTTAGTGTGGGGAATATTTCCGAGTGATCAGTTGGCTAGAGCGTCGTGACTGGAGATTCATTCCAGTTAAGTTAGACAACAACCAACGAATCACTAGCACTCCGTTACAACAAAATAGTTTAAAATGTTTGATGTAATAGAACTAGGTTTGAACGGGGTTAGTCACGGTAAGACAAAAATATTATACCAAACCATGATTGTTAATTTGAAACATTTAGTGTGGTGTAGACTACTTGATCAAGTTTCTCAGGCTCAGGGGGGGGGGAAATCAGTCTCTGGAGATGGTTAGTGACACGAATCAAAAGTGTCCACTGTGTTCCGCAAACTTATTCACTCGTCATCATCATTTAGCTCCACTCTTCCATACATTCTCATCCATTAAAGTTTCCTCCACTTTCATCTATGTTTCCCTGAGGTGCAGCCACTTGAACTGTGTCAATTTTGTGCAAGTTTTACTTTGATAAGCCAGCATTCAGTAGGTTTAAAGTAACTTGTCCCCTTTTCAGTAACATGGAGGAGATTGATTGAAGAGGAGTTGAAACAGTATGGACTAACATGGATGCAAGTGAAAAGTACAGCAGAAGACAGAAACAAGTGGAGGGAGACGTGCAGTTGAAGCCCTATATTCCACTAGGAACCCAAGGGAACGATAATAATAATTATTATTATCACACTGAAAGATTTCTCTTTTGTGCATACTGGCCTTCAAGTTTTAACTGACGTCTCATCATGATTTATGAAATTCTAATCCTATCCACTTGCTAATGTTTTAGTATGTTGATTCGTTCGTCTATCTTTCCTTAAAGACAGTGTCAGCATATTTATGCTGCCCGATAACCAACTGTGTAATAATTATAGTGAAATAACTGAACTGTAATCCTTTTCTTTTCTACACGTTTCCAGTGGAACATAGGGCTTCAAACTAGTAGTTTAAAGTTTTTGTAGCAGTGTTAAATTTTACAGGATGGGGTTGCTAGCCTCATGCCCAACCTTCCCTCTTCACCAGCATTATTTCTGGCTTGGTGAGGTAAAGGATTGCGTCCATTGCAGTCTTAATTTTCAATCTCTTGAAAACTTCTATACCTTTTACTTATTTGAATTTGATCTGTAAGACATTTTCACTTTTTTTGTGTTTTCATACACGTGATTTATCTCTTTACATATTTTACACAGTACATATTTAAAGGTATGATAAGGTATTCAGCTGACATGTTCTACTGAGAATTGGTAAGTTCATCTAAATCTTACTTTATTAACATTTGTTGCCTACCTTAGATTAATCTCATTAAATAAAGGTTTCCTGCATTTACACTTTGTTATTGTACTTCAATCCCCCTATTTTTCTTCTAAGTGAATCAATAAATTATCGAAATTCAATAGTTACTCTTTCAATTTCTAGAGTGATTATTCAAAAATAAATTGCTGATTGTTTACTTTCTCTCTGTGTCTCTCGTTTCAAACATCTCTACACAATTTCAGGATAAAATCTATCTTTTATTAAAGATAGGAAATGATATTTAGGCATTTTACAGAAACATACTTAAGTTGTTATCGTTTTCGAGAATTTCAAATGCAATGATTTATGCGGACAAGTTACCCACTGACCTTGAAGGAACCAATAAGAGTAAAGCAGACTAATTTGAGCGAAAACAAATAATAAACTCATGGAAAAATGTCTAGGGATGAGTAAAAATACTAGACAGGTTCCCGAAATTCAACCGTTGTAATAATAACTTCCAATTTCCCATAGAAGTGTTAATATTCATTCAAATGACCATCGTTTATTTCAGGGCCTGTTTGGAGGGGAAGATTTCGAGGAAATTGGCAGTTCAGGTCGCACATAAAATGAGGAAATGGCGGGTAATATGCGAAATAAAATAACCAGTTGCCACACTTCTTCGTATTTCTCCAACGTCACCACCCACTTTTTCCCGAAAAAAATGATTACCCACTTTTGTCCAATTTAGCCAAGTTTTCAACGAACAAATTATCCAGTCTTCTGCATATCGTCCATATCATTTACAGAAATACCCCCCTTGTCCCGACTTCATTAAATTTTAAACGGAATGCCACTCACTTTTCGCCCACTTTACCAATATTCATGGAGGATTCTCCGACTTGGGAGCTAGAGTTATGAAAATGAATCTAGGTTAAGAGATAGGAGTCAGTGTTACAGTTTGAATTTTGTCACTTTTCTGCATTAAATCTACCCCACTGTAACTCAACAACAATATATTCGATTTCCCCAATAGAACTTTAGTAGTGTGGTGAGAGCTGTCTGCTAGCCGAAATTGGTAGACAGCAATTTACGTCAATGTTTACGTCACATATCCTGGTCATGAGAAAAAACAACAACAAAGACTAAATCAATAGTCAGTCAAAACAGACTTGGCGTAGGCGGATACGATTCGCAGATATATGCTCTGACCATCAAAGAAACAGCCACAAAGAGATGACAGATTAAGTTTCAGCGAGAAAACAAACAATCAGATGACGCTGTTTCTCTGTTAATAATTAAGAATGATAATGTAGATAAAAATCTATAAATATCTCTTGATTTCCTCCATAAACGATTTGTTGCCTGGCCGTTGTCTTTTGCCATTACAGTATTACCTATGCAAGATGCCATTGGTTAGTTTAAGGTTATTTGTTATTTATTTATTATATCAGTTGAACATTATATTTACAAAAGAGAAATCATAGGTTTCACAGCCGAATTCAGCTGACCGCATTCCATTGTGATTTGCGTAGTTTAGCCTATAAGTCCCCTACAATCAGACCGAACTGCTTATTTCAAACAGATGGTATATTGCATGCTGTTAGCGTATTATTCAGTTACAAAGGAAAAAAATTAAGTTATAATGTTTAGGTGGAAAATCCCGACTTGCTTGAACATTTTGGTCACATACTGGATATCGATCACTAGACAGCCCTTTTTTTCAACATTTTTTAAACATTATTCAATGAGTACTTATTCTTAAGGTTTATTAATCTTCTTGATTTCTATTCTGTGTCTGCATTTTTAAAAATATAATCATAATTTAAGTAAATATAATAAATCAATAATCTTGTTATGATTATCTAAATTTTATAATCCATATTTCTTAATGAATCAGTATTTTGTGTCTTTTTTAAATCAATAATTTAATTAAATTTTGTTTTTTTTCCGAGGTCGAAATTTACCGATCATTGTTTCAAAAACCTACTAGATGTGATCACTAACATGACAGAATTTTGCATAGCCTGAGAGTACGTTGTAGTGACTAAGGTCTATGGATAAGATTTGGTGTAGAAGTCCACTGAGAGACCTGGCCATTGAAAGTGGAAGACATGAAAAGATTAGCTAGCTGTCTTTGATCATAGGTGCCTGCGTTCTGTCTCCCGTGTGAAGTGGTGTAATAAGGTGAGCAGTATCGAGGTTAGGCGTAGAGTGCTGAGATGGTTAGGACATATGTTACGTAAGCCTAGTCATCGCCTTCCTCGACGGGCAATGTTAGCTGACATAGGGTCAGGCTGGAAAAGAGCTGGCAGCGGTCAAACCAAAAAGTGGCACCACTCGATGAAATCCACAACAGTTAGTGTAAGTCAGCCATATAGGAAGGTGTAGACTTCTCCGTTGGGGTCCTCGGGACGGTGAAAACCAATGGTTGGAGACAATCGGTGATACGGCCGGCTTAAAATCGTTCTCAATGCATAGCGCAGATGCATACATTCCCTGTGACTTATAATACCCAATGAAACTATATTGTTCTTCGTTATTACTATTCCTTTGTCTGACACTTCTGTTTACTCTCTCTATTATGCATTTCTTCTACTGTCTTCTCTTGCTTTGTGTGCTACATGAAGAGTGGCGACTTGAACTGCCGCACATCAGTGAAAAGTTCTATGTCAAAAACAGAGAGACAGACAGACAGTAGTCCACTCAAGATAAATATGCTAACCTGCAGGAAAGAAATAAAAGAGAATACTGTAAACACAAAATTCAGTTGACATAAAAACGCACCTTTACATGTCAAATGACAAGCAATCGATCAAGACAAGAATGCAGAGACTAGAAGGTATTAATCTCACCATATATGAATAATATTTCTGAAATAATGGCTAGAATAGAATACTGAAAACATTTGAAATATATATCACACACAAATCAACACGACCACTGCAATCAAAACTGTGCAAAGCAAAAGATTCAACAGAAGAAGATAAAAAGATGAATATCATCTACAAAATAAATTGTATCAATAGTGAAAAGCCCTATATCGTTCAGAATGGGAGTCCCCATCAAATGCGAATCCAAGATAATAAGCTGGATGTCAAAAGACGCGTTTCGTACTCCTTCGTATCAGTGTATAGAGATAACTACTGATTCGGATTTTTCTGGGGGAAATGTAGAGATTTTAAACAATGGTAACACCAATTGTTCCAGGAAATTCCCAGAAGCCTTGTACTTCAAACGAATCTACCATGAAGAGACACACTTTTGTAGACCAAATTCATCAACTATTGGAGAATTAGTCACATTAAAGAAATAAAGTCTAATTTCAAGTCAGTAAAATGACTGATACTAGTGTAAATTAGCAACCAGTTGCAACTAAGGTCTTCTAAAGAGACAATTACATCATTCATAAGGAATTCAAATATGTTCACTTCATGCTGAAGTGTGAGCTGAAGACTTGTCTACAAAGCTAATAAAAGCTTCTCAGCTAAACCGCCCAGTTCAGAGAATGCAACCACAAATAAACAACCATCTGAGCTACAGTAAAACACAATTAACTTGTTTACTGGTGGCTACCAGCGGAATATGAACGCCCGTTTCACCAGAACTAGAACTCATCAGTTATATGTAAATTGATCCCAGTGAGTGATAGTACTTTTAGTTGAACTTTAACAAATCAATGAATATTTAAGACTGCAAGCATCATCAACTAGGATGATATGTCACGAGAGACACTTCTAAAATGTGTGAAGTTTCGTCTGATCTGTTTATACTACTAATTTCCCAGTGATATTTTTTGTGGACACCCCTGACTCCTAAAACGGAATGTCTTGATTTCTTAATAAGATTTTCTTTAAAATGATTTTTTGTCATACATAGAAATGTTGAGTAACTGAAGAATATAGTGTGTTCCAAATAGCTCTATTGGTATACTTCATTCAGAAGCTTTAGTTGCCATTTGAGACAATTTTTTGTTCCCACCCTTAATGCATGATATCATGTTATGCTATCGGAAAAACCAATACTAATTAAGCTAAATATGAATAATGCAATGAGAAGAAACTGTTCAATACACTGTAAGTCAAGAATACGCCTTGTACCATAATATTTATTAAGCTATTAGTAATGAGGTTTAATCATCGTGAGCCCACCCATACAGCATGATTCATGAATAAGCATTCTGACTAGTTATTTACACTGTAGAAAAATACAGTTATCAACTGCACACATTAGGTTTCAATCGAACAGGTCTTAATAATAAATAATATCATTCTTGTGCAAAGTGATGGATGATATAGGGTGTGTTACAAAGCTGTTGAAATACATTTGATAAAAATGATCTGAGTTGTAGTTCACTGCTGACTGTGTGTGGTGAATATCCTGACATTATAAGAGATGTCGCTAAGTCATTCAAACAAACGGGATTGTGTTTCACACCTAACCTTCTCTCTTTTTATGGGTTTAATGCGGGCTCGGAGATATTTAAGGGTGTGTCTTCCTGTTATAGAATCAGGACCATCCGACTGTCTGGAAAGCACTCTACTAATGAGCGACAGACACGCAAGTACTGATGGAGAAACATAAATTTATAGTTTGAATAAAGAAAGAACGGACATATTTGCAGAATGATACGAGCTCATTTTATTTGGTGGACCCTCTTGAACTACGTACATCAGTTATATGTCACATTATGCATATCAGACCTACAATGTCAATGGTGAAATCACCATGCCATAAAGTGGCTAGATGGTTGGTACAAAAGTTAGAACCAGTTCGACAAAAGTTGACAGTCCTCAGTATCAAGGGTTCCTTCCAGTTTTCACAAGAGTTAGACCAATTAAACATTTCAGAGAAACTCCTATCATAAGATGTTTGTTCGCTGTTTACAAGCATACCAATTGAAGAGACAGTGAGAATCAATATGCCAGCTACCCAAACTATTTCCTCTCCCTGAAAAAGAGTTACAAAAATTACTGCTTCTTTGTACAAAAAATATCCAGTTCCTATTCAACAACCAGTTGTAGCGGTAAATTGACGCGGTGGCTACGGTTTGACTTTTTTGTCCTGTTCTTGCGGATATATTCACTTATCTTGAACATACATCCAATTCGTAGATCTCAACATATAATAAGAAATGATAGGACAATTGAAAATCCCAGTTACAAGAAAGAAACTTGGACTGGCCAATAACTGAATCATTAAAGTTTATGCTTGATCGACTACAAACGGAACCTTGTGAGAACGATCTTCAGTAGAGCTATGGCTTTCGGTTCAGAAAATAAGATTGAAGAGGAACTCGTAGTCATCGAAAAGAACTTTATCGAAAATGGATGCCGTCGGAAGTTGATATCGAAATATGGGAAGTAAAAAAGACCTGGAACGAAACCCAAAATAGTTGGATAGAAACCAGTTTTTATCTGACTAGCGTAGAAAGGTGAAGAAGTATCCACAAGAACAGAAACCAGAATTAAAGGTGCATTGTAAAGAACATTTCTCGCCACTGGACTCATTCCAATTTACAACACAGTATTCTCGTTAACCCAGTCAAAAGTAGATAAGTAGCGTGCTCATGTCAACTCCAACAGGATTCACCAATTCACCTGCACTTTCGGCAGCAAGTACGCAGGAAGGACTGAGAGGAGAGCGTCTACTAGATTCTCCGAATATATCCCTGAAAGTCTTCGTTTGAAAGGCAGCAAAGTATTTTCAAGCGGAATCGTCAGATACCCGATTGACACGGGACATTCAGTGGAAATTAGTCAGGCTTTCCAAATAATCAGTACACTAAGAAGAGCATGGTTACTTTGATTCGCAGAAGCGATTGCCATCAAAAGGCTTCGACCCAACCTATGCATACCGAAGGAGGGTGCGACTAATCTCTCACTACCCTGGTAACCGTAATTGTTTTTTTCGTGTGCTTTTGTTTTTTGTTCTGTCGCATAACATTCCACTCAATATTCATTTTGATTTTCACTCACTGAGTTGAACTCACTACTAAGTTTCCAAACCCACTAAATTAAGTTATTTTATCTATCTTATGATTTTATTTCACTATTCACCCTCCTGAACTCTCCACTAAAATATTTATAAATTCACTGCATTGTTCTATATTATATATTGTCTCTAGTCCATTCGTGTTTCCAAGAGAAGGCTGAATTCCACTCCGTTGTCTAATTACTAAATAAATAGTTATCCTTTTAACACTAAATAGTTGTCTAATTACATCATCTTTGGAATTCGTTGTGTTCCCTGAGCTGGTTGGTTTAACTGAGAAGCTTTTGTGGTCCTTCTGGAAAACATTTTCAACCCAAGTTTTAGCATAAAATGAACTGATTTAAATTCTCCATGAATGATACAATTGTTTCTCCTGGCAACCATCTTCGTGACTGACAGTCGATTTACATTTGTACTCAACATTTTTTTATTGACTTGGATTTTGAACTTTCTTGTAAGGTGACTTGCTTTTTACTAATTGGTAAATTTATAATTAATAATATATATTATTATATATATTGTTAATCGCTGATTCACTTGAGTACCAGGCTTATAGATATAAGGATAAAACTTGCGCACTGTGGTATAGTAAAACTCCAGTATGGATGAAATTTTTTATTTTGATTTAATCACACAGTCTTATACAGTAATATTTACTGATGACGTTTCGAGCACAAATTATCGCTTGTAATCATATCAAGACACTCACACAACTTTCTTGCTTCATTCATATACATGAGTAAAATTGATTAGATATTTGAATAAAATCAATATAAGATAAGGTACATTGAGAAATAGTATTAGTGTTATCAATAAAATACAGTAGGATGGGAAAAAAGATGTTTTTTACAGCAAAAATGAATAACTTGTTAGGATGTTATGACGTGAATTGAATACATTTTAATAGTGTAACAACAGAAGACAAGGGTCAGGCGACAGATCCTTTATTTAGGAAATCAACACATTTGTAGATTTTCACGTACATTATTGTAGATTATTGTTAGCAGCATCGGTGGTATAGCGGTCAGGACGCTCGCCAACCATGCACATGGTCCGGGGTTCGATCCCCGGAGTCAGAAATAATGCTGGTAAAGAGGAAAGGTTGGGCATGAGGATAGCAACCCCATCCTGTAAGATAAACACTGTTACAGAAACTTCAAGCCAATAGCTTGAGGCCCTATGTTCCACTGGGGAACGTGAAGGAAAAAAAATTGTTAGCAGAAAAACACAGTCTTCTGACTGGTTGTTTCTCACTGAAAGTTCATCTTTCATCTCTTTGTGGGTGTTTCTTGAATGTCCGATCATCTATGTTCTAATTGTATCCGCCTACGAAAAGTCTGCTGTGGTTGGTTGTTGAATTAGTCTTTGTTCTTATTTTTCTCATGACCAGGATATGTGACGTAAACACTGATGTAAATTACTGTCTACCAATTTGGCTAGCAGCCAGCTCTCACCACAACAGGATTTAGCATCCTGTGATTTGACTGGTAATAATATCTTCCATATCTCTGGTATTTGCATAGAGTCACTTCTATTGCATACGTTGGGTGTAGACTTGATGAACCAGGATTCAGTAATCAGTCTCTTCCTCCACCTACCTATACTATTTTTTTTTAGAATTTTAACTCTGTCCCACCCTATTGTGTGGACTTATGGGAATTCTCTAGCACTTTTGGTGCCTCTATTTAAAACTTCTGTGTTATCCCAACCAAATTGGTGTCCATCACTATCCATATGTACTGATATGAAGAATATTTATCATGTCTTTTTATAGCTAATTTGTGTTCTTGGATTCTGATTCGAAATGGATGTCCACTTTGACCGATGTAACATTTATTGCAGTTCATACAGATTTTTTGTAAATGGTATTAATTTTGCCTTCTTTATCTGGTGGATCCTTCGGTTTGTACAATATTGAATGAAGTCACTCAGCTGGCTTTTGTGCTATATGTATTTCAAAAGGCTTTAATATTCCAGCTTTTATTTCAAAAATCACCTCTGAAATTATGTTGCTTGTAATTTCTATCAATAGACTGAAATCATTGTAAGCAGTATGTTCAGAAATTTCGTAATATATTATAACTGATTTACTTACGATAGGTTCGTTCCTTCTTTGTTTAAACTAATACATGGAACTGGTAGTATGAAATAAAATTATAGGAATAATCTTTATAATGTATATACATACAGTCCCAGTCGCTGACAAGGAATTACAGAGATTCAAATCAACCAATATCAATTACTACCATCAATATCTCCGATTTCCTAGAAACAGAATTAGATCTTCTGAGATAAATCCTCATCCAAAATGGATACCCACCAAGATTCATTGACAAAAAAATCCAACTATGAATTAGGAGAAATGAAATTTATTTTTTTTTAATTTTTTTTATTTTTGATTTACAGCTTGATTCCACACTGTATTTTTGGTACAAAAATGGAATTTTCAGCATGGATATCGGTAGCCCAAATTTTGCAGGCCGACCATAGATATCAGGTGTGCGTCGGTGCGGGCTCGAACCCCAGACCGTGTGCATGGTCGGCGAGAGTCCTAACCACTGTGCCACCGACGCACACTTTCACCGAAAAAGAAACTCTACATGGACTTGGATTTAAAGGGGGATTTAGCAAGCAATATTCTCAAGAGAAGGATAGCATCATCTCTGGGAAAACATTCTTTGCAGCAACGCTAAGAATAGTGTTCTCCAGTCGTCCACTGATTTTCAGAAGCCTTAAGGACAACATCCCACATCTGACAACTTCTATGTGGATATATCAGTTTACCTGCTGCTGCGGACCCAGGTAAATCGGTCGTTCGACGCGCATCCTCTCCAACAGGACTCAAAAACACTATCCGGCATGGTTGCGAAAAGACAATAGTGGTGTTACAAGGAGTGGTATAATTGAACACCTGGATTATTTTCGAATCTATTCATGAAAAGGTCAGCGACTATTGGGGAGACTGGTGAACCCATTGCAACACCATTTGTCAGTCTATATAAACTCCATTTAAATGTAAAATAATTACTTTCTAGACAAAATTTCAAGCTCTTAATTATTTCACTGGTGTCCAGTGGAAATCTTTTTATACTAGTATCCCTATTACCGAAAGTCTTGACATCATTTCCAGTCTACTAGAATCAGATACAACGCTATCACAGATAGCGAAACGTCAGTAAAAACAAAAATATCGTTTTGTTTTTCATTCATTGGGAAATACAAAAACCTTTATCATAATAAATATCATATACCCAGTGCACAAATTTTTTCAAACTGTTAAAAGTGAACTTGGTTTGGACATATACATGATCCAGTTGATTCTAAACAATGTGTTTTATTTTGCTGGTTAACTATTTCTAAATTGACGTTCTTTCGAAATCTCAAGTTATATGACATTTTGACTCGTTTCTCTGTCCATCTTGTTAACAACGTATTCATTAAATTATGTATCCCTGAGTAAATTTTGACACCCTTATTCAACTTCTTTTGTGTATTGATTAATTATTGGTAACTATGATTATGACAATTTATCTCTTTTGTGAAAAAAGACGAATGTCAGAAAGAGCCTTTTCGCTGAGCTACTTGTTTTGTTTTCCCATTATTACCTGGGTTGGGATCATTCATGAATAAAAGAATAAAATATGGTTAATCTATTTTTCTGAACTAGAAGAAGTTCGACTCCCAATTGTATCACCAATGATATCAGGTACATGTGGACTATGACACCTGAACTTCTGTCATCCACCTCATAATAAATCAGTCTATTAGTAACATTCAAACTATAACTAAAGTTCTTCTTCACTGGACTACAGGTTAGTTTGAATTCATTTCTACCAACATCCAGTTAACCAATCCTATTATGGGATAATAAAAGGACAGTATCTATACCACTTAAGGCAACTACCAATTTTATAGTAAAGATATCCTTAAGTCTACGTTTATCGTGTGAAGAAACACCTTAAGCATTACTACACCAATCAATTTATAGCGCTTTGAATACATTCTCTGTTTATATTCCTGTAGAAATAACTTCTAAATACTGAGGAATTAGAATTTTTTAAATAAAAATTCAGCACCACTGGAAAGATACGGAAATGAAGATAGGCGTCACAGGGCCAAGTAAGTAACGAAAATCTCTCTATCTCTCTAGCCGTAAAATTAAAAATCGTTTGCTGGATGAAATTATGAATACGATTTCTATGGTAATGGATTATTTACATACATGCACACACCCACACACACCAATATGCCCAGGAAATATACTGTCCGTAGTATTCACAAAAGACGGAAACAAATAACGATGATATTTATGTATTCAAAGACACGTTGCAAAATAGTGACTGTGTAAGGTAAGGGCATAGACATATTGACCTAGAATTGTGCACACTTATCCTATTCACTCATAAATGTGTAATTAAATTTTTAGAAGTAATTCAACCGCTGTTTTTCTATATTGTAGGTTTTCTATTATGTAGTGTTTGACTGACCTTGGAGTTCAAAATTCACAAAAATCAATCACTGAAGTTACTAAAAACAGTGCAAAATAAATGCGATTATCACTAATTATTACAAGAAAACTTTTATTTGAGTGCACTTTGTAGAATCCTTTAATTTTCATGTTACTAAAATAATGATCAACTGAATAATGGTAAGATTCGGACCGATAGTCTTAGGAGTCTGAATTGTTCTCCACCTCATAGAATTTGAAAAATGTGATACTTTTTAACCAACAGCTAAATGTATATGCGTCGGTGGCACAGCAGTTAGCATGCTCGCCGACCATGCACATGGTCCGGGGTTCGATTCCCGGCCGACACACTCCTTTACCTCATTTATCCAGTAATAAGACTGGTAAAGAGGGAAGGTTGGGAATGAGGCTAGCAACCTCATCCTGTACAAAATACACACTGCAACAGAAACTTCAAGCCCCCAGTTTGAAGCCCTATGTTCCACTGGGAACGTGAAGGAAATAAAAAAATATATATAAATTTATATAATTACTGAGCGAAGTAGCACAATGCACACATTCCCTATTTTATGTAAACAATAATACTACTTTGGTCAAAATGCTCCAAGTTACTCATATTTAACGACCCCTTTTTGGATTGAGGCGGCGTCCACAAATTGCACATTAACTATTCCTCGCTTGCATTAGGTAATACTAAACTTCAGTTCATCAGTCTATCAGTACCCTAGAAAAGCTTTTTCACGTCTAAATTAAGGCGACATGACTTGTCTTATTACAAAACACCTACCGAATTACAAAATGATCTCATAACACCATTTCATTCAAATTTGTTAGAACCAGACAAAATGAATACCAGTGAGATAAATAGAACTATATCGCTGACAAGTGATATTCAACTGTCGACCAAAGGACGTGTTTACTGTTCAGCAGTTCGCTTCATCCTCCTTTATGGCTGTGAGACACGGGCATTGAAGGAGGAAGATGTGAAAAGGCTGGATATCTTTGATCATGTCTGTTTCATCTCCCGTGTTAGGCGGTTCGATGGAGTGAGTAATATTGAGGTTAGACGTCAAGAGTTAGGTAAGGAGGATAAGTCAATCGACCCGGTTGTGAAGATGTCTCGATTGAGGTGGTTAGGACAAGTTTTGGCGGGTCTGTCTGTTTTCGACATAGAACTTTGCACATATGTGCACCAGTTCAAGTCGCCACATTCCGTGTAGCACGCGAAGCAAGAGAAGAACGTACAAGAAAAGCATAATAGAAACAGTGAGCAGAGGTGTGAGACAAAGGAGTAATAAAGAAAAACAAAACAGTTTCATTGGAGATCAAAAGTCACAAGGAGTGGATGCATCTGCGCCACTGAGAACGATTTTGAGACATGTCACCAATTGTTTCCAACCATAGATTTTTACCGTCCCGAGGACCCCAGCCTGGAAGTCTGCACCTTACTACGTGGCTTAGACCAACTGTTGTGGATTTCATTGACTGGTGCCAAGTTTGGCGGGTGACCAGCCATCACCTTCCTCGTCAAACGATGTTAGCTGACATAGTATTGATCAGGTTGGGAAAGAGCTAGTGATGGTCAAACGAAAACATTCTATCAGTCAATAATATCCATAACAGTTAGCCTAAGCCATTCACGTAGGAAGGTGTAGACTTCTTGGTTGGGGTCCTGGGGCTGGAGACAACTGGTGATACGGCTCAAAATCTTTCTCAGTGGCACAGATATATTCACTCTTTGTGATTTGCTACAGCTAATAAAACCCTATTCTCCTTCCCTATTATTATTACACTTTTTTCTCTTTCTCTTGATTTTCTCTTCACTCTTGCTTTGTGTGCTACATGGTGTGGCAACTCGAACTGCTGAACTTCTATGCAAAGTTCTTTGCTGAAACCAGTTCTTTAAACTAAATAAAGAATTCTAAAACACAATCCCGCTCCCTATCATGAATTCATTATTCCAGTTTATAAAATGGGAGACAATTATTCCGGTGATCATCATAGACAGAAAAGCTTCAATAACATACTATCCAGAATTCTAGGTGCAATAATCGTGTACAGACGAATCGGTGCTCGGGAGAAACAAATCCGTGAAATCCAGGTAGCCAGGTTTTAGGCATAAATGAGGACGTATTAATCGGATCCACATCTTTTGACTGTTTCTGGAACATATACATAGTTACCGGTGTGCAACGGTTGCCATATTCCTTCACCTGAAGTCAGCATTCGAACCCATCGAGCAAAAGGTGCTGTGGCCGTGAAGCGAGAAAGCATAACACACTAATCAATGCAATCACTCAACTCGGAATCACACAACCGTGTACGAGCTTATGGAAAGTTGTTATTCTAAGTGATAACAGTCAGTAGTGTCTGTCAGTGCTGCTTAATGCCTCAGTTTTCGGTTAAAAATGTCATAGATGTACTAATGGAGGCCACTCTGATAGGTTTGAGAGACCTGGGATTCGATTTCTAATCAGAAAAAACTCTCGTCAACTTACAGGATGCGGGTGATATTTCAGGGCTGATCTCCACTGATTCTTACTCCAAGGATAATTGGTGAAATGGCTCAGCACGTCATTCATTTCAGAAGTTACATCAGTCTTAAATAACTGACTGATGACAAGGTACCAGCTCAGATACAAAAGATTCGCATAGCATGTGCTAACTTACGTTATCTATAGTGTAGACTTGATATCCAGTTATAGATCAAAGGACGAATGTACTGTGTGGCAATTTGCTGTCCTTCTGTTAACAGTGGAAGAATTGAAGCTTTCTTTCTTACGCGCCAACTGGTAAATATTGTGAGTTATATTGAAGATTGGCATAAAGTGTTATGTAAGAAAGGGTAAGCTAATCTATTCTGTTGTGAAGCTTCATCGACTGAGATGGCTATGACATGTTACACATGACAAGTCATCGTCTTCCTCTTCCAACAATGTTAACTGACATAGGATTAGGTTGAAAACGGAGTTAGGAGTGATGAAACCCAACCATGACAGCAATCCATAAAGTCTTCGACTGTTGGTTCGAGTCACGCAGGGTAGTATAGACTGTTAGATTGGGGTCTCCGACAGGTTAAGAGTCGGTGACCGGAGACTGTTTTCGATATGGCTCAGAATTGTTATCAATGGCTCAAATGCATTAATTCTCTGTAATCTTTGATATCTATTATATCCTAATGATTCTCCATATTAATATTCTTCTTCCCATACATTATTACTTTCTTTGCATTTTTTCAACCTTTACAGCTGCCGTATGAAGCGTGGCAACTTGAACTGATGCAATTTACGTTGTTAATTCAGCTAACCTACTGTTTAGTGTAAGAATATAAGCAGAATTATCACCAGAATCACATAGTGACTGTCACTCCTTCAAAAGCTCCGAAATCAAACTGGTAAATGATGCCAGGGATACACGTTGTAAATATCGTCATTTTAGAACTGCGAAGAAACATATTGTTTTCAAATCTGCACCTCATCAACGGTTCCGCACTCATATATGGCTTTTTAATAATACGCCTAAACCATACCAATCATAATATGATATCAATCAATAAGAAATATGCATTTTGTGTATAGAAGAGGTGGAAATAATTGTGAAAATCAAGACCAGTTAATTTGTAAAAGTTATAAACAAGTAAGGGGATGGGTGATAGTTTCTAAGATTGTTATTATTGTTCGTTGCTTTGGCTTAGAATCGAACTTACAAACTTCACCAGCACATTCCTATCTTACTTAGTTCTCTGACATCACTTTCATTTAGCTCTGCAATAGCCCACAAGTCTTCATTTCATCACCACATGGTCCTCTGAATGTCAGTCTCGGCCACACGATCCATCACTTCCCATTCGAGTTCTTTTCTATGGACTCGCGTATGATTACATTTGAATGTCTTCTCAGAGTATATCTAATCCATTCTAACTTACTTCTGGATATCTGTCCAGCAACATGGCGGTTAGGCGTAGAGTTCTAGGTAAACAGGGGAAATCAATCGACGAAGTCGTGAAGCTACAAAGACTGAGATGGTTAGGACATGTGTTACGTATGCCAAGCCATCGCCTCCCTCGACGAGCTATGTTAGCGGATATAGGGTCAGGCTGGAAAAAAGCTAGCGGCGGTCAAACAAAAACTTGGCATCAGTCAATGAAATCCACAACAGTTGGTCTAAGCCACGTAGAAAGGTGCAGACTTCCAGGCTGGGGTCCTCGGGACGGTAAAAATCTATGGTTGGAAACAATTGGTGACATGTCTCAAAATCGTTCTCAGTGGCGCAGATGCATCCACTCCTTGTGACTTTTGATCTCCAATGAAACTGTTTTGTTTTTCTTTATTACTCCTTTGTCTCACACCTCTGCTCACTGTTTCTATTATGCTTTTCTTGTACTTTCTTCTCTTGCTTCGCGTGCTACACGGAATGTGGCGACTTGAACTGGTGCACATATGTGCAAAGTTCTATGTCGAAAACAGACAGACAGACAGATAGGATGTTGTTGCTTATTTTTTCCCTGCCAGCCATCCGATTTTAAGTATCGGTGCAGTGAAAACAGCTGTTGATGAGAGTTTGCAGAGCGCTGGTTACACCCGCACCAAGTGTTTGAACCACATAGTAGCACTGACTTGACGCTTATTTCGAAAATTCGGATCTTGTCATTGTGCTAAGTACTGTAGACCCTAATTACTGATTTCAAAGTAATAAACACCTGCCTTGCTTTCACGACATCATCCTTGCTGGCTCCGACATAACCATCCGTATCACTTCTAATTGGAATGATGCTGACCAGTTCACATGCATGAAAGAGGCGACTTCCTTCAGATTTACTCCATTGAGGATGATTGCTATTTTTGATGGCATATGATCATCGCAACTGGCCTCTCTGTATTTACCGGAATTCCCGCTGTTAATTATTTGGTATGCAGCTTAACCATCACACAGTTGTTGAGTGAGGTTTATAAGTGTTTGTGCTACTGAATTCTGTAATGTTGAAGCATTTTTCAGAATACTCCACAGTCAGTGTTGTTGAAGGCCTTTCCAAGGTCGATGAAGTTGAAATAAAAAGTTGACCGTCATTCCTATTCTGTGTCCGAGGATGATAAGCAGTGTTGCAGTTTAGTCCACAGAGAATTTAGGTTCCCTAAACCCAGACTCATTCGGGTAAACTCTTCCATCCAGCCTATCTTTTTGTTGCTTCAGGATGATGTGGCGCAATATTTCTAGGAATGGAGAGGAGCATTGTTGTAGAACTGCTCTTTCATACGCTCAAGTCATCTTTCTTTGGGACTTTGACAAGGTAACCTTTCCTGGAATCGCAGGCACCTTCATCTCCTTCCATAACTGTAGTAATGGTGTGAGCATAATCGCTGAGACTTCTCCAACCGTTTTTCAGTGGTTTGCTGATGGTGGGATCCTATTTGGTCGTGCCTCTTTTAGTAAATTCATAGCCTTCAAGACTTCTGCTTTCGTCGCAGGATTGGTGTTCATTGGTGATATTTCCAGACGAGGTGTAGATTGTGATCGATTCCAGAGTCCTTTAAAGTGACCAACCCAGTATTTACTCTGCTCCACCACTTTCATAATTAGCTTTCTTTCACTATCTTTCGCTGCCTTTATCCGTGTTTATTTACCTACAGATAACCAGCTGGCTATTCTGTATAGTTTTTTGAGGTCTGTCTTACCTGCAGGCTTTTGTTTTGTCGTTTTCGTCTTTAAACGTATTTACTTCAATACTAATCAGTATATGTGCTTCCATATTTTAAGGTCTACGGTGTAAACTGTCTACGAAAATTACATATAAAAGTAATTTTTAAGTAAGTTTAGCCATTCCTACTTCTGTAAGTAGGAGTTTATTGGGTGCCAGATAATCTTTCGATCATTTGTGATTGACTTCATGTTATTTAAGAATTACATCATAAATATTTTACCATTTTCACACATCTTTATTGACATTTGTAATGTGTCAATGAAAATAAACCAGTGAACTCTGCCATATTTTGATACTCATTGAAATTGAGAATGGATGGAAGTTCATAATTGTAAATTAAGTATACACTTCAAACTGTCATTATCATAATCGAAGGATAAGTGTCAATCAACACCCACTTGCATTTCACTGCAACTGATGATGATGAACCATACTAATTGTATGAAAGCTAATAATACTATTTGGCTGTCTAAACCTCGATAGGTAGAGCGGGGTTTCGAACCTGTGTTTAGAAGTTGAAAGTTTAGACCAATGAACCAAAGCTCTATAGTTAATATATATATATATATATATATATATATATATATATATATATATATATATATATATCGACACTATCACTACGCTTCTATAAGTGCAGACACATTGGAGACTAGAAATTATTTCAGAAAATTTTAAACGGTATAAAAAATTTCAGTTTAATCGACAAAAAGCATTCACTAATCACGCTAAGAGTAGTACAAGTGAAGAATAATTTATTTAGGCAAAGGGGAACGACACAGAATAGTGATGATTAATTTTAATGATACTGAAATTGTACAAATTTTAAATATTTTAGTAAAATAGTATTTCGTGTTCCTTGAAAACAGGTGAATTTGGGAATATTAGAATGATTAAAATCTTGAAAATATAGCTTATACACTGATTACTTGATTGGTAATTGATTATATATATATATATATATATATGTATATGATTGTCAGATACTTTCATCATTCAAACAACAAGAACAACTTTCTTTGACTTGTCATCTATTGAAAACAAAAAGCCGTGGGAGATTTTACATTGGACTGTAAAATCCAATCTGACGATTACAACTTGAACAGAAATGTCTTGCACTTTTCGTAGAATCCAGACAAAATGGAATTAAACAACAACCCCAAAACAATCTGAAGATAAAATTAAAAACCGAAAACAATGAAAGTGTGTACATATTAGTTGAAATGATACGGTTAGTGTTATTAACGAGTCATTAATAATATCTGATGATTATGAGTTGAGAAAGCAGCCATTTAGGAACTGGAAACTTTCTTAGCTTATATACCATGATGCAGAAAGAAGACTGTGTATATGCAGCCTACGCAATAACTTTCCAAAGATTATCCATCTCAAAAAGTAATGAAACACAGAGCAATAGTGGTAAGTAATACCAGTCAATCGTTTGTGCCGATGATATACCGTGAAAGCCCAACAGACAATGACTAGAAATAAGATAATTCATAAGCCCCAAACCACGTCTCTCTTGGCAGACAGTCAAGAATGATGGATATAGAATACTTCAGGTAACTCCTATTGATATTAATTCGTCCCTGCCAACAACTAGTTTTAAATTGGAACAGTGATTGTTACAAAATGTTCAAGTCTGAGGACACATGGGAAGGCTGCAACTAACTGACAACAGATTATGATGTATAATTACCTGAACACTTATTCCATATAATATTAAAATTGTCTGCGTACCACTTGTTAAGTTCGAAAGTTTATAAAACTGACGACTGATTAATGCAAGACAGTTTATACAGGCTAGAAATATATAATCATTCATACGTCCTCTAAAACTGAAAAACCGGAATGTGTTAAATCCAACTATGAGGGTTCCCGTTAGATCGAGCATCTTATAACTTTCCTACATAGCTGTAGCTGGTGAACGTATATATACTATATTTTCACAAAACCCTTGCTTTCATCTTTTTTTTGAAACGCACTAGGCATATTGATAAGAACTTATAAATAATTCACTACTGTTTTTCACATAAGGGAACTTATACAGGCCACTCCTAAAGGGAAAATTCGTCTATATGAAACGAGAAAAATCTAGTTAAAAACCTCTCATTATTACTACTACTCAATATGCTCTCAAATCGCCGTGGATAACTCCAATCTGATCGATGGATTTTTTCAAGGAATTTTACAGTCCCTATGATAAATAAAGTTGACAAAAATCAGTGCAACCATTGCACTCAGCGCACTACCAAACGTTATTTTTTATTAATGTGTATAGTGATGATTTTCATGTCACTTAAATACATTCAACTTCAAAATAAACAATATTTATGTTGGAAATACTTGACTATTAGCTAAATAAGCTTCTGGGATAATTAAGAATGAGAAAGGTAACTTAAAGTACGATTTTATGAGTACACATACTTGCATTTTTAGTCATTACTATGCACTTCCACTGTTCTCTTTAACATGCATACATTTACAGTCCCCCTAGTCAACTATGTCCCCTCAAAAATAACTTGTACTCTTTACTTTTCAGAGTGTATTTCTGTGGATAAGCAAACCTTTAATTTCTTTATACATCAGTACAAGTACATTAAATTATACAAAAATAGGCTTGTGTTAGACACTAACAGCACAATCCATTTCAACTATACAATAATAATAAGTAAAAATGTATATTAGCAAAATACTTGAAAAGTGAAAAATGAACAAATCTTATATTTGTGCTACACGAACTAACTAACTGACTAACTTAAAATTTTGCCCGAAAGTATATCAATTCGATTCACTAAAACTTTCAATGAGAAGTGGGTAGAGATAAAATAGCATTAGAAAGACTAAAAAAGTAGGAATTATCTCAGAAAAGTAGTCCTCCAAATATACTAGTCACATTTATTTATGAAGCTGAACTGAATAAACATTCGTGCTTATAAAGAATTCTTTATCTTATCAGCAAAAAACTTACAACAAGACTAGGCATAATATCGACTTATTATTAAAATTGGCACCAGATGCATTTGTGTTATGTAGTTATTCGGAAAGATATGTCCAAGATTTGGGCTAATATTTACTCATGTGAAATACATTTCTGTTGTAGATATGAAAAGGTTAATTGTTTATGATTACGGGTGTCTGAGACCTGTTTACTAAGTTAAGTGGTATAATACATTGAGTAATATTGAAGTTAGATGTCGAGTGTTAGGGACGGAGGGAAAGTCAATCGACCCGGTTGTGAAGCTGCCTCGATTGAGATGGTTAGGACAAGTTTTGGCGGGTGACCAGCCATCACCTTCCTCGTCAAACGATGTTAGCTGACATAGGACTGATCAGTTTGGAAAAGAGTTACTGATGGTCAAACCAAAATATGGCATCGGTCAATGAAATCCTTAACGACCAGTTTGAGCCAAATAGGCCTTAGACTGGGATCCTTGGGATGCCAGGAATCGATGGCTGGAGACAGTTGGTGATACGGCTCAAAATCTTTCTCAATGGCATAGATGCATTCGCTCTTTGTGATCTCCCATATCCGCTAGACCCTAAAGTTTCTCTGTATTACTATTCCTTCTCTCCTAATTTTATGCTTATTATAATCCTTCTGAATTCATTTTTCTCCTTTTTTGTTCTGAATGAAGTGTGGTATAATGAACTCTTGTACTTCTGTGCTAAGGTCTAGGTTGAAACTCAGTCAGTCATATTTCTGTTGTTGTGAGACAGTATTTTAATTTGAGATTGACAGCTTTCGAAGTTACTGCTTTTCGGTCGACCAAAAGTACACAGACAGTAAAATATGTCTAATAAACAATGATAATGAAATGTAGAATTATTTGCATATTGAAAAAAAGTAGAATTAGGTGATCTAGAGGTTTCTTATTTAAATATATGAAATTTGAAATGTCACTTCAGGCTTAATCTTTACTGACAGCTGAGATAAGAAAAAGGGGATTGAATGTACTAAAGTCATTCGTGTAGTTTATTTGACTTATGCCATACTGTTGCATGCGTAAGTATTAGGTACAGAAAACAAAAAGTTGAATGCTTCTGATATGGCTAAAAATAAACTACGGAGATGAAAGATTAACCACTGTCTACTTTTAAATTGAGATGAATAGAGCGTATTGCGTATTTCATTTCATTTACAATTGTCTATATCATAAGTGTGACTATTTTCAAACTTTCATTACTTCTTATTTCTTTTTCCTAACTGAAAGGTTAGTGACGACTAGGGAAAGTAGTCCTGATGTCTGACAGCTGAAGTCACCTATGAGTAACAATAAAATCCAACATCTGACTTTTAGCCAATCAGAATAGGACCATGGACTTATAAAGCCTAGTTATTGGTATTATAACTGTGATAAGCAAAAAGCCATGCATTCTGAAATAGAATTCAACAGTATTTCCTACATCACGGTAACAATAGCAACTGTTAATTTATTTACCATCAGGGCAATAAGTAGACTGTCAACTCTAGATATTTGTTTGATAATAGACCTATAAAAAAACTCGTCACCTATTTATCATTTAAAGTCGGATTATGCCGAATTGGGTATCAATATGACAATGAAAACAGTCACTTATAAAATAGGTAACAAAAATACCTGTAAAACGTAATTTTATAATTCCTCATAGATGCATAAAACGGAAAACAAAAAACACCTTACCCAAAGAAACACATGATTCCGCAGAGTAACCACGGTAAACATCCAGATTCTAGTTCAACTCTCGTCATACCATAATTATGACAGAAAGGACAAGTGGTACCAACAGGAGATCGATGAAAGACTGCTCCAGCTACTGTCGGCTGAACAACCACTGTTGCTGTAGTGGGAATACAGTAATATTAACAGAATCACTACAACAGTTATAATTGTTATTATTAATTACTACTTTAAAGCAAAGACAAATTGCGCTGAGTAGATTACAAGTTTAGCAAAACTGAATTTAGTGTGACAAACTGTTGATTCTCAGAACGTATTAAGATTAATGAACTACTAAGCGATCTACCTAATCTGAGGTTTGACTAAACGAAGTGCTAACATTAGCTAGAAATACGTGTTACTCACAAACTGATCTGCAAACACGCACATAATTAAGGAGAACATTTGTTTAGAGAAAAGATTTTCTCGACAACTTCACTTCCAAACTGTAAATTTGTAATTATATAAAGTAAAAAAGTAGTCAGTCGCACTAGAATTACGGTCATAAAGTATACGACAAAAAATTAACATAATTTTATGAAGGGTGAGGGTTTGAAATCGAATGAATACTCCTGACGAGTACAAATGTATTCAGCAGTTGATAAGGTGTTCACGCAGGTATTTCAAAGCCAAGGAAAACGGCGGATATTTTTGTAAACACAAATCATAATTTCATGTATCAGTCTTTAACAATCAATGTAAAATTCAGTTTATTTTTACAAGAACCAAAGGATGATGTCTTCATTTGGAATTGTCCATACAGATATTGAAACATCAATCCTAGAGGACAGCAGTACACTTGTCGATAAAATTCAATGATTTTCAGATTACGAAGCGATGTTAATAGGGTTGTGCTTCAGAATCCCAGCCCGTGGTGGTCGGGTTTGAATATCGCAGTGACCCAACAAGCTAAACTGGCTGGGACTCATGTCCCTGCAGGTCCTAGCATGTCAGGAAGGTTGTTTGGATAGCGGTTAGACTAAAAGCAGTTATCATGGGATACATGGACTCCAGTATCAAATGGTATTAAATGGCGTATGAACCCGTATGGGTCACCGGAAACCATGGGAATGCAGCTCCTGACGCTGCTTCGCTGCCTTGCGGATTAGACTCCAAGTCAAAGGCTCAGGGGGTGGTCCCTTCAGAATACCACCTGCTTCGGTCTGGGCGCCCGGGCAGTATCTCAGCCCTGACACAATAAATGAAACAAAGCAACAAACTATCATTGAAACGCATCGTGCGGTCGTAACAATGATTTCAAGTAATAATGATGCCTCGAGTAAAACAATGGGGTTAGACAGGGTTGCCCAATCTCTCCATTGCTCTTTAACTTTGCCATCGATGACATTCTGGAGATCTGCTACCTGGAGATAGACTTTTTGACCTCGAGTATGCAGACGATATCGTCTTACTGTGCGATACCATGCAGGCTGCCCAAATCGCACTTAGTCAGCTGGCGATCAGTGTCTGTAAGTATGGTATGTACTTTTTGCCTTCTAAGCGCAAAGTACTGTTACAAGACTGGCAGGATCCTGTAGCTGCACTCACTCTTGCGGTGAACCGCTTGAAGTTGCTGATAAGTTTGTGTATCTTGGTAGTTGTGTGAGTGCTGGCGGAAGGGTGATGGATGAGCTAAGGATGTGCGACGACTCTGGGTGTTCGATCATCGCTGTCTCCGCAGGATTGCTTGCGTTTGATGGCATCGTCGCGTGAGTAATTCTGAGGTTCGGCGGCGTGTGTTTGAACACAGTGGAGATCACCATTCATTGAGTGTCGTCTTCTGGAAACGCCGGCTCCGGTGGCTCCAACTTGTGCTGCGAATATCATTCCAGAGGCTTTCGTAAGGTCTCTGTTCGCTAGTCCTGGGACGGAATGGAAAAGGCGGAGGGGTGGTCAGTCCATGACGTGGCATCGTGGGATGAAGGACGTTTGTGCTAGATTAGCATCGGTTGGTGTGTCACGACTCCCTGGTTAGGGTCCGCGAGATAGCTCGAATCGATGGCTCGAAACGTTATCGGGTGTGGCCAAGAATCGTAATCAATGGCGAACGTATTGCGATTTCCTTCTTTCTTCCCTTCCCGATGACAGTTAACGAATACTGTTTGAACTTGTTAAGCATAACTGTTTTCCTTCCAGATGAAGTTCTTTATCCGTTCTCTACTTATAAATATATATATATACTTTTGATCTATGTTGTTTTACTATTGTGTGGCGCATCTTTCTTGGTGCCATATTGTACCAAGTTTCCTCTGCGTTTAAATAAATAAATAAATAAACATTGACAACTGGTCAATAAGGCCATGAACAGCGCTTCAATACGACATTGGATAAAAGTTATTTTTATTTATTACTCACAAACATTCCTTCTTTTAGATAAGGTATCGTGCTCAATAACACAAGTCAGTTCAGTAAAATTACTCAATTTCATAATATTCACTAACCAAACTTAATGAATAACCTTTGACTCATGTTGATGTTTATTAAAAACTGATATCGGTCCTCAAACTGTTGGCGAAATCCTTTCTGTTGTCCGCAAGAAGTGGGAATCTAATGCCAGTCTTCTGTTTAATTTGAGATTGGATGCTAGATAATCCACTTTCGAGTAGGAATCAGTGTAGGTGGCCATCAGGAAATTTTCTCCATTACAATAGTTTCTCAAATAGACGACTCCGTCTGACAGTAGATGGCTTCTCCATTTCTGATTAAATGGTTTTAAAATGAGCATATCACTGCCGCAAATATTAATTAGCCTCGCTTTCAGTCCCATCTATTCTCCTTATGAAATCAAATATTAATATATCAATCAGCGCAGAATGCAATACCAACTTTGCCTCCTTTTGTGAACTCACTTTATTGATGCCCAATACTACCGAACCAAAAGCATCATTGATATAAGAATAAAACTTGTGCACTGTGGCAGAGTATAATTCCATTATGGGTAAATTTTTATTTTGATAAAGTCTCACAGTGTTATACAGCAATGTTTACTGATGACGTTTCGAGCACAATTTATTGCTCATAATCATATCAAGGTACTCACACGACTTCCTAACTTCATTTATATAGTTCCATTATTTTTCACTTGATTTGATTGGCAGTAGTATTTTCCATATTTTGGGTATGAGTGATGAATCATTCCTATTGCATGTGTTGAACAAGGATTCAGTAATCAAACTCTCTCTCCACCTATCCAGATTACTTTTTAGAATTTTAACCCTCTCCCACCATGCTATTGTATGGTTGTGTGTTAATACATGCATTGAAATTGCTGAGCTATTTTCTAAATTACTTGTCTTCACAGGATCAACCATTCTAACCTTTGCTAAATTCTTATGTTCTGACAATCTGACTACCCCTGACCTACTAGTTTGACCTATGTAGTTGACCTGACTCGCAGTCATTGCAGGGTATTTTGTAAATTATATTATTTTATATAATTTATATATACATTATGTATAATTTATATTATTTTATACTTTATTATATTATTATTATTAATTTACAAAATACCCTGCAATGACTGCGAGTCAGGTCAACTACATAGGTCAAACTAGTAGGTCAGGGGTAGTCAGATTGTCACAACATAATAATTTAGCTAAGGTAAGAATGGTTGATCCTACCCGAGAAGATAAGTAATTTAGAAAAAAGCTCAGCAATTTCAATGCATGTATTAACACACAACCATACAATAGCATGGTGGGAGAGGGTTAAAATTCTAAAAAGTAATCTGGATAGGTGGAGAGAGAGTTTGATTACTGAATCCTTGTTCAACACATGCAATAGGAATGATTCATCACTCATACCCAAAATATGGAAAATACTACTGCCAATCAAATCAAGTGAAAAATAATGGAACTATATAAATGAAGTTAGGAAGTCGTGTGAGTACCTTGATATGATTATGAGCAATAAATTGTGCTCGAAACGTCATCAGTAAACACTGCTGTATAACACTGTGAGACTTTATCAAAATAAAAATTTACCCATAATGGAATTATACCGAACCAAAAGTAGATATATACTGATAAAAATAGTTCCAGGTTTTCACTTATTTGCTGTTTGTCTATTCAACAACAGTACATTTATAAGATAGAAAGAAACAAAATACATGAGTATAAGGCAATTTAAAGACAAAAGGTAAACAAAACTTACTTGGAGGCACATTATAAGTGGCAGCTGCTACCGGCTGATAAGCACTTCCGACAAAGCCGATATTTGGTGGTTGATTGCTTTGTGAATTAGGCGGATATGAATAGGGAGGTGCAACCGGATATGGTGCACTTGGTTGATAATAAGGAGGAGGAGCTTAAAGGAGACAATGATATATGTATATTGAATATTGTCAAAATATCTCATTTAATCGTCAAACATGGAAGAATTGTTTACACAGTTAATTCAATTTCTTTCATAAATAAGGAATGATTCCTGTAAGTCATTCAGTTTTAGAATGAGAATAAATATGTATTCTGGAAACAGAAAAAAGGTGTGTGACCTCACTATTACTTGTAATCAATCGGAATAGGACCATGGCCTTGTAAAGTCTAGTTATTACTATTATAACTGTGATAAGCAAAAAGTCACGCATTTTGAAGTAGAATTCAAAAGTATTTCCTACGCCACAGTAAACAATTTTCCCTATCCTTATTCCACCAAGCTCTGCTGTTATTTTTATTTTTAGAATCCTCTGATATTTTATTTTTTTCGTAAGTGTAAACATCACTTAAGCCCTGTAATGACTGTTATTTTTTGATATTGACCTCCACATGCTATATCAAGACAGCACTATGTTCAATACTCTATAACATGCTAAAATTCCCTTACTGTATCGACAATACTGTTTGAAACAACTTCAGTTATCATTATTATTAGTTATTATTCTCATTTTGTGCTTCGCAAATTTTCGACTTTATTCCCACTGTAAATGAGGATAAATTCCTGGGTCAATTTTACTTATATTTTCAGTAAATTAGACACAATATTGTGCAAAATGCTGAGAATTCCATTCAGCATTATAAATACTGATATTGGAATAAAGCGCTTATTATTCTTGATTACTAACTTATGCAAGCGTCGTATGTAAAGTATATATGCAAAAAGCTAGATATATAAAATAATAATACTTAGACTTATGGTAACTAGGAGACTGGATGTAACAGAAATGAGCTGACTGCCACAACAACAAATGAAAACTTCCCATAAGCTTCTATGTCGCAAAATGGGTTAGAGTAAACTACCCTCAGAAGTACAATATAATTTTATGACATAGCACACTAGCACATAACCTCTCAATCAACAAAGTCGATTGACAAATCAGTGAGGTTAGATTTGTTAAGCTCAGTAAAGACGGCATATGTGAAACGCAGCCATCGGCTGACAGAGCTAGGATGTGTTACAAAACCCAGGCTACAACATTCATCAACGAACAATGTCGGAGGAATAGGACTAAGTTGGAAAATAGTTATTACCAACAAGTCACAATAATCAACACAACGCACCAAATTAAATGTGATAAAAAGAGGTGATGGGAGAAAGTCTTCTAAGTTTCACACATTCAAAGCGAACCAGAAAATTTTATACGTAACCGAGGTGCACTTGCTATCTTTTAGTACCTGTTCATCAGAAAATCTTAATCATTACGGAATCTAATCCACATTAATAAGAGTATTTCGGTGAGAATGAGTGTTTGCCATCTTTTACATACTGACAGGTGACTGCGTTCATCAACAAGTGGATGGAAATACACCTCACCTAAAATGATTGGAAGTCTTCATAACATGCAAGTCCCATCGTGATGAAAAGTATTTCTAGGGTTTCTATGAACAATGGGTAAGTGGAATGAGACGGTTCTGATAAGCTGACCTGCTCTGTTCAACAGAGAACCATCTCAGGATACGTCTATCAAAAACTTTTAAAAAGCTGTCGATCTACAATTCAATAAAAGACTTGTATACAGTGACGTACAGATATTTGCCATGATCGAATGCTACACAATAGCGAAGTTTAAGTATAGCAGCCACCCCAATAAGAATTACCACTGATCGTGAGCAAAGAATTAGCATTAAGAGGCAAAATGTAGTCAAACTATTAAAAAGACGACTATAGGTCAAGGTGTTTATATTTCCGGCAAAGTCCAACAATACCCAGCTAGCATTTTTTTTCGGGCCAGCAGACTTTGGGACAAAAAACTTAAGCGTATAAAATTACGTGGGACAGTGTCCCTAAGCCTGCCCTAAAAAGTCTGCAGCGCGCCCGAAAATATGCTAGCTGGGTAGCGTCCCAAGGGGTGCGAATGGATGATTGACCTTAGCCGACCAATCATAAGAATTTCCGTAGTTTCTTTAATCTATCCCAAAATCTCAATCACCCCAGAAATATACTTCCAATATTCATGTGCATTATTTACACAGAAGTTCCACACTTCATCCTCCTGCAACTAGTTAAACAAATCGAAAAGTTAAAATTTGATTGGGACGAGTAACTCCGACAGGTCTTTGAAAGCTATGTATTGCAGTGGCTGTAGTAGTTTACATTCATCTGGTTAAATGTGAGATAACACTGTCTGTACCACTGAACATTTTATACTGAAATCAGTACCCAATATCGTTTTAACGAGCTAGTATAAACCAATTTGATTTCTTTGTGCTCGCCTCTTGATTGTAAGGTATAGGTTCCTGATCTTCGGAAAACTTCTGCGTAGCTTGTCCCGCCACTCGACTGTCGTAGCTTCGGTTGACTTCAAAGAGAGTAGTGCTGGGATTAATTAAATGTGGTTTGTAATATGAGGTATGTTAAGACTGTTACTACTGTGATTGGAGTTGATCCTTTCGCCAGTTAGTCCTTCGGTATCGTCGACAAGAGATAGTAATAATAATAATAGATATAATTATATATATAAGTTATTCAGACTAAGAGACAGAAACGGAAATAGGAAAGCGTAACAACAGTCAGCTCATTAAGTTTGAAGAATAATATATATATATATATATATATTAGTAATAATAATAATAGTAATTATAATATTAATAAGTTGTCAGGAGAGTAAGACGGGAGAGAATGTAAAGAAGTAAAACGACGAGTTTAATTGCCCACCCCTGAATGGTGTATGCGATTTTAAGGAGATAGGCCATTTGGATGCAGTCCTTGTGTCGCTGCATGGTTGCCCTGCCTTCACTTAAGGGCGTCCAAAGACGGTGCCATAGCCACATGAATTTCCATTGCCGAAACGCCGATCTGGATGCTTAATCGGACTATTTGAAAATTAACTGACATAAATGAGGTGTTTGAAGGTGTGTAAACAAATTAGACCGGCATGTTAACAACGAAACTCACGCTTATCCATGTCAGCTAGAAAGGTAACCTAGCTTTACTGAAACTACCGCTTCCACCGACTGTGATCAGTCCGTAGATTGTCCAATCTCAGGCTTGACTTATATGTCATGTTGGTGGAAATTTCGTTTAAAAAAATTTGTTTTCGTCAATAATTTTTAATAACATTGTGTTATTTGTAGTCTAAATTGATGGGAATTCTCATTTACTGACTGGTTATGTTGGTGTCCGCGTAGTGTGATCTGACTGCGACAAACTCTTTGCATATTGGTTGCAATGATTAGTGTTTCAGACGGACTTTGCCAAAATAGCGCTTAAGTGAGCAAGATGTGATAGTTGGAGAGTAGTTCATTGTTTGTAGAAGCTGCATCTTTCGGCGTATATTATTAATTTTTTTTTTGATTTACAGCTTGATTCCCTTGGGTTCCTAGTGGAAAATAGGGCTTCAACTTGCTTCTGTCTTCTGCTGCTGTACTTTTCACCTGCATCCATCTTAGTCCATACTCTTTCATATCCTCTTCACGCAATCTCCTCCATGTCACCCTTGCACTGATGTCCCACTCGCCGCTTCCCTTTCGGCCTGGTTCCACTCGAGCAATGGTCTGATGAGTGATGTCACCAACCGGCCTCCTCCTGCATATTTGTTGAGGGATTGGTTCTTGTTTTGTTTCTTCCCATAGTTTCTTGTTGTTGGTTCTTTTCGACCATCTGATTTTTAATATGGAGCGAAGACAGTTGTTGATAAATGTCTGAAACTGGCTGTTGGAAATATTCTTTGTGATCCTCCAAGTCACGAATTCTGATCCGCACAGAAGAACTGACTGACTTGACGTTTGTATTGGAAGTCCGAATTTTGTTGGACGAAGATTTCCAGATTGGTTTCAGATTGACGAATGTGCTTCTCGCTCGCCTTCTCGATTCCCGATTTGATATCCTCGTCCGCTCCGACTGTAGCTGACAATGCTCCCTACCTAGATAAGTAACCTCTTTCAAATCCTTCCCGTTCATGGTGATTCGCACTTGACGTTGGTGTTGTTGTATTTGATTGCTTATTTTCATAACCTCCATTTTGTCTATGTTGACCTGGAGTCCTGTCTTCGCCGGCTGCTTCTTCGACCAGTTTGTCGGTTTTCGCTCGCTTGTAAGTCTTCGATTTTGTGTGTGTGACATCAAAAATAAATCATCCACGCGCGAAATCCAAGTCTTCTAGGTTCTTCACATCGGTCCAGGATATCCCTGTCTTCTCGTTTCCCACTGTCTGACGCATAATCCGGTCCACCACAGTTAGGGTATCATTGGTGATAATAAGCGAGCACCATTGTCTGACTCCTGTGTTTACTCTAAACGCCTCGCCGAGTTTTCCGTTGTGGATCACTTGACATGTTCCGTTGTCGTACAGCTGTTAAATAAGGTTGATGAATATTTGGGGTGCGCCGTAGTACTCGAGTAATTTCCAAATTACTTCGCGGTCAACGCTACGCTGTCGAAGACCTTCTCAAAGTCTATAAAGTTGAGTTGCCATTCTATGCCTTGTTCGATGATGGTGAATAGAGTTGCAATTTGGTCAGAACATGATTTGCCTGACTTTCCTGCATCCAGCTTGTTCTGGTCGGAGTTCTTTATCCACTGCGTCCTTAGTTCTCTGCAGCATGATGCGACTCAGGATTTTACTTGGCGTCGATAGGAGCATGATTCCTCGCCAGTTCTTGCAGAGTGAGGCCTAAGTCTCCCTTCTTTGGTAGTTTCACGAGGTAACCTTTCCTCCAGTCAATAGGCACCTTTCCCTCCTTCCAGACCTTTTGCAACAATGGAGTCAGCATATCTGCTGTCGCCTCTGGGTCCGCTTTCAGTGCTTCAGGGGGTATTCCATCTGGTTCAGCTACTTTTCCAGCTTTCAGAAGCTTGATTGCGTTCAAGACTTCAGCTTTCGCTGGGGGATTAGTGTCAACTTGCAGTTGTGTACGTGCTGTTGTTGATATTTCTGGACGGGTTGCAGGTGGTGATCGGTTCAAGAGTCCTTTGAAGTGACCCGCCCATTGTTTAATCTGTCTTTCTTCCTTGGTAATTGGGTTCCCCTGGCTGTCTTTCATAGGTTTCGCTTGTTTTGATCTCTTCCCGGATAGAGATTTGGTTACCTGATATGATGTCCTCAGGTCCCTTTTGGCTGCTGCCTTCTCAGCTTCAGTGGCCAGGTTGTCGCAGAATCGTGTTTTGTCCTACCTAGCACTCTTCTTCACTTCTTTGTCTAGTGCTTTGTAAGTTGAGCTCATCGTCTCTTTCTCCTGTCCGTCTTTGCATTGAACCATTTTCTTTTTCACCATTCTCCTCTCCTTTATTAGCTTTCATGTAATTCCATCCGATCTCGCACCACGCACCAACCCTCCTTCTTTATCCGGGCTAGGGATCAGCTAGAAAGCTAGCGAGCTAGTAGTCTAGGCGAGGTTGGTTGTACAGATGACCGAGGTTCCTCTTTCGGAGAAGTTTCATTCGATGAATACTTCACATCTCGGGATATCAATGCGGCTATTTCCATGTGAACGACAATCTTTTTGACAAAAGAATGCTTTCAGTACATGGAAATCACCTGTAAATGCAAACACAATCTTCTGTGGTAAGAGAATTCATCAGGTAGATGAGTCTTTCACCGTATGTGTTTAAATAAAATCAAAACACTTATTTCAGTGAAGTCTTTTTTCGGCGAATTCAGATTCTCAGCTGTACAATCGCAAATCTTAATTTTCTTGACCGATTTTGTACTACCCATCTCCAATTATCAGTCTTCACCTTTTTAGTTAAAATAACCAAAACCTTTAACTGGGATAGTTCGCACACTCATCAGATCATCGTATGTTATCCTCTTTCTAAATCGTTGTGCAACATATTGAATGGCTGTTAACATTGGTTTTACTACAGGCACTCGTATTTCATGTTTTTGGATCTAGTATATTAAGCATTAACGAACATTGGTAAAATTCACTGTCAATGTAGTTGAAGATTGAAAGATCAATTCATGGTTGTTTGCTCAAAACCAACTTCCCCAATTTTCGCGGAGGCATCAATACACCAGTCATCGTCTCATCGGTCGCCGTTCAGAAAGAAGTCAGACCAAAACTGTCAGAAGTAATACTGTGATTTATTATTGTAATATTGGTTCATAGACCTTAGTTAAAACTTAATTTTAAAGTTGGATATATGTTGGTGTTAGAATAAAGAATTCTCGAGTGGCCAATCGGTGTTTTGGTTTTCGCGTCCGTTATTACTAAGCGTTTCTGAGAAACTTCAAGGAACAGCGTGAGCCCGAGCGTAGCAAGAGCTGGGCATTGAAGGTTTACGAGACGTGACTGACACTCACCCTTTAGAGGTTTCTGACTTTTTCCTGTTTTCTTGTTCCCCAAAATGCATACAAGCACACTAGATTCACACTTCTCATGTGGCTCAACCTTGTTTGATTTAGATTCTCTCACAATATTTCGGGTGTTTGTTAATGGACTGATGGTATACTCACCTTCTCGAAAAGCTTCAACGCTTTTTTAACTTCAAAGCAGGTTCTAAATTCTCCAGGTTTAATATGCTCTTCGAAAACTTTGCTAATATCAACTCTGATCGTGCTCTCTTCACCAGATTCACTCGTAGATTGTTGCATCCTGAAAAAATAAACGTGAAAGACATTGCTTTTTCCAGATTTATACATGTTAAGTAAGCAACTGAGCCACTAATAATAATGGCAATAAATGAACTAGAAACAGCAGCTTCTGCCACCCAAACATGTTCATGTGCATAATTTCCCAAATTTCTGCAGTGCTATTTTATAAACAGCTGAAAATCAACTAAAAAACTACAATCACGCATGAGGGCAAAGTATGAAACTATTGCAATGAAATGAATGAACTAAGCTGGTGGTAAAAGCTTTCGAAACAAACGAAATAACCAATTTTAACAGCAACGGAAACAAAAATAAGGTGAAACGCAACATTTCCGAACGACATATATCAAGATAAAATGTGAATAACTCCAGGATAAACGTGAAAACCAATGTGTAAGTGAACGGCCAGGGAACTGCAACCCAACATGGCCAACTAACATGGACAAAAATTGACTAATATCGTACAACACGAGATCAAGATAGGCGATAACTTGCCTATCAGGACGGCACCTCTACTGGTACCCATTCAATACCAACAGCAATCGGGCACAATTATAGCAGAAGTGTTAAGAAATAGGGTTGTCAATGTAGTTGAAGATTGAACGATCAATTCATGGTTGTTTGCTCAAACCCAACTCCTCCATATTTTTCGTGGGTCATCAATCCGGCAGTTATCGTCTCATCGTTCGCTGTTCAGGGAAGATAAAAAACTATCAGAAGTATAATCATGATTTGTTGTTATAACATTTATTCCTAGACTTTGTGTAGTAACCTTATTGTTGGTTATATGTTGGCGTAAGAATAAAGGATTCTTGAGTCGCTAATCAGTGTTCTGGTTTTCGTGTTGGTAAATACAAAGTGTTTCTGAAGGTCTTCGAGGGACAGCGTGAGGTCCAGTGTAGTAAGAGTTGGACATTGACAGTTTATGAGAGTTGACTAACAAGGGTAATTAACCCGTCTACCTCTCCTATCGTCCTCATTAAGAATAGAGATGGGCCTTTACGTCTGTGCGTAGACTACCGTCGCCTAAATGCAATCACGCAACGAGATGCTTTTCGTCTACGTCACACAGACGCTACCTCAGATGCTTTGGGTGGAGCACAGTGGTTCTTTGCATTAGATCTAGCTTCCGGCTATTGGCAAGTTGAAATTCGTCCGGAAGACCGACCAAAAACTGCGTTTGTTTTGCCTATGGAGTCGTACGAATTCGAAACCATGCCATTTGGTCTATCTAATGCCCCTGCTACGTTTCAACGGCTCATGTGAACAGTGCTTACAGGGCTAGTCCCTAAACAATGTCTCATCTACTTGCACGACATCACCGTGTTCAGACAGTCTCTCGAAGAACATCATGCCGACCGCCGCGCCGTATTTCAACGCTTACACAAGAATAATCTCAGGCTGAAAGCCTCAAAATGCCATTTCTTCAGGAAATCTGTTGCTTTCCATGGACTTGAGATTACTCCACAAAGAGCAAGCAATGGTCAACTGGCCTACTCCTAAATCGACAGCGGACGTACGTAGTTTCTTGGGGATTGCTTCTTGCTACCGGCTTTCCGTTCAAAATTTCGCCAGCATAGCTGTCCCCTCCACCGATTGACAGCAAAAAGATAGAAATTCGCTTGGACTAACGAGTTCCAGGTAGCGTTTAACACTACTAAAATATGTTTAATTTCTCCTGCTATTTAAGCGTTTCCAAATACATCGCCCGACAGCAGTCTCTTTATCCTGGGTACTGACGCCAGTGCATACAGGATAGGAGCTGTCCTTTCACAAGCGACCTTTTACGGACAAGTGCAAGTAGTATCATATGCTAGCTGGACGCTAAACAAGAGAGACACGGTGTCAGTCTCGTCTCATAAACCGTTAATGCCCAGCTCTCGCTACGCTCGGGCCCACGCTGTTCCTTTGAGTTTCAGAAACGCTTAGTAATAACGGACGCAAAAACCAAAACACCGATCTGCTGCTTGTTATTTCTTTATTGTTACACCAACATATAAAAGGAATAAACGAACTAAGCAAACTAAGGTCTGAAAACAAATATTACAATAATAAATCTCTGTATTACTTCTGACGATGTTTCACTCTTCTTTCTGAACAGCGACCGATGAGACGATGACTGTCGTATTGATGCCTCCGCGAAAATTGGGGAAGTTGATTTTGAGCAAACAACCAAGAATTGATCGTTCAATCTTCAACTCCATTGACACTCCCCGGCAAAAAAGGGATCCAACCCTTTTTTCCTTCACGACCAATGCACGTTGACTTGGATGCCATTGCGAGAACCTGGGTCACACGGACAGAGCTGAAATGGAAAACAAACAGAAAAGCCAACACACCACAAGCATACCCACAGCACAATCTCACACATCAATGACGACCTGCGCCTCCAGACAGAGACCTCCTCTTGACATCTTGCAACACAATCGCCACTTGCTAGAATGACTCTTGCAGAATGCAACGTGACCATAGCACCACCTCACGATACTCTACGCACATCCTCTTATCTACTCACTACCAATTACCACTGAAATCGCTTGTCACTCATTCTGCCTCAGTTCTAGTAGCGGTGACGCATGCGAGCCTCAGTCGTTTACACTCTTTCTCCCCGGCGTGTCGGACCGCAGCTAACAATTATCTCCGTGTGCATTTCATTCTCAGCAATAGCCTCCCCGGCGTATACGACCCATCTGCTGTCTCTAACATCAATCAATTCATTCACGGATGTAGAAGACTCGAAACAACTTCAGAAGTAATCACGACGAAAATTTTAACAAAATTACGCAATAACAACAAGATACGAAAACAACAAGTAAACACAATGAATCCAAAATACACCAATTGATATGACACACCACACGTATATACAAACAGTACAAAAACCTCGCGATCATGTCTTGGTGGAATTCCTTTGAAGAATTGCAGGACTTACACCAGTACGCCTACAACCCTTCACAGGTTGACGATTGTAAGTTGTGGAATGTCCAGACACAAACAAGATTAACCAACAATTACATCAATTGGAACTCACACAACTATTTAACACAAACATATGTACAATCAACACATCAAATGTTGTGGATTCTGACACGACAAACTACCCTTGAAGAACTGTAGGACTTACAGCAGTACGCCTACATTCCTTCTCAGGTTGATGATCCAAGTGGAAGTCGTCCGGACACAAACAGAATTACCAACAGCTAGATGACAGATGATATCAATTCAGTATATACAATATGAACATATGTACAAAATCACACACCAAGCACATTGGACTGCTCATTGATGCGCTACCCTTTGAAGAATTGTAGGACTTACAGCAGTACGCCTACAACCCTTCTCAGGTTGACGCCCTAGGTTGGAAAATCGTCGCAGAGTTCATTTGCTAACTTCCTTCTATCAGCTATATCCTCAAATCTGAACGGCAACACGCCCATGTCATTGTATCGTAGAATATAGATGACCAACAAACACACGACATATCTCATCAACCAAGTATAGAAACAGAGTAATTTACACCAAAGATAATAACATTCAAATAGTAACTTGAAACTAGAAATGCCTTTATTCGTGCAAGTCAATTTAACAATTACTCTCTCCTTTACACTTGGCTTATCCTCACTAAACTGACCATTGATATTCGTCCTTTCAAACGAACTGATACTACCATAGTCATTGCACAAGATACTTGAGTTGATGGGTGTCTGTTTCATTGTGGATGACAGCACCAACGATGACTGAGTGACACAAGGTGATGAACTTAGTGGTGGATCAGAAGCTGTTGTTGTTCGGCTTTCAGATAGTTGTCCAACTGCAAGATTACCACCACTGCTGTCTTTCACTACTAGTTCGGGTTTAGCACTATCATCTGATGATAGGTGGGCTATACGCTGATCAATTACACTGACTGTCTCACAAGTATGCACACCTTTTGGAACTGCATCTGCGTTCAATTCTACTTCACGTTGTAGTTGTACAGAACCTTTATTTAACTTAGCAGTAGTAGGCATATCCCTCATCTCATAATGATCAACCAAAGACAAATCTGCACTATCATGATCATTATCACGAATATTCACTTTACCGTCAACTTCATCATTTTCAAACTCTTTAATAACAGAAGTAGACAATTTTGGTTCCTCCTCGCAAATCATAAAAGGTTTTATATCTTCACTCTGACTAGTTATACTTTGTAAACTTGTGGAGTCAGAACTGCACTCTGAAGCAGTAACTCTATTCTGTGACACTCTATTCAACAATGGCTTACCAGTTGCAACTACAGACTTCTTCACCGCACCGTTATCGTCACACAATTCGGAGTCAGACCTGGAGTTTACATTTAGCTTATCACTGAACTTGCTCACTGGTTCACAGTTCACCTCTGTATGCACCTCTTGCAAACGTGTAAACACAACCGTGTTTGTCTTGCATCTTGTAACTTATCTGTTGAGGATGTACTACGAAACCTGTTACACTCACTAGGTCTATATGCATTACTAGACATCATGGAGCCTTCTCGATATCCACCTCTCTGAGGCCTACTCGTCATCAATGATTGCGTTTTACCCCCAGACTGCTCTATTCTAGGGGTGAGATGTAATAGACTGGCGAACTTGCTCATAGATTGATTGACACTAGTATTTACCAGTTTCAGGATATCATCAAACTTTGGCTCGATACCCTCATCCTCCATACGGGAGCTTATCTTCACCCACTTCCTTTGCAGTCGAGTAGGTAGACGTCTTGCTATTACTTCTAGTATAAAACTCGAGTTGAGGTCACTCATGCGATTCATCGAAATCATTCCATTCTTGTAAATTAGCAAATTATCTAAAAACTCAGTGAGTGCCTGGGAGTCATCCTGTAATTGACCACCATTACCCTTAACAGCCTCGAATAATTTCCCTGCAATCATCGAAGGTCTTCCAAACCTTTGACGTAATATGCTCATAGCCTCGTAGTAGCCCTCTTTTGGCTTCATAAACTTACAGCACTGTATAGCTCTTGCAGCATCTCCAGTGCAATATCTCATCAAATACATTAACTTCAATTCATCATTTAATAAAAACTACTCAACATGATCTCAAACTCCTTTACAAATTGTAAATAATCAGCCGGGTTTCCATCAAAACACCGTGGTTCAAATTTAGGGAGTTTGATGTTCCTATTATCCCTGAACGGCGAAACAGTAACATCAACCATGTCATGCTTAACATCAGACACATCGTTACAATTAACAGACAAGTCACCATGACTTACTTTCCTGTTTGCATCCAAGACACTCTGTCCCTTCTTTGACCCAGGCATTGTTGAACTTGACCCAATTCCAAAAAGTTCCAGATATTGCTTGTTCAAAGAGGACTTGACCGGCACCAGGAAAGATGAACGGTGACTATCCAAACTTTCACCAACTGTTTGAATCCGCCAGATCTGTTTCTATCGTCAGAAACTGTCAGTCTCGTCTCATAAACCGTTAATGCCCAGCTCTCGCTACGCTCGGGCCCACGCTGTTCCTTTGAGTTTCAGAAACGCTTAGTAATAACGGACGCAAAAACCAAAACACCGATCTGCTGCTTGTTATTTCTTTATTGTTACACCAACATATAAAAGGAATAAACGAACTAAGCAAACTAAGGTCTGAAAACAAATATTACAATAATAAATCTCTGTATTACTTCTGACGATGTTTCACTCTTCTTTCTGAACAGCGACCGATGAGACGATGACTGTCGTATTGATGCCTCCGCGAAAATTGGGGAAGTTGATTTTGAGCAAACAACCAAGAATTGATCGTTCAATCTTCAACTCCATTGACACACGGTATTCTACGACGCGTCGTGAGATGTTACTTGTGTACTTTCTCACTTACTTTCGCCATTATTTACTGGGGCGTAGATTTCGGGTCCGGAGTGATCATGGGGCGTTGCAGTGGCTACAGAATTTTCGTGATGCTGAGGACCGACTTGTTCGCTTGCAGGAAAGTTTACAGGAGTTTGATTTCATTTGTGAATACCGGTCCGGAGAACGACATGGTAACGCCGAAGCCCTCTCACGCCTGCCGAATTGCGAAACCACATTGAATGTGTTGCTCGGTGCTGCAGCTTCAGCTGACCTCCTGCAAGCGGCGGACATATAAATTTTTTTGATTTACAGCTTGATTCCACACTGTATTTTTGGTACAAGTATGAAATTTTCAGCATGGATATCGGTAGCCCAAATTTTGCAGGCCGACCATAGATATCAGGTGTGCGCCGGCGTGGGCTCGAACCCCGGACCATGTGCATGGTCGGCGAGAGTCTTAACCACTGTGCCACCGACGCACAACCTGTTTATCTACGACAGAAGCATGGAAACGATCAACCGACGTTCAAAGAATTACGGGACTTACCAGCAGCTACGAGGTGCATCTGTGATAAATGGGACTCACTCCGACTAATCGATGATGTTCCTCACATAGTCGAACTAAGTAGTGACCCACAACTCCTCGCCCCACCGTTAAGGTACAGGAGCTTATTAGCCAAGTACATCAACTCGGGCACGCTGGTCAATAGAAAACTGAACACGCTGTCCATCAACGTTTCTGGTGGCCACTTATTCATCACGATGTTACTGAATTTTACCGTAACTGTGCCATATGCGTACAGATCAAGCAGCCTGAACCAACTTCCCGAGCACCATTAGTACCCAAGTTGACCGAAGCCCCTAATCACCGAGCAGATGTTATGGGGCCAGTTCCAACGTCAAGACGCGCAATCGCTATGTACTCGTCATGGTTGCTTACTTCACAAAGTTGTGCGAAGCTGTTCCTTTGCAACAACAGGATGCCCCGACGACCGGTCGCGCATTCATCGAAAATTGAGTGTCCCACTTTGGTGCCCCCTTTATCTACACTCTGATTAGGGCACTGCTTTCGAGAGTCATCTTATCGCGCATATCTGCTGTCAATGTAATAGAAGATTGAACGGTCAATTCATGGTTGTTTGCTGAAGCTCAACTCTATATTTTGACGGGAGTCATCGATACAGCAGTCATCGTTCCATCGTTCGCTGTTCGTTGGAAGACAGAGAAGAACTATCAGAAGTATTATTATGATTTATTGTTATGACATTTATTCTTAGACTTTGTGTACAATAACCTAATGTTTGGCTCTGTATTGGTGCAAGAATAAACGGTTCTTGAGTCATCAATTTGTGTTCTGGTTTCTTCACGTTGGTTATTACGCCTAGTTCCTGAAAGTCTTCCAAGGATAGTGTAAAGTCCAGTGTTGCTAGACCCGGACATTGACATCTGCAGTACTTTCGGCATTCTAAAGACTCATACTACGTCATGTGATCCACAAGGTAATGGACTGGTGGAACGCACCAACGGAACTATCATGAATCTCCTCCGTGCTTTTCTGCACAACGCTCCGGAGAACACCTGACACGATGTCCTGCCCCAGTGTTTGCTTGCACTTCGGTCCCCCGTGCATTCATCGACAGGTTTTTCTCCGGCTCTGCTCTTGTTTATATGTGAATTCCTCCTTCCAGTCGAGATCCGGACACCGCTGTTGCCATATGAAAAAATCAACTGTATTCCCCACGTCCTACACCTTCGCCACCACCCGGTGATAGCCTACAACCTGGCGCGTCGCCATTTGCTGTCTTCTTCAGGACACCAGGAAAACATTTGGGGCCGGTTTGCCCGAGGACCCACTTATTCCCCTGGTGACTACGTCTGGCTCCATCGACCATCAGTCCCGGTCAGTTCATGCCGTAAATTCTATGCACCGTGGCAAAGACCATACGAAATCGTACAGCACCGACCTCCCACTACGTATGTGTTACAAAACTTGCGATGACCTTAAGACAATCTCAACTCTGCGCATTATAATCAGCTAGAACCGCATTATCCAGCAGCTTTCAAGGAACCGCCGACATCCTCACAACCGCCGCTTGTTATTAGTTACGTCGAGGCACCGACTGATGGAGGCAGTGCATATCCTTTACCACCGCCAGGCACTTAGGACAGCGCCTCCAGAGGGGAAGAGGCGATGTGATGAGATGAAAGCTAGCATAATGCCACTAAATAAGTCTACTCCTTCTTGTTTTTCAGAAAGGAACGCTGACGTGGCTTCACTGGAGCAGGGAGAATATCTTTTGTCCGGACTTGTTATAAACGACAACAATTAGTCTGTACCCGGTTAATTCAAGCTTTGCTTGACTGAAATAAACATCTTCCTATAGCATCTGCCTCTTCTTCCTTCGTTGGTTGTTGCTGTTGTTGTTGAGTGTTACAGGTGGGTGAGGACAAACGCTATCGCAATGTATTTTCGCGCACTGTACGGTTTGTTGCGTTCATGCCTATAGAGACGATAAAACCGTCCACTTTTGCGAAAATAGATCAAATTTGACTAGTTTTAAGCTTCTATAGCCGAGAAAGGCAACATTTTCCTGTATTGTGCCTGTACTGATGAGTAGTAGTGTCTTGATACCCCAGACGAATTATTACTAAAAAAAGTCATCCTTCATGAGAAATTTCTCATAGAAAGTCTATTATTTGCGTTTTAGAACCTTAAAGCTTTGTTATTTGCGAGTTGTTTTAAATCCCTAGATTGTAAACTGACCACCTGCAATGGTTGTCGTCACAGCAGTTATTCTATGAAAATCGGGCATTTGAAAGAGAAATAGCCCACAGACATTAGTTAGATGTACGTTTTGAATATCTTAAACATTTTCGTTATCATACGCGATGATTGAAATATTCCATAACACATCGAAAAGATCATGCGATGAATGAGACAAGCTTCTGAATCTCCTGCTGTTTACATCCATTTCGATGAAGTTACTAGTTAAAATTGCCTAGGCGAATATGTGATACCAGTTTAATTTATATTGTCGCATGGAATTTCGGAAGACCGCAATTGCTCAGTGCATAAAATGGCATCTGATAATGTTGATATCAGTGCGCATTGGGACAAGAAGAATAGTATAGGTGGCCATTCTAAAATGTCAGGCCGCCTAAAACTAGTACCAGCTTTCTGTCCAATAGTAGCTAGCAGCTGAATTCTACATCTACTACACCCGTTACTTAAGTTATATCAGTCTTAATAATTATTCATTTTCGGATCACTAAGATATTCTGAGAACCTTAATGAATTACTTGTGGCTATCAGGGATATGGAAGGTGCACTTGTGACTCAAGCTTTTAAAGCATTTATTAATAAACAAGTTATCTGTAGGGATTTTGTGATGTTCAGGTTACAATGTTTGAGTGTATGTAGTTACTACATGCTACCTAGGCCTTTGTTAAAGCTAAAAACTATTCTTTGTTCATATTTGTCACTTGCTTAAAGTCTGGCTGCTTTAATGAAATACACCAAAACAAAGCTGTATTTTCAAAGGAAACGTCACGGTTTCCACGATAAGACCAGTATGGTTAGCATTAAACATTGCAAACGTGCGCTACCATTCCAAGGGCTCTTTAGCCGTTTGCCGTATATAACTTATAGGTGTACTTTCAATGATGTATTATCTATAATTGTACATTGATGTTGTTGCCAATGTAGTTGGAGAGTGAACGATCAATTCATGGTTGTTTGCTCAAAGCCAACTCTATATTTTTAGCGGGAGTCACCAATGCGAGTGTCATCCTCTCATCGTTAGCTGTTCAGTGGAAAACAGAAAACTATCAGAAACCTTGTGTATAATAACCTGACTGTTGGTTGTATGTTGGCGTAAAAATAAAGGATTCTCGAGTCGCTAATCAGTGTTCTGGTTTTTCGCGTTGGTAAATACAAAGTGTTTCTGAAGGTCTTCGAGGGACAGCGTGAGGTCCAGCGCAGTAAGAGCTGGGCATTGACAGTTTCTGATAGCCTTTGATCAGGTGAGGGCATAACACCCACCCAAATATACGGTGTTCATTGCGAAGGGTTTACATTTTAGCATTTGTGATAACCTGTTCTCATTGCTTGTGCAGTAAGCGGCTATTTAAAATTCTCAAAAAGTATTAATTTATAATGCTCCACGATTGCAATTTAAAACATAACTTATTGCGCCCGTAGAAATGGCATGCATTTCCTGTAAACATCCTTTATACGACATATTAAGTTATTGTTATTTACTTAGCGCTACACTTTACAGGATGAACAATGTGTGTGGCAGTGAAAACCACAGAAGAATGAGAAAGGAGAATGAACCTTTTTCAGCGAGGGTAGGCAAATATAAGGCGTTTAACGTCTGTATTACTGTCAATAAAAGTGAACATTGAACATGGGCTCATTGGCCTTGGTCGCCACTGGTGGGCAACTCGAAGGCGCGAATAGTTCCATCATTTACAATCTCGACGAAGACGATCGAAAACGAATAAAAGTACATAATAGCTTCGTATAAAACATTTGTTTGTAGACTTGTACTGTTCTCCACCTTTACTGCCAAACAATATAACTCCCTTCTTACAATACAGGTGTTTTGAAGTTAAAGTCGAAGAAAGAACACAGTATTTATTGGTGCGGAGCGTCTTCATAACAATAGGAACTTAGGGATTAGTTCCTTGACAGTTACTTTTTCCTAACTTCAGCGATTTAAAAAATACACTTTATTCACTTATTTGTAAATGTCGGATAACGTCAGTCAACCTGGTCACAGCAATTCGATATCGCCAAAAAAAAAATACGAAACGCAATTGTGTAAAGACATTTGCTTATTATTTTTCATTAAATACATTTAACATTCTGCTTACCGTACTTTCCTTATTCCATCTGAGTGAAACTGAATTTGTCATCATGACGAAATGGAGGCCTGACTTATGAATGAAACCTGAGAAAGTAATTGGTGGCATAATTCAGTGTAAGAGAGAGGGACACGAAGAAGTACCAAATGGCGAGGATGCTTGACCGGAAGCCTTCAGCTAAACAAGTCGACTTAAACAGAGAGGGTCAGCATCCAATGTTCACTGATGATTCCTATGGTCAATAATTTCGGGGAATTATTCACTGCTACAGTATGAATGTACTACTTTTGAATGCACTTAATCTTCTACGAAATCAACCTCCACCACAGTGCCTGAGTTCTATTCTTATTTCTTAAATACAGAGGTTGAGTTGTCTTCTAATTGGTCCCTACAGATTTACCTATGACTAGGAGACGTACTCGCGTTACTTTAGGCAGATGATTGGGCTTGACTAAAGTACTTATAATTCAACACTTATATCGACCGATAGTGTTCTTGCAGAATTACACTTACAAGTTCATATCCTGGGGAGTACCGATCTAGCATGCCTTGCTCCTACTGAATGCAGATCAAATAGAACACAACAATACTAGATAAAAATTTTTATTTCACTGCAACGTAAACAATTTTATTAACATGTATAAGGTGAGCACAGTCAAAGATGAAAGTTTTCATCCGGGAACTATCCCTTATTATTCAACGGAAACTGCCCAGTGTCCAAACTGCATCACTTCCAAATTATTCCTCAATTCAAGTAAACAGAACTGTGTTCCCACATTCAAAGATAGCCGGTATCACAAACTGCAAAACAGGATATCTGTATGATTATAGATAAAAGAGTTGTTGAATGTAGAATCAGTTCCTAAAGCCGATTATGCACATGTATCTAGTTATAAGTCGTGAAACGCTCATTAATGATTTCGCATGCCTTCGTCCGAATGCGGTTACATCTGCTTCCACTGAATTCAATTAACTGACAGACATCATTGAGAACCATCATTCAAAGAAGTGATGCAGGTTGAATTCACATATAATAATAATGTAAATTTTCATATAAACAAATGAATTTACATGAAAATGCAAGCCATTATTACAGGCACGGTCAATTATAATATACTAACAAATCGTAGATTGTCCACAAGTTAATAATGTTTCAACAGTAAATATTTGGTATATATAAGAAAATCAAAACAAATGATTCAGCGAAGAGACTCTTTTCAACGAATTTATCATCAAGCTGTAAAGTCGTTGTCAGCCACGTCTCGTAAACCGTTAATGCCCACCTCTTGCTACGCTCGGGCTCACACTGTTCCTTGAAGTTTCTCAGAAACCTTTAGTAATAACGGACGAAAAAACCAAAACACCAATTGTTGACTCGAGGATTCTTTATTGTTACACCAACATATAAATCACGTATGACTAAGGTCTGTGAACAAATATTACAATAATAAATCACAGTATTACTTCTGACAGTTTTGGTCTGACTTCTTTCTGAACAGCGACCGATGAGACGATGACTGGTGTATTGATGCCTCCGCGAAAATTGGGGAAGTTGGTTTTGAGCAAACAACCATGAATTGATCGTTCACTCTTCAACTACATTGACACTCCCCGTCAAAAAGGGATCCAACCCCCTTTTTCCATCACGACCAATACACGTTGACTTGGACGCCATTGCGAGAACTTGGGTCACTCGGACAGAGCTGAAATGGAAAACAAACAGAAAAGCCAACACACCACAAGCATACTCACAGCACAATCTCACACATCAATGACGATCTACGCCTTCCAGTTAAAGGCATTCTCTTGACACATCCTCTTGCAACACAATCGCACTTGCTAGAATGACTCTTGCAGAATGCAACGTGACCATAGCACCACCTCATGATACTCCACGCACGTCCTCTTATCTACTCACTACCAATTACCACTGAAATCGCTTGTCACTCATTCTGCCTCAGTTCTAGTAACGGTGACGTATGCGAGCTTCAGTCGTTTACACTCTTTCGCCCCGGCGTGTGGGACCGCAGCTAACAATTATCTCCGTATGCATTTCATTCTCAGCAATAGCCTCCCCGCCGTATACGACCCATCTGCTGTCTCTAACATCAATCAATTCATTCACGGATGTAGAAGACTCGAAACAACTTCAGAAGTAATCACGACGAAAATTTTAACAAAATTACACAATAACAACAAGGTACGAGAACGACATATGAACACAATGAATCCAAAATACACCAATCGATATGACACACCACACGTATACACAAACAGTACAAATAACCTCGCGGATCATGTCTTGGTGGAATTCCTTCGAAGAATTGCAGGACTTACACCAGTACGCCTACAACCCTTCACAGGTTGACGATTGTAAGTTGTGGAATGTCCGGACACAAACAAGATTAACCAACAATTACAATAATTGGAACTCACACAACTATTTAACACAAACATATGTACAATCAACACATGAAATGTTGTGGATTCTGGCACGACAAACTACCCTAGAAGAACTGTAGGACTTACACCAGTACGCCTACATTCCTTCTCAGGTTGATGATCCAAGTGGAAGTCGTCCGGACACAAACAGAATTACTAACAGCTAGATGACAGATGATATCAATTCAGTATATACAATATGAACATATGTACAAAATCACACACCAAGCACATCGGACTGCTCATTGATGCGCTACCCTTTGAAGAATTGTAGGACTTACAGCAGTACGCCTACAACCCTTCTCAGGTTGATGCCCTAGGTTGGAAAATCGTCGCAGAGTTCATTTGCTGACTTCCTTCTTTCGGCTATATCCTCAAATCTGAACGGCAACACGCCCATGTCATTGTATCGTAGAATATAGATGACGAACAAACACACGACGTATCTGGTCAACCAAGCGTAGACACAGAGTAATTTACACCAAAGATAGTAGCATTCAAATAGTAACTTGAAACTAGAAATGCCTTTATTCATGCAAGTCAATTTAACAATTACTCTCTCGTTTACACTTGGCTTATCCTCACTAAACTGACCATTGATATTCGTCCTTTCAAACGAACTGATACTACCATAGTCATTGCGCAAGATACTTGAGTTGATGGGTGTCTGTTTCATTGTGGATGACAACACCAACGACGACTGAGTGACACAAGTTGATGAAGTTAGCGGTGGATCAGAAGCTGTTGTTGTTCGGCTTTCAGATAGTTGTCTAACTGCAAGACCACCACCACTGCTGTGTTTTACTATCAGCTCCGGTTTAGCACTATCATCTGATGATAGGTGGGCTTTACTCTGATCAATTACACTGACGGTTTGACAAGTATGCATACCTTCTGCAACTGCATCTGCATTTAATTATACTTCACGTTCAAGTTGTACAGAACCTTTATTCAACTTAGCGGTAGTAGGCATTCCCCTCATCTCATCATAATCAACCAAAGACAAATCTGGACTATCATAATCATTATCACGAATATTCAATTTACCATTATCTATCTGGTCAACTTCATCATTTTCAAACTCTTTAATAACAGAAGTAGACAAATGTGTTTCCTCCTCACAAATCATTAAAGCTTTTATAACTTCACTCTGACTAGTAATACCTCGTAAACTTGTGGAATCAGAACTGCACTCTGAAGCAATAACTCTTTTCTGTGACACTCTATTTAACAATGGCTTACCAGTTGCAACTACAGACTTCTTCACCGCACCGTTATCGTCACACAATTCGGAGTCAGACCTGGAGTTTACATATACCTTATCACTAGACGTGCTCACTGGTTCACAGTTCACCTTTGTATGCACCTCTTGCAAACGTGTGAAACACAACCGTGTTTGTCTTGCATCTTGTAACTTATCTGTTGAGGATGTACTACGATAGCTGTTACACTCACTAGGTCTATATGCATTACTAGACATCATGGAGCCTTCTCGATATCCACCTCGCTGAGGCCTACTCGTCACCAATGATTGCGTTTTACCCCCAGACTGCTCTATTCTAGGGGTGAGATGTAATAGACTGGTGAACTTGCTGGTAGATTGATTGACACTAGTATTTACCAGTTTCAGGATATCATCAAACTTTGGCTCGATACCCTCATCCTCCATATGGGAGCTTATATTCACCCACTTCCTTTGCAGTCGAGTAGGTAGGCGTCTTGCTATTACTTCTAGTATAAAACTCGAGTTGAGGTCATTCATGCAATTCATAGAAATCATGGTATACTTATAAGTCATAAGATTATCTAAAAACTCAGTATAAATAGTTTAAAAATGATGAAGCTGACGGTAAAGTGAATATACATGATAATTATCGTGATAGTGCAGATTTGTCTTTGGTTGATTATGATGAGATGAGGGGAATGCCTACTACCGCTAAGTTGAATAAAGGTTCTGTACAACTTGAACGTGAAGTATAATTAAATGCAGATGCAGTTGCAGAAGGTATGCATACTTGTCAAACCGTCAGTGTAATTGATCAGAGTAAAGCCCACCTATCATCAGATGATAGTGCTAAACCGGAGCTGATAGTAAAACACAGCAGTGGTGGTGGTCTTGCAGTTAGACAACTATCTGAAAGCCGAGCAACAACAGCTTCTGATCCACCACTAAGTTCATCACCTTGTGTCACTCAGTCATCGTTGGTGCTGTCATCCACAATGAAACAGACACCCATCAACTCAAGTATCTTGCGCAATGACTATGGTAGTATCAGTTCGTTTGAAAGGACGAATATCAATGGTCAGTTTAGTGAGGATAAGCCAAGTGTAAACGAGAGAGTAATTGTTAAATTGACTTGCATGAATAAAGGCATTTCTAGTTTCAAGTTACTATTTGAATGCTACTATCTTTGGTGTAAATTACTCTGTGTCTACGCTTGGTTGACCAGATACGTCGTGTGTTTGTTCGTCATCTATATTCTACGATACAATGACATGGGCGTGTTGCCGTTCAGATTTGAGGATATAGCCGAAAGAAGGAAGTCAGCAAATGAACTCTGCGACGATTTTCCAACCTAGGGCGTCAACTTGAGAAGGGTTGTAGGCGTACTGCTGTAAGTCCTACAATTCTTCAAAGGGTAGCGCATCAATGAGCAGTCCGATGTGCTTGGTGTGTGATTTTGTACATATGTTCATATTGTATATACTGAATTGATATCATCTGTCATCTAGCTGTTAGTAATTCTGTTTGTGTCCGGACGACTTCCACTTGGATCATCAACCTGAGAAGGAATGTAGGCGTACTGGTGTAAGTCCTACAGTTCTTCTAGGGTAGTTTGTCGTGCCAGAATCCACAACATTTCATGTGTTGATTGTACATATGTTTGTGTTAAATAGTTGTGTGAGTTCCAATTATTGTAATTGTTGGTTAATCTTGTTTGTGTCCGGACATTCCACAACTTACAATCGTCAACCTGTGAAGGGTTGTAGGCGTACTGGTGTAAGTCCTGCAATTCTTCGAAGGAATTCCACCAAGACATGATCCGCGAGGTTATTTGTACTGTTTGTGTATACGTGTGGTGTGTCATATCGATTGGTGTATTTTGGATTCATTGTGTTCATATGTCGTTCTCGTACCTTGTTGTTATTGTGTAATTTTGTTAAAATTTTCGTCGTGATTACTTCTGAAGTTGTTTCGAGTCTTCTACATCCGTGAATGAATTGATTGATGTTAGAGACAGCAGATGGGTCGTATACGGCGGGGAGGCTATTGCTGAGAATGAAATGCATACGGAGATAATTGTTAGCTGCGGTCCCACACGCCGGGGCGAAAGAGTGTAAACGACTGAAGCTCGCATACGTCACCGTTACTAGAACTGAGGCAGAATGAGTGACAAGCGATTTCAGTGGTAATTGGTAGTGAGTAGATAAGAGGACGTGCGTGGAGTATCATGAGGTGGTGCTATGGTCACGTTGCATTCTGCAAGAGTCATTCTAGCAAGTGCGATTGTGTTGCAAGAGGATATGTCAAGAGAATGCCTTTAACTGGAAGGCGTAGATCGTCATTGATGTGTGAGATTGTGCTGTGAGTATGCTTGTGGTGTGTTGGCTTTTCTGTTTGTTTTCCATTTCAGCTCTGTCCGAGTGACCCAAGTTCTCGCAATGGCGTCCAAGTCAACGTGTATTGGTCGTGATGGAAAAAGGGGGTTGGATCCCTTTTTGACGGGGAGTGTCAATGTAGTTGAAGAGTGAACGATCAATTCATGGTTGTTTGCTCAAAACCAACTTCCCCAATTTTCGCGGAGGCATCAATACACCAGTCATCGTCTCATCGGTCGCTGTTCAGAAAGAAGTCAGACCAAAACTGTCAGAAGTAATACTGTGATTTATTATTGTAATATTTGTTCACAGACCTTAGTCATACGTGATTTATATGTTGGTGTAACAATAAAGAATCCTCGAGTCAACAATTGGTGTTTTGGTTTTTTCGTCCGTTATTACTAAAGGTTTCTGAGAAACTTCAAGGAACAGTGTGAGCCCGAGCGTAGCAAGAGGTGGGCATTAACGGTTTACGAGACGTGGCTGACAACGACTTTACAGCTTGATGATAAATTCGTTGAAAAGAGTCTCTTCGCTGAATCACTTGTTTTGACATGATGGAAGTACCTTGGATGCTGCGGTTTTCTTATATCGCAATTTTGTTTCTTGTTTAGAGAAAGGTGCCGAATATGTTCGTAGTACTTTCCTAGACTAGACATCTGCTTTTGACTCTGTACCTAGGGCCCTTTTATTAAACAACACAAACAGGATTCTGGGCTAAGAGTTGGTTGCACTCTTATTTTTCTGATAGAATGCAGTATACTGTATATAATGGCAAATCTTCTTCTACCTCGCTTACAAAATCCGTCCTCTCTCGTTTTCTTTTTTCTTTCTTCCTACACGACCTGCCTCATTTAAACGAAACTAACTTTGTCAAATATGCAGATGATCTGACTGTATCACTGGCTATCACTTCCGAGTCTGACTGCCCCAAACTTAATAGCTTTCTGTTGGACATGAGCAAGTGGTTTGAGTCAAATGGTCTTATGTTTAATCCTTCCAAATGTCAGGCAGTTAACTTTACTTTCAAGCATCGACGTAACTTACATGAACTAATTAGTTCGCATGATGCCTGTAGCATAGATGGTACGGAAATTGAAACCATGTCAAGCATTAAATACCTTGGATTAGTTCTTCCCTCTGAGCTTTCATGGTCATCCCACATCCTATCTATTTCTAAGAAAATGTTTCGTCTTACCTCCTACATTAAAAAGTTAAGACAATCAGGTATCAACCAACCTTTAGTTTTGCAATTTTTAAACTCCTGTATTTTACCTATTGTACTCTATTGCTCTCCATTAATCTTTCCTGGGCTTCTCAAAAAAGACTATATCATATTAGGAAGAGTATTAAACGCTATGAGTAGAGCTTGTGGTCTGCCACTGCATGAGCTCGCTAATACTATAGTCGAGAGACACATAAATTCCTGTACAAAATGGGCAAAGGCTGTGCTGTCAGACACTCTGCACCCCTTTATTCACAATTATCCCCTTGGAGGGATTGGTAGGACGAAAAGTCAATATAAAAAATTATATGCTCGTACCGCTAAGTACAGAAATTCTACAATACCCTATTTAGCCTGTACTTTAAATGATGAAGACTCTATTAGACGTGAAACACATAAGTTACTATGTAATTAGCAAAGTGGATCGACCCTTCCATTGTTCATCTTTCTGTAATATATGGTGTCACACTTTCTACCGTTTAATTATTACTTTGCTATTTTATTTTAGTTGTTATTACTATTATTACTACAATTTTATACTTTATGCATATTTTTCTCCGTAATGCATACAGTATTTTGCTATGTAGCTGCTATAATAACGTATTATTATGTAATGTTTATTTTTAATCTTTTTTGTCGTTTTTGAGTAAATCAGATGCAATATTGTACTGAATGCTGAAATTTTCTTGCTCTATCTGTTACGAAGGTAATTGAGTCTTAGGACGATGAGTGATGCTTGAATCTTGAAAAGACGAATGAACCAAGCATTTAAGCTTTATTCATTTTACAATGAAGCCGGAATGGCTTAAACGTATAAAGGGAAAAAGAGTGTTAATAGCGGTAGAGATATGAATATGATTAGATACGTATTATAAGAAACGTTCACAACATTCACTGCGGCTTGAAAAGGAATATACATATATAATTTTTATTTTTGATTACAGCTTGATTCCACGCTGTATTTTTGGTACAAGTGTGGAATTTTCAGCTTGGATATCCGTAGCCCAAAGTTTGCAGGCCGACCATCAATATCAGGTGTGCGTCGGCAGCGAATCGAACCTCGAACCATGTGCATGGTTGGCGAAAGTCATGTCACGCTTCTCTGGTACGCAAATTGTAAGGCTGTACACGTTGTTGTTTTTCCAAAAGAATACGCCCGTTGTTCGTTTCAGTTGTATTTTCTTCACGAAGAATATTAGGATCAGTGGTCGCATCCCCATTTACTTGTTGCTCAGGAATTGCGTCGCCCTCCGGTATTGAATTTTCAACTTGATCAATATCTTCGCCTTTGGGTGCCAGATGATGAAGAGCAACTGTATCTTCACGTCCATTACCGAAGCGAACGTGAGCAAATTGCGGGTTACAATTCAATAGCTCCACCTCTTCAACCAGGGGATCGAATTTGGACTGACGAACACTCCGCCGGAGAAGTACTGGTCCTGGTACAGTGAGCCAAGTAGGAAGAGTTGTCCCAGATGTCGATCTTCGGTTATAGGTAAACAGTCGTTCGTGTGGCGTGGCGTTCGTTGCAGTACAGAGCAAAGATCTGATGGAATGCAAGGCGTCGAGTAGAACAGACTCCCATTGTGCCGTTGGTAGACCCCGTGATCTTAATGCTAGAGTGATGGCACGCCAAAGTGTTCCATTGAGGCGCTCGACCTGCCCATTGGCTTAAGGATTGTATGAGGTAGTACGGCTGGTTGCTACGCCTTTCTCCAGAAGAAATGCCCGTTATTCGGTAGACATGAAAGCAGCGCCTCTGTCGGTATGTATGTAAGAAGGCATACCGAAAATCGAAAACAGTTGGCAAAGGCAATTCATTACCGTTTGAGACGACATGTCGGGGAAGGCGAATGCAAAAGGGAATCGAGAATATTCATCGATCAGCGTGAGCAGATAGTGATCGCGGCTAGCTGACGGTAGAGGTCCTTTAAAGTCGATGCTTAACTTTTCAAAAGGTTGGGTTGCTTTTTTTTCTCAACTGATGTATGATGTTTCTCACTTCGAGAAAAGAAGGCGACAGGTTTACCATTCTGGTTTAATGTAGCTGCAATTGAGACATCTGAAGCATCTGTTTCAACAACAAGGGGTGCTTTCGGATCAACTACCACAACGACTGCACGTTCTAAGTCGTCTTTCAGTTTGTCAAAAGCATTTCGAGTTTCGATATCAAGAGGGAAAATCCGATTATTTACCAATGGGTGGATTTTATCTGAGAAGCGAGGGATCCACTGTGAATAATAAGCAAATAATCCAACGGCCCGTTGTTGAGATTTGATATCTGTGGGTGGTTCTAGATCACGAAGAGGTTTTAGCCGATCGGGATCTGGTTTAATAACCCCTTTGAAACTTCATAACCGAGTAATTGTATGCTTCTGCTTGAGATCACACTTTTGGAATCATTAAGGGTTATTCCATAATTGCGTGCTGCTACCATAAACTTGTTTAGATTTTTGTCGTGTTCCTCCTGAGTTTTGCCGCAGATAGTGACATTGTCAATGTAGGCAAACGTGCTTGTGAGTTGTTCTTTACTGATCAATTCATCGATAATGCGTTGAAAACAAGCTACGCCATTGGTAACACCAAAAGTTTCCCACAAGCCTCGAAAGCAGTATATGGTTTATCTTCGTTCCTTAGGGCAATTTGATGATAAGCATTCTTCAGATCAAGAGTGCTGAATATGTCATATTGTGCGATTTTTTCTATCATTTCGTCAATCCTAGGTAATGGGTAAGCATCCAGAAAAGTGAATCGATTGATTGTCTGACTATAATCAACTACCATCCTCTTTTTATGGCGTTCGTTTGACGTAACAAGAACTTGAGCTCGCCAAGGAGAATTAGAAGGTTCAATAACACCTTCTTGCAGTAACCGGTTGACTTCGGTGGAAATAAAACTTTCATCTTCACGAGAATAACGCCGGGATTTTATCGCGATCGGTTTACAGTCTTTTGAAAGATTTTCAAACAGAGTAGGCAGGTCGACGCGAACACAAGGTAGACCACAGAGAGAAAAAGGCGGCTTTGATCCCCCAAAAGGAATCTCAATGTGTTTGTGAAGTTTTAAAAAATCATGTCCAAGAAGGACGTCTGCACATAAATTATGAAGAATGGAAAATTTGAATAGATCATAAGTGTGGTTTTTATAGCAGATGGATAGAAAACAATGTCCTTCAGTATGACTAGTAAGATTCGTACTCGCCATTGTGATTCTGTTTCGAGACTTATGGACTTTCCAGTTATACTTACGAACAACTGAGGAAGAGATGTAGCTCTCACTGCTTCCGGTATCCACTAGAGCTTGCATTGATTTCCCATTGACAGTAAGCTGCGTAACAGCATCAGTGAGACTTTGAGGTGCTGAAGCCACAACGAGAGATGAAATTATAGAGTTAACTGAAGATGGACCTTTTTTCGTAGATGGCGCAGACCTGCAAACCTTCTGAAAATGTCCTTGCTTGCCACAAGCTTTGCAAACTGCATCACGGGCGGGGCATTTGGAACGAGGATGTCTACGATTACCACAGAAAAAGCATTTGGATTCAACGGCAGCAATGGTTGTTTCATTGACGGAGGGTGTGGAATCTGATGAATGAGGTACATCATGTAAAGAAATGGACGCGCAAGGTGTAACAGGATTGTTGTATGACTGCGATTGTTGATGTGCCATCTCTAGAGCTCGTGCTTGATCGTATGCCGCTTGAAAAGTTAAAGTACGCTGTTCTAATAGCCTCTGGCGTATCATCGAAGACTGTATACCTGAGATGAATGAATCACGTAGAGATTCGTTACGATGTTCTTCGGCTGTAACTGCCTGAATGAACAATCTGTAGTCAGCGACTTGAGTCGACGAACAAACTGATCCAGATTTTCGCCAGATTCTTGTTTACACGTTGCTAACAAGTGTCGAGCAAACACTTCGTTGCAAGGCTGCATGTAGAGACTCTTGAGAGTGTCGATAGCTTCTTCGTATGTTTTGCATTCAGAAATGCATTCGTATACAGAAGTAGAAATATGATTGAAGAGAATATGTAGTTTCGAAGGATTTTCGGATCCCATTGATTCAATGAAGTAGGAAAAAGTCGCAAACCAGTGATCCCACTTCTTGGCAGCTCCAACTGCGTTAGGTTCTACGTCGAACCGATCAGGTCGGAAAAATCGTTCCATGAATATTGTAAAATGAATAAATTGTTACGAAGGTGATTGAGTCTTAGAACGATGAGTGATGCTTGAATCTTGAAAAGACGAATGAACCAAGAATTTAGGCTTTATTCATTTTACAATGAAGCCGGAATGGCTTAAACATATAAAGGAAAAAAGAGTGTTAATAGCGGTAGAGATATGAATATGATTAGATACGTATTATAAGAAACGTTCACAACATTCACTGCGGCTTGAAAAGGAATATACATATATAATTTTTATTTTTGATTACAGCTTGATTCCACGCTGTATTTTTGGTACAAGTGTGGAATTTTCAGCTTGGATATCCGTAGCCCAAAGTTTGCAGGCCGACCATCAATATCAGGTGTGCGTCGGCAGCGAATCGAACCTCGAACCATGTGCATGGTTGGCGAAAGTCATGTCACGCTTCTCTGGTACGCAAATTGTAAGGCTGTACACGTTGTTGTTTTTCCAAAAGAATACGCCCGTTGTTCGTTTCAGTTGTATTTTCTTCACGAAGAATATTAGGATCAGTGGTCGCATCCCCATTTACTTGTTGCTCAGGAATTGCGTCGCCCTCCGGTATTGAATTTTCAACTTGATCAATATCTTCGCCTTTGGGTGCCAGATGATGAAGAGCAACTGTATCTTCACGTCCATTACCGAAGCGAACGTGAGCAAATTGCGGGTTACAATTCAATAGCTCCACCTCTTCAACCAGGGGATCGAATTTGGACTGACGAACACTCCGCCGGAGAAGTACTGGTCCTGGTACAGTGAGCCAAGTAGGAAGAGTTGTCCCAGATGTCGATCTTCGGTTATAGGTAAACAGTCGTTCGTGTGGCGTGGCGTGATTAGATACGTATTATAAGAAAAGTTCACAACAGTTTCATTAGTACTATTTTTGGTTTAAAGCAAATTATCATTATCATGATTCCTCGCCAGTTCTTGCAGAGTGAGGCCTAAGTCTCCCTTCTTTGGTAGTTTCACGAGGTAACCTTTCCTCCAGTCAATAGGCACCTTTCCCTCCTTCCAGACCTTTTGCAACAATGGAGTCAGCATGCCTGCTGTAGTCTCTGGGTCCGCTTTCAGTGCTTCAGGGGGTATTCCATCTGGTTCAGCTACTTTTCCAGCTTTCAGAAGCTTGATTGCGTTCAAGACTTCAGCTTTCGCTGGGGGATTAGTGTCAACTCGCAGTTGTGTACGTGCTGTTGTTGATATTTCTGGACGGGTTGCAGGTGGTGATCGGTTCAAGAGTCCTTTGAAGTGACCCGCCCATTGTTTAATCTGTCTTTCTTCCTTGGTAATTGGGTTCCCCTGGCTGTCTTTCATAGGTTTCACTTGTTTTGATCTCTTCCCGGATAGAGATTTGGTTACCTCATATGATGTCCTCAGGTCCCTTTTGGCTGCTGCCTTCTCAGCTGCAGTGACGAGGTTGTCGTCGAATCGTCTTTTGTCCTACCTAGCACTCTTCTTCACTTCTTTGTCCAGTGCTGTGTAAGTTGAGCTCAGCGTCTCTTTTTCTTGTCCGTCTTTGCACTGAACCATTTTCTTTTTCACCATTCTCCTCTCCTTTATTAGCTTCCATGTAATTCCATCTGCTCTCGCAGATTCCTAACACTTCTATTCTATATCTCCTCATTTCTGCGGCTACCTGGGCAGCTTTTCCAGTTTCGTACACTGTACGAACATTCCACGTCTCCATCCTTATTTTTGCTTTAATCGAAAGAAGGCACATCGACTGACTGGCTTCCTGGAGGCCTTCACCTGCCTGCGTCATTTAACTTCCCGGATTCCAGCAAAAAATAAGGTTATTGTTTATATTTTTAGTATTTCTAGTATATTTATGCGTTGAAGTTTCTGTAGCAATTTGGTTGAGTTTTGGGAGTAGATTTCCTATCAACACGCCCCAACCCTCCTTGTTTATCCGGGCTTGGGACTGGCTAGAAAACTGGCAAGCTAGTAATCTGGGGGAGGTTCACAAAACTGTAGGAACATACAAAGGCTGCACCAGGTTCAAAGACTTACGAGTTCATTTTGTTGGGGGCGTTTCAGTAAGTTTACATTTTGTACTGACTTTCCTTTTCAGATATTTTTGACGAAACCATAAGAACTTAAACAGAAACCGAACGACTGCACTCAGCAGTCGCACAGTCATCATATGAGGAGACTGGGCTTAGGAGTCGATACATGGTGAACCGTTAAGCTGTAACTCTCAGCTAATATTCACAGTTCTAAGAAGCTGACAGGGAAACTTCCCACTGACGTAGCACCATTAAATTGCCGATCTCAGTTGTTAGCTGATAAAATGTTTCAGTTAGATACGCCTGGTCAAGTAAGTTCAAGTAATACAAACTTAAAAAGAAGCATTACAGTACATTTACAGTGCTCCAATGCAGCGTTTTCTCGAAGAGAAGACAGAAGAGAACAGCAAGAGAGGTGCAGAGACAGCCAGCAAATATTAATAATTTTGACAAACGATATGCGATAAACGCAGGGTTCATTCCCATTCTTTTATTACTAGGAGTTTATAGTCATTGAATTTAGTATTACACACTAACGGTTAGTTCAAGGTTATGATAGTAAAATCTTTGGGCAGATAGCATTTGGACAGCGACACGTAGACGTCTTCGGTGGGGACGAGATTATCCATCGAGGAATATGGCTGGTTGTATTCGCAGACCGTGGGAGTTTTATTGACTCGAGTATCCAGAGTTCAGTCGGCCGCAGCACGAATATCTTGCTGGAGGCAACGTACAGCACATGATTTTCATGCTCGACTACCAAGGCGAAAAGGACGTTCAGGCACAGCAAGATGTGTAAGCTTGAAATTCGCAAGAGATTTCTATTTTTACTGTAGTTTACGAAAACCATAAACAGTTTCTACCGGCAAAGCGAAGCTGATAAACAGACCACAGTGAATACTGTCATTGTGTCCATTCAGTGTTGGTTCGACAATAATTGTGACAGACTCAGAGCGATGATGAGGAAACGACAACGGTTTACATCAGTAAGTTTACATTTCTCTTTTCACTTATTTTGAAACCGTTGTTGATCGGAATAAGGAGAAACTAGGATTCGCAGAATGTATAATAGTGAGTACTTCACTTGATTCAAATGACTTTTAACTTGTATGTCGTGCCCTCACACTGTGAACACATTTTTGATCATTAGTAAATATATGTTTTCTGAAATTCAACTGCTCTCTAATATCACAAATCTTTGAGTTGACAGAAGTATGTACTTTGTTGTGATAAGCTGTGCAAATGTTAGGTATGTCATACGTGAGGCTACATACTTAGAGTACATTGCATGCATTTTGGGGATAGAATTCAGACAGCTTTTCTACTTTTCTCAGTGCAGCCTGAGTTTTTACACCGAAATATCTGCAGTGGAGTCGAATAAAATGCTAGCTAGGATGTGGGACATGCTGACTCACTAGATGCCTCAGGAATGTGTAGAAGCCTTCAGCATAGCATCCTGAAAAGAAGCTGAGCAGATTGTAGGGCCAGAAGCGTTATTTTTATTTGCATCTAAACGATCATTTTTGTTTTTTCAAGACTGAGATGCATTCCCATGTTCAAATGTCTAGCTGTCGAAAATGCGTATTGTTATTCTACAAATTGCAACGATTCCTATTTCCGCCGCCTACCATATCTGCGCGCGCCGCTCTCCCTCTTTCCACGATGTTCATGTCAGTTTTGCAACAACTGTAGTTGCAGCAATGCATCGCCTCGAGCCCATCGCACTCACATAGCATATTAATAGCCTCCAGGAAAAATATCTCTCAATAGGTTGCTAGACACATAGATATATGACAAAGTAATTGTCAGTATTATCTTTCTATGTGCATATCTCTTTATAAATAAGTTGTCGCAAGCGATCAGGAAATGAGGTCTTTTTAATAATTATAAAGTGTGGAAGCAGTCAGAGTAACAGTAAACCAAGTTATAGTCTTCGAATCAGCTGTGTTCTCTGAGCTGGCTGATTTAATTGCATATTCAGTGCAGGCTTTAGTGTAAAATAGACTCATTTAAATTCTCCATGAGTGACGTAGTTGTATCTCCCGGAGACCACTGTCGTGACCGGATGTTAATTTACGTCCCTGGTGATCATATTTTCGTTGACTTGCAATTCAACGTTTCTTGTCACGTGATTTACTTTTTATTAGCTGGTAAATATGGTCTATAATAATGTGTTTGTTAGTTGCTAATTCACTTTAGTACCATGCTTCCAGGAATTCCCTGGCATTACTGTCTAGTGTTTCCTGTATTTAGAATTTCTGCACTATCCCAACCAAATCAGTGTCCAGAATTATCCATATGCATTGATATGAAAGAATATATATCATGTCTTTTTACGGCCGATTTGTGTTCTTCGATTCGGATTTGAAGGGAATGCTCACTTTGATCGATGTAATATTTATTGCAGTTCATACAGATTTTTTCTTTCGGATTGCACAATATCGAATGAAGTTATTGTGCTGGCTTGTGCGCTATATCTATTACAGATGTACTATTAACATGACTTACTCAGATTTTTGGTTTAATTATGGGTACAGCTATTAATTCTAAGTTTTGTATAACTGTTTCAACTACTAATCCTGATACGGGTAATCCAATTGGTGTTCTTTTAATCTGTTCGTATATTCGATTATTGAATCGGAAGTGTGTTGTAAGACATTAATCCATGGGTTCTACCCAAGTCGAATATTGCTTTTTTGTTCTTTTTATTGTTATAGAGTAGTTTCTTATGCCAGTTTTGAACCAACTGAAGTGTATAATTCAGTGACATCAAAGGACACCATTGTTTCATTGCTATGCAGTTGAGCGTTTTTGATTTTCTCTAAGAACTAGATTGAAGAATCGATAAAGTTGGGGCGTGATTCTGCTAGGCATTTCAATTATCTGCAAAGTTCTTTGGATGGATTATATGTGGGTGCTTCTGGCAGCGAAACGATTGGTCGTAAGAGAATGTTTAGTTTGTGTGGTTTTGATTTACCGTGAAACCGAGGTAAAACAGGTCCGTTAGATTTCATTCGCCATTGATCTTGTTTTGTAGTTTGTCCTGATTTCGCTAGTTTATTTGATGCTATTTTGATTTTGTTATCTAATGTTTGTATCGTGTTTTTCGTCAACTGTTGATATACATTGCTATCTTTGAGTAAATCATCTACTTTACTTATGTAATCTTCTGTATCCATGATTACTGTTGTTCTTCCTTTGTCACCTGGTGATAAAACTATGTCTTTTCTATTCTTCATTTGCTCCAGTGCATTTTGCTATTGAGTTTTGGATTTGGGTATTGTGTTTTTTTCTACTTGATTATGGGACTGATATACTGACGTATTTTCTGTTGTACTTCCTCACTTCATTTTGATGATTTGAGTGATGTTTCTAAGGAAGCACAGAAATATGCCTCTGATGCGACACCAATATTGTAGTTTAGTCCTTTCTGAAAAAGTTGTTCTTCTATTTTTGATAATAGCTGTTCCGATAAATTTACTACACAGCCACTTAGCGTTCCTTCTGATGGCTTTTTAGAAACCTTTTTATATCTTTTAAATGGAGGAAACACTAGACAGTAATGCCAGGGAATTCCTGGAAGCATGGTACTAAAGTGAATTAGCAACTAACAAACACATTATTATAGACCATATTTACCAGCTAATAAAAAGTAAATCACGTGACAAGAAACGTTGAATTGCAAGTCAACGAAAATATGATCACCAGGGACGTAAATTAACATCCGGTCACGACAGTGGTCTCCGGGAGATACAACTACGTCACTCATGGAGAATTTAAATGAGTCTATTTTATACTAAAGCCTGCACTGAAGATGCTGTCTAGATGGACGACGAAGCTCCACAATTAAATCAGCCAGCTCGGAGAACACAGTTCAATATCAACTACCTGAGCTGCATATCTGCATTTCTATAAGTTGTAGTCTATTTAGCAGGGTGAGATTAGTAGTGGTACAATTAGTGGTTAAGTTATGTAGAATGATGTTAGACAAGGAAACTTGTTAGGGGAAACTATTGTGAAAACTCTTCGTAATCGCTTTATATACGGTATGAGCTAGACACTGAAAAATGATCCATCAACTTATATTATGGAGGAAAATGCAACGAGGTAGTTTAAAATTATCGGCTTTGCAGAAGTGTAGGAAAATGAGTAGCTATTTACTGAAGGTCGTCATTTCTTCACAGAAGAGTAGGGTTTATTATACTATTTATATGTATGCATAATATTTAAAGGTACGGCTACTAATATAATAATAATATAGAAGAAGATTGGCTTTAAACAAACTAAATGTGCAGAATACTGAATTCGATTACATGCATCTTCTGAGAATTTCTCCGCCCCAAAATATTCAAAGGACTTCACCATTGCATATGGTGGACGAGAAAACTCAGATTGATCTGCACGTCTGTGGTGATTACAGAGCCCTAAATAGAAACATCAGTCTCAGGCAAATACGCAGTATCTCGAACACAATAGTCTACTAATGATCGCCGAAGTGTTGCATTATTCACTAAAATAAAAGTAGTTCTCGCCTGTCACAATATTCCGGTGACTGAAGAAGATATGACCAAACATCTGTCGCCGCCCAATTCAGTTTATATGAGTTTGTGCAGGTAATATTTGTTCCATCAGAATGTTGCATGAAATTTTCAATGGTTCACAGCCGACTTTCTGCCTGAAATGCCGCTTGCCAAAGCGTACGCAAATCACATACTAATTGCGTGCACGGAAATGGACAAACTTTATGACCACAGACAAGAGGGCGAGGATATGACAACGAATCGAAGTGTGTTTCCGGCGCAGAAACAGGAGAATTCCAGGGATATGTTATAACCAGCATCAGCACTGTACCAACGCATAAAGGGGTGGGTGAGGAAACAAACAAAATATAAAACCGAAAGTCAAAAGAATATGATCTTTTCATAGTAAATTTATTGCTAATTGCGGAGAGTACACGCGGCCTCTGACTGATGCATTAAGGGGATGACTGAAAAACTGTAGGCTGTCAAAAGAGGCATCCGACGCAATTGAACGGCTGAAAGGAGCGTTGGCAAAAGCCACAACCCTGAAACACCCTGATCCAGATGCTCCTCTCATTTTAATGGCAGATGCTACCGATGAGTCTGAGGAAGCAGCTGTAGATCGGCTAGTCGAAAATAGCCGGGAGCCGATAGAATATTTTCCAAATAGCTCAGTCCAAGAAAGACGAAATATTCTACCTTTAGCAGGGAGTTGCCAGCAATCTGCTTGGCAGTTGAATGCCTTCGTCACATGGCCGAAAGCAGACTATTCACGATCTACACTCACCATAAGCCTCCCACCTACGCACTCAACGCGAAAACGGACAAATACTCACCACGTGGAATTCGTCACCTCCATTTTACGTCACAGCTCACCAGTAATAGAAGACATGCCAAGTGGGCGGAGAACTGTCCATAATGCATGTGGTTGCGGTGCAATGGACCATTGTAAGCTTCAAAGCAATGGCGGGGAATCGAAAGAACCACAAATAGTTAAAGGATACCGTAACTTCAAATAACTTTGGCCTCAAACCCGGACAACCAACGCCTCTTGTAGACGGCAGCTTTATACACTGTAGCACAAGTGAAGATTCAATCAGGCTCTTCCTCCCTAAAATTACGAAGGCAGCCATATTTAGTAATTCTCACTGGTTATCGCGTCCTAGTGCTAAATCTTCAGCTAAAATAACCTCCACAACATACTTGTGACCCAACCTACAGCGCGACGTGCGAAAGTGGACAAGAAAGTGCATATCATGCCTGATGGTGGAAATAGGCAGACACACAATGTCGCCCTTAGGAACATTCTCGAGGCTGGGTACTCGCTTAGTCCGTGTTCATGTGAACTTGATGGTTCCTTTTCTATAAGCCAAAGGGCTCACTTACTTATTCACATACATCGATAGGTTCACCAGGTTCCCTTTAACTACACTACTTATTGATATTACGGTGGAATCGGTGTCAAACGCATTGACTCATCACTAGGTAGTCATGTTTGGTGTGGCTATAATAATAAAAGTTGACAGAGGACCTCAAATACAGTCAGCGCTTTTCAGAAACTTGTCGAAGTCTCCAGAATAACATGGAATTCGCTGCGCAGATCTCACCCTCAACCTAATTGGGGTGATTGAACGCTTTCATTGGTCACTGATGGTTGCGTTGACATCTGGCTCCAAACCCACTCACTGGGCTGAATCCCTTCCAGTAGTAATGCTTGTTATCCGAATATCCACCAAAAATGATGGTCAGTGTTCAGCTTCGGAAACCACCGTGAGACTGTCTGGAGACTTCCTCAGTCCTAGTGCTGATAAGAAAAAACCGGGCCGTATGTGTTAATAGACATCGACTACATATGGCCAACTTTAGGCTGGTCTCCTGACGAGTACAATCGAGATCGGTTTATATACCCAAGGACTTAGTTCGTGCTCCCACGTATGGATGATATGTGATAAAACATAACCACTCATAGGTGTGTCATACGAAGAACGTTTTAAAATCACTGCAGGGTACTACAAACACTTTGTTGTTCAGAAAGGTAATATCATAGACTGTGTTAGCATTGACAGACTAAAACAGGCCTATCCATACAACGATCCTCCGTTTGCAGTGATACAGACTTCCAAAAGCTGTAGTTAATGTCGCAGATAATCTTGTTTCATTTAGGCATCTGTATGTTATTCGCCACCAACTTCATATTCATGATTTTGTTTGAGATGTTATTACCAGTTATTTGTAAATTTAGAATGTTAAGCTTTGTTTAAAACCTTGAAATGGCATGCGGTTTTCCTCAATTTTTTGGTTATTGTTAGGACTTCGATTCTGGAATATGGGAACCCTTTTTCTTATGCTCACTTTTTTCCTTTATTCTTACGTAATACGTAACTTTTTAGGAAAAAGCCAATGAAGATCTCTATTGTGAAGCCTGATTGGGCCGTTTCCCAGTGGATGATGAAATGCATCATGTTAAGTGCAGTGTAGCTGAAGTAAATTTCAACGTCGGGACTCCGGCAGTGCACGATGTTTATTGCATAGCTCTCACAGACTTAGCAAGGGATGCCGCAGCTCCAAGGGATTACCCGTCAGGTAGCTATCGTGGTGCGTAATGCAAGACAGAAGCTTCCTGATAACGAAGGCCTGTCATCTCAGGATAGCGGTATGTAGTAATGGGACACTTGGTATGCTGTTAGCGTAGGTACAAAGTCGTAAATTTGTGTTGACAAGCCCCTATTAGCAAACTGCCGCTTGATCCGCAGAGTGTGGTAAGAACTGTCGGCTGACAGTCTGTGCAGACGGTCTTTACTATGAACCTAAATACGATCTGTGATCGCCAATATCAGGTGCGGAAGAGAACGCCCCTCAATGGAAAGATATCGTTTCCCTCAAAAGGCTCAACAGGGCAACTGCTAGTAATGTGTCACTGTGGGAGAGAAAAGAAGCTAGCCTTTTCGTGTAAGAACGACAAGTGTTTCAAACATGTTCACTAGAATAGCCCAGTCGTTTCTTTTGACCGCCAATGCAACTAGTGGATTTGCCAGTCTAATGTTCTAATCACTATCTGATACGATAATCACCACAACAGAATACCACTCAAACGCGACACAAGATATGAAGAAGGTGGACTGTTGAGTAGAGAGCAATTTACTATCTTGGATCAACAGTTCAGACTGGCAATCATAGTAATATCACATAAAATGTATAGAGAGGGGTTCAAAAAGATGGAAATAAAACATCAGACTAAATATCACTCAAACACCACTTAGGGGGCAGTATTAGAAACAGAGAAATTGATGTCTCAATTATCGGCCTTCATATCAACAGAGAATTAAAAGAGTATAACAACAAAACTAGTGGGTTTATAATAGTTATGCCGAGAGTGGATCAAATCTGACACTGCCAATAGGATCGATAACGATCGACGACGGAAATCAGTGGGTCTGGCTGGTCTTCACATAGGGTTTCCCAAAAGAATGACTACTCTCTTCAGGCTCGCACTCTCACATGGGGAGTTACTGATCAACAAGAAGGATGCAACAGTCTGTCTGTCTGTTTTCGACATAGAACTTTGCACATATGTGCGGCAGTTCAAGTCGCCACACTTCATGTAGCACACAAAGCAAGAGAAGAAAGTAGAGGAAATGCATATTAGAGACAGTAAACAGAAGTGTGAGACAAAGTAATAGTAATAACGCTGAACAATATAGTTTCATTGGGTATTATAAGTCACAGGGAGTGGATGCATCTGCGCCATTGAGATTGATTTTGAACCATATCACCAATTGTTCCCAACCATTGGTTTTTACTGTCCCGAGGACCCCAAACCAGGAAGTCTACACCTTCCTACATGGCTTAGACTAACTGTTGTAGTTTTCATTGACTAGAGCAATGTTTTGGTTTGACCTCCACTAGCTCTTTTCCAGCCTGACCCTATGTCAGCTAACATTGCCCGTCGAGAAAGGCGATGACTAGGCATACGTAACACATGTCCTAACCATCTCAGTCGATGTAATTTCACAGCCTCGTCGATTGATTTCCCCTCCCTCGTTACCTAGAACTCGACGCCTAACCTCAAAATTATTCACCTTACTATACCACTTCATACGGGAAATAGAACGCAAGCACCTATGATCAAAGACAGCTAGCTGATCTTTTCAAGTGTTCCACTCGCAATGGCCATGTGTCACAGCTGGCCATGAAGGAGGACGGAGTGGATTGATGAGCAGTACACCAGCCCTTCGGTCGATAGTCGGATATCACGTCTACGCCAGAGACGGCGTAAACTGGCAAATGCGAAACGAGCCTCTTGTATCCGTGCTGAGATTTCGTCAGAGATCAACCCGTTGGCGCTGGCTGATGCAACTTCCCAAATAAGTGAAGCGGTCAACGTGCTCTACCACTTCACTCCCTATTTCAAATCGCGGAGTCGGTGTAGTCCAGTCCTTTAACATCATCTTGCATTTGGCGGGAGCGAATCGCATGCCAAACATTCGTAGATTGCAGCTCAGTGTGTTCAGAAGACTTTGCATTTTGTCAGCGTCCTCGCCTAGATGGACTATATCGTCTGCATATTCTACGTCAACGAGATTATTCCCTGGTAGCAAGTCAATCCCCGAGTCGCTGAAGTCACTTATGGTTAAGTCCATTAGTACATCTATAATGAAGTTGAATAGAAAAGGGGATACTGGGCACCCTTGACGAAAACCACTAATTGTCACAACTTCGGATGACTACTCGCCGCAAGCCCTCACCTGGCCGACTGCTTGAGTTCGAGTAGAGTGCCTTAATCAGTGCAATGTATTTTCTCGACATTCCCCTTACAGCCAAGCATCTGCAGAGAACCTCTCGGTCGACAGAATTGAATGCCGCCTTCAGGTCAAGAAATATAATGATTGTTGGACGCCGGTGAGAAAGCCTATGTTCTAGAATCTGTCGGAGGATGGAGATATGATCAATACACCCTCTTCCTGGTCTAAAGCTTGCCTGGCTCTCTCGTGTTTGTGCCTCCCGAGCACCACTCAGTCTACGCATGATTATTAAGCCTAAGACTTTAGCTACTATATTAGTCAAGCTAATCCCTCTGTGATTATCACAGGAAGACTTGTCCCTCTTCTTGTATATGGGGATAATCAGTGACTTACACCGACCCGATGGGACTTCTTCTGATACCCAGACGCTGCCTAATATCTTAGTTAGTGCAGACAGTAAACTGTCTCCACCGTACTTAAATACCTCTGGAGTCATTCCATCAGGTCCCACTGCTTTGCCTTGTTTCAGATTAGTGATAGCCTAAGTAACCTCATTTAGGGACGGAGGACCTGTGTCTATATCCCATTCAGGGAGGTGTTGGATGTTCGGCAGGCTGAGCGTGGCTGTAGGCCAATTAAACTGCTCCTTTCCAGTCGCCCATCCTGAGATTATGGCGCTATTTTTCTCAGAGACTGTCTTACTTATCGTTTGTCTTTTACCACCTGTTTCCCTGATAAATCTAAATAGTTGTCTGGTCTTACCAATCGCCAATGCTTTTTCCATCCCTTTCGCTTTTGTCGCTCAGTACTGTTCACGGTCGTTACGAAGGCTTCTTGTTAGTTTGCGTTTGAGTAGCTTTCGCTCCTCAACATAATCGGAGGTCTTCGGAATCAGTCTTCTTGTGTCAATCAGTTCGGATGAGACCCTTACTAACTTCAGGTTCAAGGTTATTAACAGATTTTACAGCTGTGTCTACAGCTAACTGTATGTTGTGCCAGGCTACTTCGGGGGAAGTCCTGCTGTCGACCTAAGATACACATTTCGCTATTTTTTCCCTAATTAGGGACTCAGTGTCTCAATCTAGTTGGAGACGTAACTGTTTCGCTGCCAGCAACTTCTTCTGTTCGTTTAGTCATAAGCATAAAAGTTCAAGGACCAGAGAGTGATCAGAGTTTACGCACGTGTTCCAATAAGAGCGGCAGTTTTCTATTAACCCTCGTTAACGATACCCTATGGCTATGTGGTCTACCTAAGTCCAGCGTTGATTTGGTGATGGAGGTCGCCAGGTTACACAATGTCTCTCTTTGTGCCTAAAGTTAGTGCTGACTAGGAACAGATGATTATCTGAGCAAAACTGCAGACGTTGATCACCGTTGTCGGCAGGAAACTCCTTACGTACCACCTACAAACTTCTCAGTCTGGCACAACTTCCCTAGTCGGGCATTCAAGTCGACTGCTAAACCAATTATATTTGAACGTTTTACTTTTTGCAGCAAATCAGACAGTTTCAGATAGAAGTCCTCCTTTAGTTCATCCGAACTACAGTCTGTTGGGGCATAAGCGGAGACTTCGAAAAGGCAACGACGAATAACGCCGTCTTTCCCTCTTTTAACGGACCGCACACATACAACTATTTGCTGAAATCCAGTCAAGAAGTGATTTTTCTGCTCTGACATTCAAAGTTAACCCTACACCTGCGAGTCCCTGAGAACTAGCTGAGGGGTCTCCTGACATCCCTAAAGTGAATTTTGCAGATTCACTTTGTTAACCGGCTGAGGTTAAGTGAATGACTACACTCAGGTCTTGTATGCGTGTCTCCGAAACACACACACATCCATGGCTCGAGATTCCAGAGTTCTTGCTAGTGATGCCTGTTGTCCGAGGCAGAGGGTCCTGGCGTTAAATGCTCGTATGTGAAGTTGGCGAGGTGGCTTTCAAAGGCTATATGGGGTGTTTCTATGGCTCCCATCGATTTTGTGGTCACAGAGCGAAGATGATTCACTAGCCTGCAGAATAGCACTAACTGTAGTAGAGAAGCAAGATGAGGAAGGTGATGTGAGTAAAGGGGAATGATGTTTAGGAAGGCTCCGTGTGCTTTCAGAAATGTGTGGACGGTCGTTACTTCCCGGCTGCCCACACCGTGGAAGTTGATTAATTCTTCCGGTACCTGAAACAGAGAGAGGGTTAGTGTTGCGTGACCGCAGAACCCAGGGGACAACTGCTTGAAGTCGGTCACACATGACCTGTATGAACTGGTTTCTGGGATTGGTTCCGTATTAGTAAACTTAACGCCGGTTACGGACCACCGTAGGGTAAGTCGAGATGTACAATTCTCAGGGTCGACCTTTTCTTACCCTCTCCCTCCGGAGTGGAGGGACAGCATAGCTGTGTTGGGTGAGAAAGATTCTTACACGATGCCGGTAACTGCTTTTAGTCTAATCGCTATCCTAACAACCTTCCTGGCATAGTAGGACCAGCAGGAACTTTTCTTCCAGCCAGTGTAAATTGTTGAGCCATCGCGATGTGCAAGCCCGACCAACACGTCAAGGTAGCAGCTAATGGTCAGGGGAAGCAACGGTAATTCATATCCATGGGGATCTAGATTTTTCCCTTCAAGCTACGGGTTTGTTAGTCCTACCGGTTACTTAGTCAAAAAGTTATCATGGTTTATTTGGAAAACAGCAACCCATCCTACGCACAACACGGTTTTCAAGGAAGCCTCATCTTCCTCACAGCTAAGGAAATCTGAGTCAAGTCTGGGGATAACAAGAAACTCGTCAGAAATGTCTTCAGAGATTTCAGCGAAGCTAGCTAAAAAAGTGTTCCACACAATATTTACTATGAAACTGTAAAGTTTTGGAATCAAGGGAGACCTGCCGGGTTGCATTAACGAATTACTTGTAGGTAGGAGACAGAGATTCAGTGTAAATGCGAAAACCCCTTCCTAGACAACGACACTTAGTGGCGTGTAACCAAATGTTGTACCTGGTCTCTTCTTATATGTCCCGGGCGTCTAGATTCATCAGAACTCGCGTAGTTCTGTACCAAAATGACCTAAAACTTTGGAGAGATCTAAGGGCTGGCGTTGACATGCTTGCACTGCAAAAAGACCCTAACAACCTGTCAGTTATGTCCAAATTGAGTGCTTACAATCGAGTGTAGAGTATATTAAAAAACGAATAAAATGCTTGAAATTATTTGTGCATATCACTTTATTCAATTGCACTATCTGTACATAAATAAAAGGAAATGAAAATATTGAAGTTACTGTTGACTGCGTGCACCTGAAAAATATTAAGAAAAATTAAAAATTATGTCATAAATATTAGATAGACGGGCAAAAAATCAACGGATAGAAATGATTTTAATCGCTGAATCAATCCAGTCTGATGTGAAATTATAACTAACTGTGTTCACTGGATGACAGTTTTAGTTACGAGACCAAAATAAGTTGATGTTAGTAGCAAATGGCTGGTGCCTACCACTGTGAGGCTCCTCCTCAAAAGTCAGGTAGCACACTAACCAGATATCTGCAGGTACCTAACACCCGTCGAAGGAATTGAAAAGCTGGATAAATACCACAATTTTATAATCCTGATTAATATTCAATCATTAACCCTTTAAATGACCGCCTTGTAGCTTTGATTCCAGAAAAGTTGTCATAAGCAGGGTCTGACGGCGAAGATGCGCTGCTGGCAGTCACGCATACTGGAGATGCTTCAGTAGGACTTAACCTACTGTCCGAAATTAGAACCTCGCACAGAAGTGCAGCAGTTTAAGTTGACATGCTGAATATATCAACAATGCAAGCAAATATAGTAGAATAATACATGGGAGAAGAAAGTATTTCATAGAGAAACATCGCTCAATGTGAAGTGGTGTATACCACTGCGGTTTGTACCATAAGGTAAAAAAGCTGACAGACCATAGCTGCATCAACAATTTCAACTGCTTCTATTATATTTGAAAATAATTTTGAATATTCACCATGGTGAGTGAATGAAGAGGCTTAAAACTCCCATAAAAACTGAAACAATGAGCATCGTACGGTTTACGAAAATCTATGACAAAGCGATAAACAATCGGCATAAAACAAAAAAATCGAGAACTGAGGGTGTCACATGAAATTTAAAATAAATTGGAACAAAACTGAGTAACGCGATAACTGCAGAAAACTCACATTAGCAAATCATTTGTAATGACGACTGCTCGCAGTGTGTGTCCGTGAACCCCCACGAGGAGAACGTCCTTGATGTGAAGAGATTCGACTATCCACCTGATCGTGGCGTCTACTGACACTAGAATGAGCTACAGAAGCTTGAGGAGGTCTTCTCCATTGCGTAGGAGCCTCTCGACCACAACTCCTAGGAGAACGGCTATGGGAGTCCGTACGTTTCCTTGCACGAGGAGACACGTATTGTGGCAGAAGACGACGTCGATAGGACTCCGAGTCTGCATCTAGGCGTCTAACTTTCGACACAGGAATATTGGGTACCGATGGGGATCTAGATCTAGAGGAGGACGAGCCCCGATAATATTCACGCCGACGGCTAGGTGGTGGAATTGGACTGTATGAACAGCTACGACTAATACTGTGAGAATGATGATGATCATACACCTCAGTTCTGGTCCGTGATCCAATTCCTCGCAGAAAGGCATCCACCTTTTCTTCGTACTATATGAAAAACAAGTAAAATTGATTTTCACGAATTTTAGACAGCACTTAACCAGTATCCCAGAAAACACTAAAAGTTATTGTTAAACGTTATAACGACACAGGGGGGAGTAAATCCATCAATAGAATAACTTTCATTCATTTCTATGAAAAGTAAAGCACTATTTTGGTAGTTTTTGAAAACAACTGCATCAATGCCTACTTAATGTAAAAGATCGTGTTACCACTGTTTTGCGAATTCTTTAGGTCACAGTAGTAGAAATAGAGAGCAACAGAAGGTAAGATACATCTACTTTTAACATGTTTTGCAGCACACCTACGTAAAAATATTCCTTCTCTATCGGACAACTAATTAATAACTACACAATAATCGGAAACGGTATTACGGTGTCAAAGTGTGTAAATGATATGTGCTTATGTGTATAACCAACCTCGCCTAGATTACTAGCTCCCTAGTTTTCTAGACGGATAAAGAGGGAGGGTTGGGGCGTAGTGATAGGATCTCTACCCCCAAATTGCTACACCAACTTCAATGCAAAAACATATTAAAAATTCTAAAAATATAAACAATAACCTCATTTTTCGCTGGAATCCGGGAAGTTAAATGACGCAGGTTGGCGAAAGCCTTCGGGAAGCCAGTCAATCGATGTGCCTTCTTTTGATGAAAGCAAAAATAAGGATGGGACGTGGAATGTTCATACAACGTACGAAATTGGAAAGGCTGCCCAGGTAGCCGCAGAAATGAGGAGATATAGAATAGAAGTGTTGGGAACCTGCGAGAGCAGATGGAACGCATGTGGAAAGTGTCAACCATCAACTGGAGAGACAATAATCTATTCTGGTCATCCAGAGGACAATCAGGAGCACATCGAGGGAAGGGCCACCATGATGTCATCAACATCAGCCAAAGCTCTCATGCAGTGGGAACCAATCTCCTCCAGGATAATGACAGCCAGGTTCAACTCAAAAGGAAGGAAAGTTACAGTCATTCAATGCTATGCGCCTACAAACGTCTCAGAACAAGAGAAGAAGGAGGCGTTCTACAGACAACTACAAGCAATAATGGACAACGTCCCAAATGGCGATATCAAAATCCTGATGGGCGACATGAATGCGAAGCTGGGAGGAGACAACACAGGAAGAGAACTCACCATGGGTCGTGAGGCCCTCGGCGAAATGAACGACAATGGTGAACTCTTCTCAGACTTCTGCGCCTTCAATGATTTGGTGATTGGTGGTAGTGTGTTCAAACACAAGGATATACACAAGACGACATGGATTTCACCAGATGGAAACACCAAGAACCAAATAGACTTCATCTCAATTTCAAGAAAGTGGAGACGGAGCCTACTGGACACAAGGTCAAGGAGAGGAGCAGATGTGGGTTCAGACCACTATCTAGTAGAAGGGACTTTCAAGGTGAAACTAAAAGCCTCGAGGATAGCTGGGGATAGGCCACAATGCAAGTTCAACACTCAATTACTGAAGGACACAACCACAAAAGACACTTTCACTGCAACTGTCAGAGCAAAGCAGGAAACACTACGCGACATCACTGAAGAATCATGCGTGGAAGAACATTGGAAGTCTCTGAAGGCGATTCTCAACGAAACGTGTTCAACGGTTCTAGGAAGAAAGAAGAGACAAGACAAGGAATGGCTCTCAACGGACACTTGGAAATTAATAGAAGAGAGGAGAATGGTGAAAGAGAAAATGATTCAATGCAAGGACGGACAGGAGAAGGAGACGATGAGCTCAACTTACAAAGCACTGGACAAAGAAGTGAAGAAGAGTGCTAGGAAGGACAAAAGACGATTCTACGACAACCTCGCCACTGAAGCTGAGAAGGCAGCAGGCAAAAGGGACCTGAGGACACTATATCAGATAACCAAATCTCTATCCGGGAAGAGATCAACACAAGCGAAACCTATAAAAGACAGCCAAGGGAACCCAATTACCAAGGAAGAAAAACAGATTAAACAATGGGCGGATCACTTCAAAGGACTCTTGAACCGACCACCACCTGCAACCCGTCCAGAAATACCAACAACAGCGCGCACACAACTGCAAGTTGACACCAATCCTCCAACGAGAGCTGAAGTCTTGAACGCAATCAAGCTTCTGAAAGCTGGAAAAGCAGCCGGACCAGATGGAATACCCCCTGAAGCACTGAAAGCGGACCCAGAGACTACAGCAGACATGCTGACTCCATTATTGCAAAAGGTCTGGAAGGAGGGAAAGGTGCCTACTGACTGGAGGAAAGGTTACCTCGTGAAACTACCAAAGAAGGGCGACTTAGGCCTCACTCTGCAAGAACTGGCGAGGAATCATGCTCCTATCGACGCCAAGTAAAATCCTGAGTCGCATCATCCTGGAGAGATTAAAGGACGCACTGGAGACAGAACTCCGACCAGAACAAGCTGGATTCAGGAAAGGCAAATCATGTTCTGACCAAATTGCAACTCTATTCATCATCATCGAACAAAGCATGGAATGGCAAACACTACCTCAACTTTATAGACTTTGAGAAGGCCTTCGACAGCGTTGACCGCGAAGTAATTTGGAAATTACTCGAGTACTACGGCGTACCCCAAATATTCATCAACCTTATTCAACAGCTGTACGACAACGGAACATGTCAAGTGATCCACAACGGAAAACTCAGCGAGGCGTTTGGAGTAAACACAGGAGTCAGACAATGGTGCTTATTATCACCAATGATATTCCTAATTGTGGTGGACTGGATTATGCGTCAGACAGTGGGAAACGAGAAGACAGGGATATCCTGGACCGACGTGAAGAACCTAGAAGACCTGGATTTCGCGCGTGGATGATTTATGTTTGATGTCACACACACAAATCGAAGACTTACAAGCGAAAACCGACAAACTGGTCGAAGAAGCAGCCGGCGAAGACAGGACTCCAGGTAAACATAGACAAGACGGAGGTTATGAAAATAACCAACCAACAACAGCAACAACATCCAACGTCAATCACCATCAACGGGAGGGATTTGAAAGAGGTTACTTCATTCACTTATCTAGGGAGCATTGTCTCAACTACAGGAGGAGCGGACGAGGATGTCAAATCGAGAATCGGGAAGGCGAGAAACACATTCATCAGCCTGAAATCAATCTGGAAATCTTCGTCACTCAGCATCACCAACAAAATTCGGATTTTCAATACAAACGTAAAGTCAGTTCTTCTATACGGATCAGAAACTTGGCGGCGGGCGGGTCACAAAGAATATTTCCAACAGCCTGTTGCAGACCTTCATCAACAACTGTCTTCGCTGGCTCTATACTGAAAATCAGATGGCCGGACTGGAAAGAATCACCAACAAGAAACTATGGGAACAAAGAAACAAAACAAGAACCAATCGCCCAACAAATATGCAGGAGAAAGTGGAGATGGATCGGACACTCACTGAGGAGACCGCTGGGTGACATCGCGCGTCAAGCCATTGCTCGAGTGGAACCAGCCGAAAGGGAAGCGGCGAGTGGGACGTCAGTGCAAAGGTGACATGGAGGAGATCGTATCAAGAGGAGTTGAAAGAATATGGATTAACATGGATGCAGGCGAAAAGTACAGCAGAAGACAGAAGCAAATGCAGACGTGCAGTTGAAGCCCTATGTTCCACTAGGAACCCAAGGGAGCAATAATAATAATATAATAATTGTTATCATCGGCGTCACAATTCCAAATGTTTGAAACCATTTAATCAAACTTTGACCTTATTAAAAGCATGTCAATTATTTTTATTATATGTATGCTGATTGATCAGTTTTTACTGCAAGTAAATACTCATTTAAACAAGTAGGGATAGGAAATGAATTCATTCAAAAAATAAATTCTTTTGTTGAAAATTACTTTTTTTCCATCACGAATTAATAGCTAGGTTCGATAATTATCTAAATATTAAATTTCAACTATCAGATAAGTTTTCTATACTGAGATCACGGTATGTTTTCCACATTTTTAGTCTTGATTAGGTCTGCAAGAAACTAACCGAAGTTATATAGATAAAATGTACCATCAAAACGAATATATCACGATAATTGTAACTATGAAAACTCACTCTGAGGTCGTTTTCATGACTTTGCACATCATGAGGAAAAGTACTTGAACCTCCTGCACGTGCACCCTGAAACAGAATTGATTCCAAGAATAGTAATTTCCGTTCAAGCAAATTTAAATAACTAAAGATTACCAACTTTAAAATAAAAGAATGACATCAATGCGGGCAGTATTCCGTCACTGCTATCTCTCGGATTGCGTAACCACCTGTTTCATGCGATCTTAACATAGTTTGATAATTACGTTTGCGTCATAAATCACTTCTCTATAGATCTTAACATCACATATGTCGATTTTACTCTTACTACTCTCAATATCATCCCCACTGAAATATTGTAGTGTGTGCTACTGGTAAGATTTATCAGTAGTAACAGACGCAAGTCGACATAAAAACACCAAACAGCAGGGAGATGGATTTGACATCAGCGAAAGCACGTGATTTAGCCTTGCGGAAAAACATGGAAGACGTGAAAGGAACACAGACAGACACAATATGAAGGACAGAAGCAGCAAAACACAGAGGATATGTGCAAATGGTGGTTTGAAATTCAAAATAAACACTCCTTTACCAAATCTTTGGTCTTCTGCCGTTACAATATGAGAAAAGAACAATTTTGACAAAAACTGGTTACATTCAATTTAATCGGATGAAAACAATGAACAAAAAACAATTTCTCCTACGATATATTTACAGACAGTAGTAAAAACATACAAAACCTTGAAGCATACACGGAGTTAAAAAAAACCAAGGATTACTGCATTTTTCACATCAAGAACCAAGGAACTCAGGATAAGTCACAAAAAAACCTCCATACGGTAGGTAACCTTAGTCCATCAAACCTTTATTCTTAACTAACGTAAGTATGGAAATTGGCCTCTCATAATAAAACAATTTTATTTGACAGAACACCAGGCAACTAAGTATTATTGGATGATGACATTTCCAGAGCAGCCCGCTGCTCGTTATCATATCAAGCTCCTCATGTAACCACTTTCATATTGTGTTAACACAGTTCTATTATAATAATAATTATTATTAATTATTATACATTATATTATATGATTATTATTATATTATTTGACGAATGTGGTCAGACTGAAAGAAAAGTAATGCGCAAACATCACATTTTCCGGCTAAACTTAATCTCCTATTAAAGTTATCTAAACTTATCATGGGATTATGGACCACCATAATGTCAGTTCTATATCCGTGTATCAATGGAACTTATGCTTATCTTATTAGGAAGCTCATCAACAAACACCATTCACCTTATCTACATATCTTGCACTGTCATTTAAACAGTAGGCGTGCCATCAATGGAATCCCATGAGTGAGTTTGTGCCCAGCCATTAGTTGTTTCCTAACCAATCCCAGTGTCACACTGATATATTAGCATAAAGACTAGTTATACCAAAACTAATCACTTTTACAACATTATTTTTCTGAATACCATAAAACCTTTCAATTCATATTAATTGATTAGTCTGAAGCTTGAACTATTTCTGGTGGGACACTTTGAAGTGATTACAGCAAATGCATTGCGTTCGAAACGTTATTAGTACACCATAACTGTATTACTGTGGCTCATCAAATAAAGCTATCCTTTGGTGGAGTTTTACTGTTAACATATCAAAAATCCAGTGATCAAACGAACAAGAGTTTACCAGAAATCCCCGTAGTCTTAAACAACATTAAACATCGAAAATTGAAACTCACTTGTGGAGCGAGTATGTTTGGTCGCATGCCACGGCTAACTTGTTGAACATAGTCATCGTAATCCTGTAAATAAAGTCAGGTTATAAGTACACATTTCGACAACTAACCCAAGTCATCAGCAGGTTACGGTCGATAGGAAGAGTGCCAGACCGACTACGACTTCTATTTCCTCGAGGTCCTGCAAATAAACATAAGAGGATGATGTACAATAAGATAGCAACTGAGCACTTAGAAACCATTACAAACACCTTGCATCACTCAAACAGTACATGAGACTCGTGTTCATCCCATAAATACTGATATCCGTAAAGCTGTCAGCACTGGACCCAGTTACAATCTGCAGTAAGAGATGTTTTGAAAGAAAATAATACGTTTTTTGGTCACTGAAAACTTCCTTACTATTGTCATGTTGTTTACATGTTCTGATATAATTTGTCATTCCACGACCTAATTCAGCCTCTTTATTTCTATAACATACAACAATAATGAAAACTAGGATTGACAGGGATGTAGACGCATCACTATTTTAAACTGAGACTAATTTTGCACATACATAACCAGTGTCATCCTTGGAAAAGGATGCTAGTTATCCTTGCCACGGGACAGGCGGGTAACGAAGAGTCGAGCGAACAGAACTACTTCCCATGAAGCCTTTGATGATTAGTTTGATCATATAAGGGAAAAACTAATGATCAACGTTTCCAGACTATTCATGAAGTGGACATTTGTAAAATCTCAGCGAAATTGAAATGCGTAATTCTAGCGTTTCGTTAGGCAAACTGGTTCGATTTTCTCCAGGGAAATTAATCAAAATTAACATACCAGAGGTTTATATGTATAACAAACATCTCCTGTTTTTAAAAGCTTTGTCCAATTCCATGAGTCGTTAAACAGTCATCAAAATATAATTACCGAAATTGCTTGAGCTGTGATCAAAACTTGACCTCAGACGTACAAATACTGGTCGACTTTTGTTAAACACTTTAAACAGAGTGCACTTTTCAACAGAATTTTATTGACTACATTCGAATTACTTATTTCAATTTCGCTGAGATTTTACAACTATGATTTTAACAAATGTCTGCTTCTCACTCAGGGCCCAATTATTTTAGAACTACTCTGTCAAATTTTGACCAGTTTATGTCAATATACATAAGGTCGTTGTAAATCATCTGCAGTGTGCACACTTTATTAACATATGTTACTTGCTATAAAGTCAACATTGAATTCCGCACTCCTTAGAAAAATTAGACAGATCACTACTAACTAGGTGAATACACACAATTATATTCAACAGTTTTGATACATCAAAGTTCAGACCAATAGTCGGTAACCTGATGAATTGTAACTATCTTAAAGTAACTTAACTACCAAGAAGACATCTCAAAAGCTTCTCAGTCAATCAGACTGTGGAACTCTATACTGCCATTAACGCAGTTGTTCCTATAGTTCACCTCATAACTGATACCGTAGGGACTGTGTCACAGACAGTGATGGCAAAAATACCACAAACCCTTTAAAATTTCTTATTATTAATGATAATCCTTCCGTAGCCGTGTACTGGTACAGGAGATAGGTCTGGAATGCTCACTTGGACTCCGATCGGGAGTTACATGACTCGTCAGTGACTGTTTCATGCTGATACTTTTGCAGACAGGTCGGTATTTATTCACCTACAAACTCACCAAGGGTTTTATGATGTATGGGCCAAGAGTAGTAATTAGAGCACACCAAGTTGATAATGGTGATCAGTTTATACTATTCTCTTCGGATAGTTATCCGTCTCTGGTTAACTCTGATTTCAATCATAAGGAGAGACATTGCCTCACCTGAAGACATTCAACATCAAATCAACGTTGGGTACAAATAAACCACATAGCTATAAGCTATAGATGGACGAAGTTGGTAGGTCGCGTCACACGAAGTCATTAACTGCCAGTGGATTTACTTTGCTTCATTCTTCACACTTAACTGAAAAAGCTGTCTTTATTCTGAAACGAGGTAAAACAGCAATAACCGCTTGGTGTGACCCTAGATATTTTTTAAGTTGATGGTGATAAAATACTGGATAGGATGACTTAGATGTTAGGTAGTGTGTTGAAGTTTGATGGTCCCGTTCGACTGATGTTAATGACTGTCCAGTTTACAAGGAACGAGACAATTCTTCCTGTGATTACCATAAGGGTATAAGTTTGATCGAAATACCATCTAAAATTCTGGGTGGTCCTTGATAGAAACCAAACAGTGACAAACAGTTAGTTCTTGGACCCAAACGAAAGTATGTAGGTCGCTGTCACATATTCCTGGGGATTCCGGAACACAGATGATGATGATTAATGACGAAACATGAACTCGGACATAAAGGGGCTCTTCCTATAGTTACAATTTGCGTCATTTAGGCATAAATGGAAGATTATTTAGCTAAGTTTTAAAGCTTCATTCATTAGGATATGTGCGACTCATGGAGTTGCATACATCACCATCCACGTCAAACGACTTACGGTTAAAAAAATTAAGTTGGAAAAGAGCTACGGGTGGTCTGGCCAATCCATGAACCCTTTGACTGTTAGGTCAAAACATATAAGATGTGGTTCACTACCTGAAATACTCGACTTCCAGTCAATATGCCCCCGGTTCGAATCCCACTCTGCCTACTTCAGACTGGACGACTAGATAGTATCAGCCCTCACAAAATAAGTGTGGCTCACAGTCTAGTACTGCGCGATTGAATTACAGCTAACACATAGGGAGATGTCTGTCCGTGACCCTCCAGACGTTAAGTATCACTGGCTTGGAAGTACTGGTAACGCGGTTCAACCTTAAAGGTCTCCTAGATTCACTGAATCCCCATTGACATTCAAGTATTCATACTTCCTTATGGAAGTGTTTACTTATTGCATTTTTCGCACTATAATATTCTCCTCGTTTATGTGCTTTAATGGACTGCGGAAACTTGAAACGAAACAATTTTGAGCCAGCTTTCACACAGAAATTCTGCTTTCAGTTCCGAGGCTTTGGAAACAAGGGAATTCCCGAACAACAGTTCTAAAACATGTAAGCGAACTAATCAAGACCTCTGAAAGGAGGGTTCGCCATTTCATAATAATGTAATAATGGAAAGGTCTTCTTTTCCCTTCACGTTCCAAGTGGAACATAGGGCTTCAGGCTAATGGCTTGAAGTTTCTGTAGCAGTGTTTATTTCACAGTATGAGGTTGCCAGTCTCATGCCAACCTTTTCTCTCTACCAGCATTATTTCTGGCTCAGCGAGGTAAAGGAGTGCAAAAGTCGGGATCGAACCCCTGACCATGCGCACGGTAGGCGAGCGTCCTAACCACTATACCACCGACGCACATGGAAAGAAGCTAGAAAACTGCAATATGCTCGCCTCTCATTTTGACTCTAGGTTGTATCTGATGACGTCTCGAGTCCTTCAGTTTCACGAACTCTCGCTCCTCGTTCACGGAGTCGTAATGTGTCGTCGTTTGCTATCATTCATACCACAGCATCACGTCATGCATTGACCTTTCCACTTTTCCAACCACTCCTAGGGCGAGTAAATAGTGAACCAGTATATGAGCCACTGGAAGGAGACCACCTATTGAAAGACAACCTGCACCATTCCGAAAACTCCATGTCGGGCATCAAGGTGACTAACACGATGACTGCACTGAACTGAAGCAATTCCATGGAGACAGTGTTGACTGAATGCGCAGTTGCAGAACATCCTTAGCTCGAAGAGTCGTCGCTTTGTAAGAGTAAAGCAGGAATAGGCGCACGGAAACGCTGTAAACCCGACCTTTTATCATCAGACTAGTGCCGCAGTGCCACCTCACATTTTCTGGTTTTCATTGCAAAATTGGGACTTCTATCTGCCACATTTCCGCAAGCCCTCTCACAAGAGCGCTTAGTTATTGACTTTTAAACTACCCCCAGTGATTCACCTCAGAGGATGAGTGCGGGTACACACCTGGGGGTGTGCTCAGAACCACCTACTCCAGTGCTGATGTAGATTTTGAAAAGCCTCATAAACATTCATCCAATTCTCCCAATGGTACCAGCAGTGCTTTGTTGCAATACTACGGTTCTCACTTATTTTGCTCCTTCAACAAACACTTGTGCTAAGTATTACGTCGACCCGACAGTCAGTCATTTAAATTGCGGTTGTACTGACTACGAAGCACATCAGTCGAAAATTGCAGAAATAAAATCTTCCTGGTACTGTTATTATAACTCAAATAATACTAATATTCAACCTCGCTAGTTTTTTAGCCGGTCCCACACTCGAGTGAAGAGGGAGTGTTGGGCGCAAGACTAGCAAGCCTAAACCACAAAACCAATCAAACTGCTACAGAAACTTGAACACACAAGGGGAAATATTAAAAATACAGAAAACATAAAAACAAGCTTACTCTTCGCTGGAATCGAAGAGACGAAATGACACAGTGGGCTAGTGAAAGCCTTTGGGAAGCCAGCCATCTGGTGTCTTCTCTCGATGAAAGCGAAAATAAGGATTACAGCGTGGAATGTACGTACAATGTACGACGGTGGGAGGGCAGCCCAAGTGGCCAAAGAAATGCGGTGATATGGTATAGAAGTGCTCGGAATCTGCGGTAGCAGACAGAATGGATGTGGATTGTCGACATTTTCAACTGGCAAGTCAGTAATCTACTCCGGTCGGGCCACCCAGACGACAACCATGGGCACACCATGATGTCACTAGTGGCAGCCAAAGCCCTATGCAGTGGGAACCAATTCCATCTAGGATTATTCCATCAAGATTCAACTCAAAAGGAAGGAAGGTCACAATCATCCAATACTATGCACCTACAAACAAATCAAGAGAAGGAGATTGATTTTTCGTGGACAACTACAAACAGCAGTGGACAACATTCCGAATGACGACATCAAAATGCTAGCCGAACTGGGAGCAGATAACACAAGAAGATAACTCATCATGTATTGAGAGGCTCTGGGTAGAATAAATGACGGCGGAGAACTCTTCGCAGACTTCTGCACCTTCAATGATTCGGTGATTGGAGGCAGTGTGTAGAAGCACAAAGGATACACGTAAAGCCACATAGATTTCGCCTGACGGACATACCACAGACCACGCTGACTTCATCTCAATCTCAAGGAACTGTAGGCACAGCCTGTTGAACACAAAGTCGAGAAGAGGAGCAGATGTGGGCTCAAACCATCATCTTGTTCAAGGAACCTTCAAGGTGAAGCCAAGATCCTTGAGGACAGTCGCAGATAGTCCACTGCAATTCGAGTTCAACAACCAGAAACTGAAGGAAAATACCACTAGAGATACCTTCACTATGGATAAGATCAGAACAAGGTCGGATACACTACGTGGAACCACCGAGGAAACCTTCGTGGAAGAACATTGGAATTAACTCTCTGGAGGTAATGTTCAGGGAAACGTGTACAACTGTTCTGCGGAGAAAGAAGAGGCAAGATACGTAATGGCTGTCATCGGAAACCTACCTGGAAGTTAATAGAAGAGAGGAGGATGTTGAAAGAGATGACTAAATGCAGAAATAGACAACGGAAGGAGAAGCTGAGTCCAATGTATATCGCACTGGACAAGGAAGTGAAGACGAGTGTTAGGAGAGACGAAAGATAATTATAAGACAGACTGCCAACTGAAGGAGAACAGGCGGGCTACAGGTAAAAGACCTCAGAACATCACATCAGATAACCAGGCTGCTCGGTATCCGGAAAGAGATCAACACAGGGGAAGCCTATAAAAGATGTCCAACGAGGAGAAACAAATCAAACAACGGGCTGACCACCTCAGGACTCTTGAATGTACCATCACCTGTAGCTCGCCCAGAAACACCTCCACCAACAACACAGCACGCATAGGACTATCAGTGGACACCAATCCTCCAACAGAAGCAGAAATCCTGAATGTGATCGAGATACTAAAGGCCGGCTAAGAAGGCAGCAGGGTCAGACGGAATTCCTCTCCACTCCGAAGCACTGGAAACGGACTCAGAGACTATGGCAAATGCTCTCACGCGACTATTGCAAAAGGTTTGGAAAGAAGAAGAGGTGCCTACAGATCGGAAGAAAGGTTACCTACTTTGTTAAGCCACCAAAGAAGGGCGACCTAGCTAGGCTTCTGCAAGAACCGACGTGGAGTAATGCTCTTCTCCACGCCAAGTTAAATACTAAGTCACGTCATCCTGGAGAAAGCAAAAAAAGCATTGGATGCGGAACTCCGCTGGCCCGGAACAAGCTTGTTTCAAGAAAGGCAAATCATGTGCTGATCAAATTGCAACTCTACGCATCATCGACTTCGAATAGTACTTCGGCAGACAGCGTTGACCAAGAAGTAATTTGGAAACTGCTTCAACACTATGGCGTGCAGCGCCCAAGTATTTATCAATCTTATTAAACAGCTACATGACAATTCCACGTGTCAGATGATCCACAACGAGAAACTCAGTGAGGCATTCTAAGTGAAGACGGGAGTAATACTGACTGCCTATTATCACCAATGATACTCCTAATTGTGGTGGACTGGATTATGCGACGGATTGCACATGAAGTGAGCACACAGGAACACGTTAGACCGATAAGACTCTAAAAGATGTGGATTTCGCGTGTGGATGATGTACGTCTAGTATCACACAAACCCGAGGACTTGCATGCGAAAACCAACAAACTGGCTGAAGAGGCTGGCAGAGATGACAGAACTCCAGGTGAACATATAGAGAAGACGGAGGTGATGAAGATAAGCAACGAACAGCAACAAAATCAGCATCAATCACCATCAAGAGGAGAGACTTGACAAAGGTTACTTCCTTCGCGCTTTCAGGAAGCACGGTTTCAACTACAGGCGGAATGGATGAGAATATCAAAGCCAGCCAGCCAGCCAGAATCAGGAAGGCAGGATACGCTTTCATCAGACTGAAGCCAATTTGGAAATCTTCTGCATTCCGGGGCATTAAGAATAAGATTCGGCTTTTCAACGCAAATGTGAAATCTGTCTGTCTGGATTCAACATAGAACTTGGCACCGAAGTGCAGCAGTTCGAGTTGCCACATGAATGTGAAGTCAGTTCTATGCGGTTCTGAAACTTGACATGCACATCACGAAAAGGATTTCCAGCAAGTTACAGACTTTCGCCAACAGCTGCCTCCACCGGAATTAGCAACAAGAAACTCTGGCAACGAAACAACCAAGAGTCTATTGCTTGACAAATATGTAGGAGAAAATGGAGATGGATTGGCCATACGTTGAGGGGACCATCGAGTGACATCGCGCGCCAAGCCATTGCTCAAGTGGAATCCCAATAAGAATCGACAAGTGGGTCGTCCGAGGGTAACATGGAGGAAATCGTGTGGCGAGGAGGAGGTGAGAGATAATGGGAAACTGTTGACGCAGCTGGAGAGGAAATCAGAAAATAAAGCAAAGTGGAGATGTTTTTGAAGCCCTATATTCCACTCGAAACCCGAAGCAATAATGATGAAATCAACACTAATATCCGCTAAATAATGAAACAAGCAGTTTGAGGAATAAGCTTCACAGCTTCGTAATTTCATCCCTAAACCGTTCTTTGAGATGTGGTGAGAACTAGCTGTTATTTGTAAAATGAGCAAATAACTTTAGTATGGGAATAATTCGGTGTAAGAAATTAAATGCACACATGATGAAGGGATTTGTAGGACGAAAGCACTATTTATCGACTACACAAAAAGAAACAACTATGACTATCAAAACGAATCGGTTTTGCAAAACGTTTCCGGAAAATATAAGTATAGCAAACCAGCCATCTAATAACAACAATAATAACAGCAAAACTTCGAAACAGAATTAGATTAAAACGAAACAAAAGGCTTGTTTCACAAGCTCTTGACTGGTTGATGAACGTAAATGGAACTAGCAGGCATCCGTCAGTTCGACTTGACATACTTCTGAAAATACACAATAACGGACAAAAATGTAATGACAGAGCAGCGACAATTCGACGGAAAAGATCTCCATTCGTCTCTGAGCTCAGGAACACTGCTTTGTAGCATCTCGAGAATCCAGCTAAGAAACCTCAACCTGCCTAGGTGGTTCAGACCAATAACCAGAAATAATGTGGCTCTACTTTGAGCTCACCGTTACTTCTGTCCTCACATATTTCTATGTATGTAAGCACGATCCTGCTAATGTTGCGAATAAATAGACAAGTAGTACAGCTTTTCGAGTCTCATCAAGCCTTCAGCTACTGTGCCATCAGCACACTATCATATATAACCAACAAGGAAATTTAGAGTTACCAAAATCGCTAAACATTCACTGCATGTCTCATCTTTAGAAGGTAGGCCATAAAATGCAAATAACACCGCTAGAAAAGATAATCAACATACTTTCGTAGCCTCCACGCCTTGAGTTTGTTTCACGCCGTCTTCACAACAGAATCCAATCCACAATTTCCAAAGCGAGCAAATGAAGTCAGTTTGTGAAAATGAAAAGACATGTTAATGGAACATAAATAAAAATCTCGAATAACAAATGTCCATAAAGAATCTTTACCTGAATCTCCTAGAAAATAAAATGGATTAAACACAAACTCCATGTCAGGAAATGAAGACTTATAAAATCTCAACACAAACTGAAGCCAAATTTCACTTACTAAATGCATACAATATCTGACGTACACAGAAACTCTCGAAGACTTAGTTTATATGTGCCTAGTATTACAACTTATGTTAGCAAACACATTCAAAAATATTGAGTCTAGTGTCAATTGTTCATGTGGCTGTTACAAGCAACTGCTAGTATAAAAAGTGAAAAAAGGTTTTCAGTAGTTCATGTAAAGCATAATAAAAACCATAGGTTAACTAGATGTGAAAGTCAATAAACAATCAATAAACAAATTAGCACAAATCTTTGGTTCTTGTGTCCACTGCTCAACAACACCTAACCTCGGAGAGTTTGACATCCGTCGACCTGAGTCAAATCGCGGAGACCCCGGTCCCGCATAGTCATCAGTTCTTCGGTGCCTTGGATTACGTTCACGAGCGTAACTGCAAGATGCGCTATCGCTGTTAGAACATGAACGACTTCTTTTGGCTCGAGCATCTAAAGGCATGTTATTTACCGCAGGATTGATTGCCATCCCAGACCGGGTCACCATACATGGATTAGACAAACCACGAGCTTGCTGCAATGCCTGAGAAAAAACAGCCCCCGCCGCAGCACTTGCTGCGGACCCAGAAATACGAAGTTGCTGCTGCTGAAGGAAAGGTAACAGAGTAGTATTTGAAGAATTTGATGCATTTAAACGTGATAGAGAATTACTGGAAGTTGGATAGTTTGGAAATATGTTAGGAAGGGTAGGAGGTTGCACTGGCAATCTGGAACTCATTGTAGGATTGAGACTAGATGTCCCACTACGGGTTAGAGAATTGACTGATTGCGTTCCCGACGATTTGATCGCGGCCATCGCTGCAGCTGCTGCCATAGCCGCAGCAGCTGCATTTACTTGCAGCAGTGGTGCAGCTCCCGACGAAGACAAACTTGGACCACTAGCATTAAGTAAGGGCGTCATAGGAGGGAAACTCATTAAACTTCTTCTCTCTGTGGAAGTCAAATACCGTTGATTTCCAACATTAGCATCTCCCAGAAGTCCAATATTGGCTTGACCGCCAGGGCCACCAACACGTGAACCATTATGGTTATTTTGGCCAACACGTCCAACAACTTTTCCAAGTCTTTCAAAAGCATTCCGACGACTAATTCTTTCACCAATCGTTTGGACAGTATTAAAATGCTTTGACTCGTCTCCACATCCATCACTAAGCATCAGACGGCAGAGTGCTTCACCACATGTAGGCTCAATTTCCTAAAACTCAATTAATTAAAATTTTGCACCCACCTGACCATCTCTTCCAATTTTAACAGGTTTATCTTCGTTCCAGGCATTCAACAGATGCCCCGTTTTTGTAAAGGGGACCTCAAATCTAATAATGGGATTACCTTTCTCTTAACGAACATACTTGGATATCCATTTAATCCGGAAAGGGTTGCTTAGTAGTCCACTATTCATGCGTGAAGATAGCACCCAATCAACCTTAATTCGGGGATCTGAAGATGCCATGATACGAGCAAAGCCTTGGAAGTGCCCACTTTCACGAACGGAGAATATTAACAACACATTTGAGTAGTCAAAGAAGGCTTTGTTGAGTCTTGTTTCGTTGCCCTTTGTAGTAGCCCAAACGTTACGAGACTTAGCTATTTCTACGTTTTCAAAGTTATTGCTTTTTATCATAAAATATTTCGCTGACCGGAAAAGGTGACGGTAATCAGGCAGAGAACTTTCTTTGTGTGACAACTCGGTAGACTTCTTGACACCAGGAGATCGGACTACGACATTCTGAGCCTCCTCTTCTTTTGAAAATTCGTCCCCTGGGGCGTCGACATGAAGCTCGTCTCTATTTTCGCTGTCCTCGTCAGAAACTCTATCCCACTCTATAGGGGAAATGGCCTTCTTGTTTTCTTCTCCTGTAGCTGTAGAAGTAACGCCCTCAAACGGGTCAACATCCTCAATGACCACAGACGGCTGACTGGTACTAATACGACCTGTTTTGGAATCACCGGAACTCTCGTGAAAGGCACAGTTTCCTTCCTCGGATTCGTTAGCACACTCAACAGCCGTATGAAATTCACTATAACCTGTGGTATCATTGGAATTGGTCTCAAATGATAAACCGATGCTTTCATCGGCTCGACCTAACAATTCGTCTTCTTCTTGAGATCTTGACATACGATCCCAAGCCGACTGCCCTGACCCATCAGAAGCCACATCTTTGTCTGTATCATTGTTGCCTGAATTTAATAAATATCTAAACGAAACTTCTAACCTACCTGAGCCATCTAATTTGGACCCAGACAAATCTGAGACTTCACCACACATCATTTCCCGCCAAAGTTTCAAACTAAAGTGCAATGACCACCCTCCATGTAGAAAAAGTAATGACCCTGAATTTCCTAATTTTCGAAAGTGTAGAGAATATCCTGTAAATTACAAATATTTGCAATGAAATTAACTATGCAAGGTTGTGACTTTCTGTCTGTGGCGATGGTAGCAGTTACGCTTAACTGCAACAGTGGTACACCTGACAAAGACAAAGTTTAACCACTGTCATAAAGTAATGGCGCCATAGGAGGGAAATTCATTAAGCCTCTTCTCAGACTACCCTTCCGGCGAAAATATCAGAGAAATATGATTGAAACTAAGGTACACACAAATATCTGATGAAGAATTAATCACGCCGGTATTTTGTCGGAAATTCAGGCGCCTCGTTAGGTAAAACACAAAAGCACACACCTGCGATAATGACCTGCTTCCTTTAAAGAAATGGTAATGGTTGTCAATAACGAGATGACTCCAAGACACTCTTTGAGGTTTTGGATAATATGATGACTTATAAGAATAAGTTGATTTCGATGAATTGCATGAGTGATCTGAAATCGAGTTCCGCCCTGGAGGTAATAGCAAGACGAAGACCTACTCGACTGCAAAGGAAGTGGGAGAAGATCAGCTCTCGTATAGGGGATGAAAATATTGAGCCAGAGTTCGATTATATTCCAAAACAGGTGAAAGATTTTTTCAATCAATCTGTGAGCACGTTTGCCAGTATATTTCATCCCACCCCCAGAATAGAGCAGTCTGAGGGCAAAACGCAGTCATTTATGACGAAGGGATCTCAGAGAAGCGGATATCGGGAAAGCTTTATGGTGTCTAGTAATCCATACATATCTAATGGGTGTGGCATCTCACGTGGTACGTCCCCGACAGATAGGTTAAAAGTTGCAAGACAAACACGGTTACGTTTTACACGATTGCAACAAGTGCATACGAAAGCGAACTGTGAAGAAGTGACCAAGCTTAGTGGTAAGCCAAATGTGAAGTCAGCGTCATCAAGTTCTGACTCCACAAGTTTTCAAAGTATTACTAGTCAGAGTAAACGTATAAAATTCAAAAGGATTTGTGAGGAAGTACCCAAATTGTCTACTGCTGTTATTAAAGAGTTTGAAAATGATGAAGTCGACCATGCAAACGGCGGTAAAGTGGATATTTGTGACAATGATCATGGTAGTGGACATTTGTCTCTGGCTGATCATGATGAGATGAGGGATATGCCTACTACTGCTAAGTTAAATAAAGGTTCTGTACAACTACAACGTGAAGTAGAAATAAATGCAGATGCAGTTGCAGAAGGCATACATACTTGTGAGACCGTCAGTGTGAGTGATCAGCATGTAGCCTACCTATCATAAGAAGATAGTGCTAAACCCGAACTAGTAGTGAAAGACAGCAGTGGTGGTTATCTTGCAGTTAGACAAACTTCCAAAAACCGAACAACAACAGCTTCTGATGCACCACTAAGTTCATCAACCTGTGTCACTCAGTCGTCGTTGGTGTTGTCATCCACAATGAAAAAGAATTCCATGAACTCACGTGTCTTATGCTATGACCACGCTAGTATCAGCCCGTTTGAAGGGACGAAAGTCAATGGTCAGTTTAGTGAGGATAAGCAAAGTGTAAACGAGAGAGCAATTGTTAAATTGACTTGCATGAATAAAGGCATTTCTAGTTTCAAATTACTGCTTGAATGTCATTATCTTTGGTGTAAATTACTCTGTGCCTACGCTTGGTTGGTCAGATAGGTCGTGTGTTTGTTAGTCATCTATATTCTACGATACAATGACATGAGCGTGTTAGCGTTCAGATTTGAGGATATAGCTGATGGAAGGAAGTCAGCAAATGAACTCTGCAACGATTTTCCAACCTAGGGTGTAAATGTAGTTTAAGATTGAACGATCAATTCATGGTTGTTTGCTCAAAACCAACTTCCCCAATTTTCGCGGAGGCATCAATACACCAGTCATCGTCTCATCGGTCGCTGTTCAGATAGAAGTCAGCAGTAAACTGTCAGAAGTAATATTGTGATTTATTATTGTAATATTTGTTCACAGACCTTAGTCATACGTGATTTATATGTTGGTGTAACAATAAAGAATTCTCGAGTAGCCAATCAGTGTTTTGCTTTTGCGTCCGTTATTACTAAGCGTTTCTGAGAAACCCTAAGAAACAGCGTGAGTCCCAGCGTAGCAAGAGCTGGGCATTAACGGTTTGCGAGACGTGACTGACAGTTTCTGACGGTAGAAACAGATTCTGGCGGATTCAGACAGTTGGTGAAAGATTGGATAGTCACCGTTCATCTTTCCTGGTGCCGGTCAAGTCCTCTTTGAACAAGCAATATCTGGAACGCTTTTGGAATTGGGTCAAGTTCAACAATGCCTGGGTCAAAGAAGGGACAGAGTGTCTTGGATGCAAACAGGAAAGTTAGTCATGGTGACTTGTCTGTTAATTGTAACGATGTGTCTGATGTTAAGCATGACATGGTTGATGTTACTGTTTCGCCGTTCAGGGATAATAGGAACATCAAACTCCCTGAATTTGAACCACGGTGTTTTGATGGAAACCCAGCTGATTATTTACAATTTGTAAGGGAGTTTGAGATCATGCTGAATAGTTTTCTATTAAGTGATGAATTGAAGTTAATGTATTTGATGAGATATTGCACTGGGGATGCTGCAAGAGCTATACAGTGCTGTAAGTTTATGAAGCCAAAAGAGGGCTACTACGAGGCTATGAGCATATTACGTCAAAGGTTTGGAAGACCTTCGATGATTGCAGGGAAATTATTCGAGGCTGTTAAGGGTAATGGTGGTCAATTACAGGATGACTCCCAGGCACTCACTGAGTTTTGAGATAATTTGCTAATTTACAAGAATGCATTGATTTCGATGAATCGCATGAGTGACCTCAACTCGAGTTTTATACTAGAAGTAATAGCAAGACGTCTACCTACTCGACTGCAAAGGAAGTGGGTGAAGATAAGCTCCCGTATGGAGGATGAGGGCATCGAGCCAAAGTTTGATGATATCCTGAAACTGGTAAAAGATAGCGTCAATCAATCGATGAGCAAGTTCGCCAGTCTATTACGTCTCACCCCTAGAATAGAGCAGTCTGAGGGAAAAATGCAATCATTGATGACGAATAGGCCCCAAAGAGGTAGATATCGAGAAGGCTCCATGATGTCTAGTAATGCATATAGACCTAGTGAGTGTAACAGGTTTCGTAGTACATCCTCAACAGATAAGTTACAAGATGCAAGACAAACACGGTTGTGTTTCACACGTTTGCAAGAGGTGCATACAAAGGTGAACTGTGAACCAGTGAGCACGTCTAGTGATAAGGTATATGTAAACTCCAGGTCTGACTCCGAATTGTGTGACGATAACGGTGCGGTGAAGAAGTCTGTAGTTGCAACTGGTAAGCCATTGTTGAATAGAGTGTCACAGAAAAGAGTTATTGCTTCAGAGTGCAGTTCTGATTCCACAAGTTTACGAGGTATTACTAGTCAGAGTGAAGTTATAAAAGCTTTAATGATTTGTGAGGAGGAAACACATTTGTCTACTTCTGTTATTAAAGAGTTTGAAAATGATGAAGTTGACCAGATAGATAATGGTAAATTGAATATTCGTGATAATGATTATGATAGTGCAGATTTGTCTTTGGTTGATCATGATGAGATGAGGGATATGCCTACTACTGCTAAGTTAAATAAAGGTTCTGTACAACTACAACGTGAAGTAGAAATAAATGCAGATGCAGTTGCAGAAGGCATACATACTTGTGAGACCGTCAGTGTGAGTGATCAGCATGTAGCCTACCTATCATAAGAAGATAGTGCTAAACCCGAACTAGTAGTGAAAGACAGCAGTGGTGGTTATCTTGCAGTTAGACAAACTTCCAAAAACCGAACAACAACAGCTTCTGATGCACCACTAAGTTCATCAACCTGTGTCACTCAGTCGTCGTTGGTGTTGTCATCCACAATGAAAAAGAATTCCATGAACTCACGTGTCTTATGCTATGACCACGCTAGTATCAGCCCGTTTGAAGGGACGAAAGTCAATGGTCAGTTTAGTGAGGATAAGCAAAGTGTAAACGAGAGAGCAATTGTTAAATTGACTTGCATGAATAAAGGCATTTCTAGTTTCAAATTACTGCTTGAATGTCATTATCTTTGGTGTAAATTACTCTGTGCCTACGCTTGGTTGGTCAGATAGGTCGTGTGTTTGTTAGTCATCTATATTCTACGATACAATGACATGAGCGTGTTAGCGTTCAGATTTGAGGATATAGCTGATAGAAGGAAGTCAGCAAATGAACTCTGCGACGATTTTCCAACCTAGGGCGTCAACCTGAGAAGGGTTGTAGGCGTACTGCTGTAAGTCCTACAATTCTTCAAAGGGTAGCGCATCAATGAGCAGTCCAATGTGCTTGGTGTGTGATTTTGTACATATGTTCATATTGTATATACTGAATTGATATCATCTGTCATCTAGCTGTTAGTAATTCTGTTTGTGTCCGGACGACTTCCACTTGGATCATCAACCTGAGAAGGAATGTAGGCGTACTGCTGTAAGTCCTACAGTTCTTCAAGGGTAGTTTGTCGTGCCAGAATCCACAACATTTGATGTGTTGATTGTACATATGTTTGTGTTAAATAGTTGTGTGAGTTCCAATTATTGTAATTGTTGGTTAATCTTGTTTGTGTCCGGACATTCCACAACTTACAATCGTCAACCTGTGAAGGGTTGTAGGCGTACTGGTGTAAGTCCAGCGATTCTTCAAAGGAGTTCCATCAAGATATGATCCGTGAGGTTATTTTTACTGTTTGTATATACGTGTGGTGTGTCATATCGATTGGTGTATTTTGGATTAATTGTGTTTACTTGTTGTTTTCGTACCTTGTTGTTATTGCGTAATTTTGTTAAAATTTTCGTCGTGATTACTTCTGAAGTTGTTTCTTGTCTTCTACATCCGTGAATGAATTGATTGATGTTAAGGACAGCAGATGGGTCGTATACGCCGGGAAGGCTATTTCTGAGAATGAAATGCGCACGGAGATAATTGTTAGCTGCGGTCCGACACGCCGGGGAGAAAGAGTGTAAACGACTGAGGCTCGCATACATCACCGTTACTAGAACTGGGGCAGAATGAGTGACAAGCGATTTCAGTGGTAATTGGTAATGAGTAGATAAGAGGATGAGCGTAGAGTATCGTGAGGTGGTGCCAAGGTCACTTTGCATTGTGCAAGAGTCATTCTAGCAAGTGGCGATTGTGTTGCAAGATGTCAAGAGGAGGTCTCTGTCTGGAGGCGCAGGTCGTCAGCGATGTGTGAGATTGTGCTGTGGGTATGCTTGTGGTGTGTTGGCTTTCTGTTTGTTTTCCATTTCAGCTCTGTCCGAGTGACCCAGGTTCTCGCAATGGCATCCAAGTCAACGTGTATTGGTCGTGAAGGAAAAAAGGGTTGGATCCCTTTTTTGCCGGGGAGTGTCAATGTAGTTGAAGATTGAACGATCAATTCTTGGTTGTTTGCTCAAAACCAACTTCCCCGATTTTCGCGGAGGCATCAATACGACAGTCATCGTCTCATCGGTCGCTGTTCAGAAAGAAGAGTAAAACACCGTCAGAAGTAATATTGTGAATTTTTAATCATAATAATATATATTCTCATATAAACATATAAATTTACATGAAAATGTATGCTATTTTTACAAGCACGATCAAGTGTGATATAGTCTCAAATCGTAGATTGTCTACAAGTTAATAACGTTTCAACAGTTAAATATCTGATATATATATATATATTTATATATAAATACACTCATTTTCTGAACTAGGCTTTATAGTTACTGAATTGTACAGCTGTCCTCCAGGCTGAGCGGGGAGATCAACTTCGTTTCGTTTTCATCCCGTGGTTGTAGGCATACGATAACCAACCAAAATTGAGGTATGTACAACGTTTACAAGGGATTGAAAGCTGTTTGAAAATTTAAAGGTGCTAAGGTGAATCAATAAAGTGTAATGAAATGGGTAATCCAAGTATCACTAATAAATGCATTAATGAAAGGAAACTCCCTAGGCTGACAACGTTCATTTGCAATGTATAATGCTACACGTATATCTCGTACTATCATGATGTCCACTTTTGGTTTTAATACATTTTTTCCTTATGTCGGTTTTTTTATTTTATGCCTTTTTGTGCATTTGTTGCACAACCGTACCCTCCAGAGAATAGGAATAGAATAAGTCGAATCAAATTCATAAAGAGCTATAAAATGTTAGGTTTCATGGGATATAGTGAGGAACAAGTAAAGACGTTATTAGAAAATAAATGAGACAAGATATTGTGAAGTGGTATTTAAAGATCCGACAATGGACAGCAAGTTAGTTTATAAGATGCCCCATAAATCTGTGCAGAGCCCACATGGTCTCATCTCAACAATAGGCTGAGCGAATGGTATATATTTAAAGGCAGAAGCATGATCTGTCTAGGCGTTCATTATTATCTTTTCCAAGATAAAGATCTAAGCCCTCATAAAAACCAGAAATATCTCGAGCCTTCAAATTGTATATTGCTGTTTCTGCAGAATGGGGCGATTCGCCTTAGTGCCCCCCACCATATCTACTGATCAGCTAGCGCCACCCTCCCTCCGTTTTTGATGTTAGGCTCTGAGACTATGATTATTATGGCTACCGCAAATATATTGCTTAGTACCAGACATGTTATAAGCTATCGTTGACACAAACAGGATCCTGGGCTAAGAGTTGGTTGCATTCCTATTTTTCTGATAGAATGCAGTATACTGTATATAACGGCAAATCTTCTTTTACCTCGCTTACAAAATCCGGTGTTCCACAAGGTGCTGTACTCTCTCCTTTTCTTTTTTCTTTCTTCCTATATGACCTACCTCATTCAAACGAAACTAACTTTGTTAAATATGCAGATGACCTGACTGTATCACTGGCTATCACTTCCGAGTCTGACAGTTCCAAACTTAATAGCTTTCTGTTGGACATCAACAACTGGTCCAAGTCAAATGGTCTTATATTAAATCCTTCCAAATGTCAGGCGCTTGACTTTACTTTCAAGCATCGACGTGACTTACTTGAACTAGTTAACTCTCATGATCCCTGTAGCATAGATGGCACGGAAATTGAAACCAAATCGAGTATTAAATACCTTGGACTAGTTTTTTCCTCTGACCTTTCATGGTCATCCCATATCCTATCTATCTCTAAGAAAATGTTTCGTCTTACCTTCTACATTAAAAAGTTAAGACAATCAGGTATCAACCAACCTTTAGTTTTGCAATTTTTAAACTCCTGTATTTTACCTATTGTACTCTACTGCTCTCCATTAATCTTTCCTGGGCTGCTCAAAAAAGATTATATCATATTAGGAAGAGTATTAAATGCTGTGAGTAGAGCTTGTGGTCTGCCACTGCATGAGCTCGCTAATACTATAGTCGAGAGGCATATAAATTCCTGTACGAAATGGGCAAAGGCTATAATGTCAGACCCTCTGCACCCCATTTATTCACACCTGTCCCCTTGTATCTCATCAGGTAGGACGAGAAATCAATATAAAAAGATATATGCTCGCACTACTAAGTACAGAAATTCTACAATACCCTATTTAGCGCGTACTTTATGTGACGAAGACTCTGTTAGACGTGAAACTTACAAGTTACTATGTAATTAGCACAGTGAATCGACCCTTTTATCGTTCATCTTTCTGTATTTTATGGTGTCACACTTTCTATCGTTTAAATCGTTACTCTGCTATTTTATATTAGTTGGTATTACTATTATTACTACAATTTTGTACTTTATACATATTTTTCTCCGTATGGCACACAGTATTTTGCTACGTAGCTGCGACAACAATCGTTTTATTACTATTATGTATTGTGTATTTTTAATTTTTTTTGTTGTCGTTTTTGGGTAAATTAGATGCAATATTGTACTGAATGCTGAAAATTCCTTGCTGTATCATGAGTACTGTTTTTGGAATAAAGCAATTATTATTATTATTATGTTCGTGCCTCATATTCCATCTCCCTTGCCTTCCTAATGAGTGCTTCCAATAGGTCTCCACTTACATCTTTATGAACATATTATATATGTATGCATGCGTCCTAATGAACAGATTACTTTCTAAGAAGTTAAAAGCTTAAAGAGTAAAAAGAATAGGTTTTGTGAATATTGGAGCAAGATTCAGCAGAACAATATAGTTAGGGATCAATGTAGGTAGTATGAACTGAAGGTAAGGTCGGTTGGCAGGACTTAGTGTACTAAATTATCATGACAGTCTTATATATAGTAAACATTTGACATTGCAAAGTAACCTGTCTACATATATTATAAAAAGAGATTCACAGAACCAACAAAATTTCAGCATTTGGTTAACAATACAACAGAAGGGTAGTTAGTACTACAGGTAGTCGTAAAGTAAATCGATCTATGTATAAAAAGAGCATAATCAGTGCCATAATTCGTATTATCAAAGACTACATTAGGCTCAATAACTGAGTGTTATAAGGGAAATAAGAGCGGTAAACCAAGAGAACTTTTGCCGCATAAGTATTTTAATGACAATCTAAGTTCAAGTATTGAACCTACATAATTACTAAGTATTATTATGTTAGTCTGGGAACTAGTGTAATTTCTGTAGTTAAATATTGAAATGCCATTGTCTCTTCATTCTACAAGAAGTTGAGATATTTGAGGCGAGCTAGGGTGGACATGATAATATGTTTTTCTAGGCTCCTTTTGAAGCTGTCAGGCCTTTCAAAGGATCTAATCTCAGAGGGTAGTTGGTTCCAGAGTTTGCAATATTTAATGGTGAAGAAGTTAGCTCTAGTGGTGAGTTTATGGGTGTTAACCTTGAGAAGGTAGTTATGGTTGCGTAATCCATACGATTTAGGATTAGCCCAGGTTATGGACGAGTTACTGTTACAGTGCTTTCTTATAACTTTGAATAAGAGAAAGAAATTGCACTTCACCCTCCTTAACCATAAGGGTTCTAAGTCCAGTCGAATACATCTGTCAAGGTATTCTATTTGCTGACCATAGCCTAATATGCGTTTTGTGAGGAATCACTGAACGCTTTCAACTTTTTTCTGTCTGCTGATTTAAAGCTACTGTATAAGTGGGCACAGTATTCAAGTTTGAGGCGAATACATATCTTATATATGGCTAATCTGGCTTCTGGAGTGTCAAAGTTGCGTAGAACAAAGCCGGTTAGACGTTTAAAATCAGATACCACCTTATTTTCATGTTCAGTAAAGGTAAGATCTGAGTATGTTACCCCGAGATCTGTGACTGTGTTCACGTTTGAGACAAGGTCACCGTAGTTGTTCAGACATTTACTAGGTTTCCAACGTCCGAAGTATGTTATCCCAGATTTAGCTGGATTGAACGTTAACTGCCACTTTTCACTCCAATTACATAGACTATCTAGGTCTTGTTGGATTTTACTAACAATATTCATATCATTATAGTCGAAATCATAGACAACTTTGAGGTCATCTGCAAAGAGGTATGGCTTGCCATACTTGATCATAGAGACAATATCATTTATGAATACAATGAATAGGGTAGGGTCAAGAACACTACCTTGTATCACGCCGCTGGTTATCGGTTTAGATGTTGATAAGTGATGGTTGACTTTAACTAACTGGTCTCTTCCTGTAAGAAAGGAAGTTATCCACTCAAGAAGCCTTCCACTTATTCCATAAGATAGGAGTTTCAGCATGAGTCTGTTATGTGGGACCATATCGAAAGCTTTCCTAACATCTAGAAATAATGTTGCTGCCGAACGACCTTTGTCTACACATTCAGTAATGCGGTCGAAATAATCTAACTGGCAAGTAATGCACGATCTTCTATTTAGGAAACCGTATTGAAAAGGGGATATTAAGTCATTCGAGAGCAAATACTGAGCAATTTACTTCTTTACAATCTTTTCCATTACACGTGAAACTACGGAAGTAATGTTGATGGGGCGGTAATTATCTATGTCCGCTGTAGGTCCGGTTTTGTGAATGGGTACAACGTAGGATTTCTTCCAGCTATTTGGATATGTTCCACTCCTTATCGAAGTTGAAAATATCTTGAGAAGAGGTAGATTCATGTCATTTCCACCATTTTTAAGAGGACGGAAGACGTTCCATCTGGGCCGGGAGTGTTGGTAAGCTTAAGTGTTGTGATAGCATTATCGATTTCTTGGGCATTTAAGGCTACATCGCTTAAACACTTTTCTGTTTAACGAGGTAAATTTATATCCTGGTCATTTTCTAGAGTGTACAGTTTGGCAAAGTGCGTGCTAAACACCTCACATATATCCTCAGTACTTTCGTGAGTAATGCCGCCTAGGTGTATTATTTTTGGATATGTTGATAATAATAATAATAATAATAATAGTATATTCTCATTTTGTACATGAGAGACGCCAGTTTACAGGCATCATCAATATGATAAATTACATATACGATTAGCAATCATAATTAGTAATAATGTTTTAATAAAATACACATTTTTCCTACTTGTGTAGGACACACCAAATATACAGGCATGGATAAGCATTATATAAATTTCATAAATTTGGTTCATGGTTAAGTTACATGGTTGCTGGCGTTTTTGTCTTAGGTCTGTGGGAACAATATGATAACCAGTCATTCAATGGAGCACGTCATGAAATATAGGAATATTAACTTCGCATTAACAAAAAAACCCAAGTAAGTTTTGGATGGATTAAAAATACTTGGGAAAAAATAAAGCTTGAAGTAATTCCTCAATATAACTTGGGTGTGTACAAATCCGAATCTTATTTTTGATTTGATTTATATCCAAATTGGGTAATAAGGAAGCTATTTTACAGATACGATCAGTTATGTTATAAGCTACAATCGTGACGTTGTATTACAAATTGATACTTTTCCATTGGTATAAGAGTATATTCCACAAATGTAAACCAGGTTGCGTCGTGGAGAAAGTTAATTCGTTATTAACCAGGCAACTGAAAGATACGGGACCAATAATGTTTGCAGATCATTTGTCATTGTAAATGGTCAAATATCCACATTATTCATTCTCATTCAAAAAGTCAAATGGAAGCTGAAATGGTGAGAGAAAAAAGAAGACAAACAACAGCAACGCAAAAGAAAGCAACGGGAGTCCTTAAGGAGTGATTAATATATACACGCATATATATTCTGTCTAGTAACTATGCTTATTTTTGTTCATCAACTAACTAGTCCCGTTATGCTAACTTTTAAATTATGTGTGAACTAATATTACTGTCCTGTGTAGAAATGTTTATCATCTAGTTCCAATAATATTAAAATTTATAATTGTAGTTTGTTGTAACTACACGTTTAAAGAACTTAAAATATCTATGTAGGGTGAAAAAGAAGGTGTAAGAGTCAGGCGCAAAAGTGCATTGTCATCTTTGAGCAGTCTGGTGACTGAGGAGATGAACACTGGAAGTGTGTTTGCATCGCGCACATTAGCTGGTAGTCTATTCCAAATGACTGAAAACTTATTTAAGAAGAAGTTGTACCGCACGTAAGTCTGACAGTGCTCCATAGCAGCTAGGTTGTGATGATTTCTAAGATTGTAACTGATGACAGCGGTAGGTTTAGTTATTGGCTCGGAGGAATGCAAGAGAAGATTAGTTAGCTTATAGTAAAAGATAAGGTTTAGCTTAAGGCGTCTTTTCCAGAGGGGTTCTAATCTTAGTCTTCGCATCGCTCATGGTATTCCAGACCACTTTCTAAACCAAGAGTTCTTGAGGTAAACTGCCGTTGCACTCCCTCTAATTTAAGCTTGTCATTTTGTCTGAGTCCGCTAAGAATAAACGGGCAGTATTCTAAGATAGGTCGGACACATACTTTGTATAATAAAACCCTAGTTTCACAACAAAAGAAATTGCGTGTTATGCATCCTATCAGCCTTCGCGTTTTACGTCTGGCATAATCAGTCTGTTCAGCGAACGTTAGGTTACTAGAGTATCTAATACCGAGATCTACGACTGAGTTGAGCTTAGCTAGTTTTCGCCCATTTATTTCAAGAGTTAGATCAAGCTTACTGTTGCCGATACAAATCCAGCCGCATTTGTCAATGTTAAAGTTTAGACAGGATTCAGCACACCACGTTGCAAGGCTACTTAGTTCAAGATGTATTTTAGTAACCATATCGCTTAATTCATGAGTGTAGCAGGAGTAGACGACTTTGAGGTCGTCAGCATATAGGAATGGTTTGCCTAAGGTGAAGCACTTGCAAATGCTGTTAATGTAGATTGTGAATAAAAGTGGACCTAGGACACTACCTTGCACGACCCCACTTGAGATCTGCCTAGGATGAGACAATACAGATCCAACTTTGGTTATTTGTACCCTGTTGCTTAGAAATGATTTTAACCAGTTCAGTAATGGGTTGCGAATTCCACAAGAGTACAGCTTCTCAAAGAGAATACTGTGAGATACCATGTCAAATGCCCTAGATATATCGAAGTAGAGAACAACGACTAGCTTACGTGCTTCGCGACTACTAGTGATGCAGTTGAAAAAGTCGAAGTGGCAAGTAACGCAGGATCTATTTTTGAGAAATCCGTGTTGAGACCTTGTAACAAGATCTTCCCTAATTAGGTAGTCTGACAATTGATCTTTTACAACTTTCTCCATGATTCGTGAGATAACTGGGGTTATATTTATGGGTCTGTAATTGCGGACGTTTGCCCTATCACCAGATTTGTAATGTGGAATTATGAAGCTAGTTTTCCACTCACTAGGGTAAGTGCCAGTGTCCATAGATATTGAGAAGAATTTAAGAAGTAACAAGGGTATATCACACCCACTGTTTTTGAAAATTATCGAAGCGAGGCCATCCGGTCCCGTACTAGTGGAAGGTTTAAGGCTTTTAATTGCTTGTACTATTAACTGATTAGTGAACACAATGCTTTCAAGGGAAGAGATAGTAAGGGGAGCGGTTTCACCAGGCATATGTGTTTCTAAACTAAAGTTTGCAAACCAATCAGCTGCGAAACCACGACTACCTTGTCAAGGTGGCTACCCACAGAAAATCCATTAGGGCAAACTTTTTCACCATAAAATATTGCACTCTTTGGAACCAACTACCACCTGAAATAAGATGTTGTGAAAACCCTGATGGGTTCAAACGGAGCCTAGAAAGACACTTTAACATGTCCACCCTAGCTCGTCTAAAAGACCACAACTGTTGGTAGAACGGAAATTGAAGGCCAGTCCAGTCTTCAGTATAGTCACATACGTATATCTCGACTCTAATACTCACGCAGCGAACGTTAACTAATTTACTGATTTCTATTCTCTATAATTTTCACTAAGTTGTGTTGGTGAAAGTAACACTGGAAATAATTGTAATAGCATCCACACCTTTTAACGTTTTACATATGTATATACTAATATAACAATACTTATTAATCATGCATGTTCAACTCTTAAATTAGATGGATATTAAAATACTTAAAATATTTATGCATCAAATGTTCTCTTGCTTTACCACGCTTGTTTCCCTTATAACACTCAATTATTGAACCTAGTGTAATATTTGATATACGAATTATATTATTGATTATACTCTTATCATACATGGCTTGATTTACTCTACGGCTCCCTGTAGACTAACCACCATTCTTCAGTATACACACACTGCAGTATTGTCAAAAAACGCCAAAATTTCGTTGGTTCTGTGTTAATATCTTTTTATAATATGTCTAGACACGTTACTTTGCAATGTCAGATGTTTACTATATATAAGACTGTCATGGAAATTTAGTACACTAAGTCCTGCCAACCGACCTTACCTTCAGTCCATACTACCTAAATTGAACCTTAACTATAGTATTCTGCTAAATCTTGCTCCACTATTCACAATACCTATTCGTTTTACTCTTTAAGGTTTTAACTTCTTATAAAGTAATCTGTTCATCAGGATGCATGCACACATATATAATATGTTCGTAAAGATGTACGTGGAGACCTATTGGAAGCACTCATTAAGAAAGCTAGGGAGATGGAATATGGGGTACGAACATGTCTGGTACCAAGCAATATATTTGCGGTAGCCATAATAATCATAGTCTCAGAGCTTAACATCAAAAAAGGAGGGAGGGTGGCGTTAGCTGATCAGTAGATATGGTGGTGGTCACTAAGGTGAATCGCCCCATTCTGCAGGAACAGCAATATACAAATTAAAGGCTCGAGATATTTCTGATTTTTATGAGGGCTTAGATCTTTATCTTGAAAAAGATAATAGTGAACGCCTTGACAGATAATGCTTCTACCTTTAAATATATACCATTCGCTCAGCCTATTGTTGAGATGCGACCACGTGGGATCTGCACAGATTTATGGGGCATCTTATGAATTAACTTGCTATCCATTGTCAGATCTTTAAATACCACTTCACAATATCTTGTCTCACTTATTTTCTAATAACGTCTTTACTTGATTCTCATTATATTCCATTAAACCTAACATTTTATAGCTCTTTATGAATTTGATTCGACTTATTCTATTCCTATTCTCTTTAGGGTACGGTTGTGCACCAAATAGAAAAAAAGACATGAAATAAAGACAACTGGCTTGAAAATAATTGTATTAAAGCCAAAAGTGAACGCATGATAGTATAAAATATATTGGTTTCATTATACATTGCAAATGAACGTTGTCGGCCTAAGGATTAATTACTTCCCCATTCTGTTTTCTATATAAATGTGTTTATTAATGATATATTTCACTCACTTAATCTATTACACTTTAATGTTACACCACAGCACTTTAATTTTTCTAAAACAGCTTCCAATTCCTTGTAAACGTTGTACTTACCTCAATATTGGTTGATTATCGTATGCCTACAACCACGGGATGAAAACGAAACGAAGTCGATTTTCCCGCTCAACCTGGAGGACAATTGTACAATTCAATAACTATACAGCCTAGTTCAGACAATGTGTATTTATATATATATCAAATATTTAACTGTTGAAACATTATTAACTTGTAGACAATTTAAGATTTGACATTATATCATCCTTGATCGTGCCTGTAAAAATGGCATGCATTTTCATGTAAATTTTAGTTTATATGAAAATAAATTATTATTATTATTATAATAAGAGTTCACAGATAGTGGCAGGTTCATTGTAGATTACTTTGTCGTGAAGTAAGTATGGGATTTCCCTCGCCGACTGCATTCGTTTTTTAAGAAGTGCCGTTAAGTTATAAACTTTGGAGGTACTTTCAAGTGCCGTTAACTCTTCGTCGAGGTCCTTTTGAGAGCGTAGGCGCTTGATAGATTCAAGAGACTCGTGGATTGAGAGCAATAGTGATATGTCCTTAGTGGAATAGTACTGTTTCTTCAGTTTCCTTAACTTATTACGGTGTGCCCTTGGAATATATTCAGTTCGGTGTCTACTTAATTTCACTAATTTCTTTGGAGCAACTGTATCTAGACAAAGGGTAACATTCCTGTAAAACAGGGTTACTAAGGCCTCCAGGGAGTCAGTGGTAAAATAGTCATCCCATTGACAGAGTCGAATAAGTTCTTGGACTAATCCCCAGTCTGTATATTTGTAACTACGACATATTGTGCTTCCTGAGTCTTGTTTGTTTCCTGTATTTAGTGGTGAGAAAGGCAGAGAGCAGAGTACCATTCTATGGTCACTACTGGAAAATCGATTACCAACATACGTGGATACTGGGATTGTGTCATGACAAAAAACAAGGTCCAACATGTTGTCACCACGAGTAGGTGTCTGGACGTGTTGTTGCCATCCATAACAGTCTATAGTGGCAAGTAATTCGTCGAAGCGTTGGGGGCCGGAACTAGTTAGCCAATTGACTTCTGGAAGATTGAAGTCCCCTGCAATTATTTTGTAATTAGCACTAAACGAGGATGCGTGTGCAAACGATTTAGCTAATAACGCATCAGTTTCTTTTGTTGAGCTTGGTGCTCGATAAACACAGCCTATGAGAAGTTTGTACTTATCTCCATGTAAGACAACCCAGAGTGAGTCAGGTACATTATTCATTGTTTCATCTTCCACCTTACTGACTACAAATGAGTTATGTATATATATGAGACATCCTCCACCACGCTTGCAATCTCTGTTTGCACGGTGTACAGTGTAATCATCGATACCTATATGCACATCAAGTACAGAGGATGAGCACCATGATTCAGTAATCAGAGCTACAGTAGGCTTGGCGACTAATAATAATGTCCTTAGTTCAGATATCTTATTGATTAAGGAACGTGCATTAATTAGCAATATCGTGAATAAGTCACGGGATACTACAAACTGGCTTAAAATGTCACCATAACCTAAATCTATTTGTGCGTCAGCACCGCAAGAATTTATGAATGAAAAGGAGGTCGGACTGGGTGTCTGTACATCGGGGTTGGAGTGCAATGAGGTGGTCCTAGGTGCCATGGGTCGTACCAGTGATTCGGGACACCTGGAAAATTTACCATGTGTTCCTGGATATAAGGGTAGTACAGGTTGGGCCTAGGTTGACGGTTAAAAGGCATAGCATCAGAGGTCTACCCATCCAACTGCTATTCGTCATACCGGTATACACCTTCGGGTTGTTTTTATAACTTAAAGGGAATTGTGAAGGAAGGTGCTTTGGCTGCAAGACTTTAGGAGTCTTGGAGCCTGACTTTCTATAAGGTGGAGCATGCGGAACACCTCCAGATGTACTTATGTTTTGAGAGGAGTTTTTCGTAACGAGTGATGGTTTGTTAACATTCTTACTCTCAGCAGGCTTATTGAATACAAAGTATTCTTCCCCATCATTAGTCTCAACCCTGCGAAATTTGTTCATCGTGGTGAGGTTACTACGTTTGGGGGGAAATTTCTTAGAACAACTTGCAGAAGTTCTAGTCATTTTAACATCTTTCGATGAGGCTTTATTTACAGGGGTACTGGTATCTAAGTCAGTTCCTAGTTCCATTGGCAGGTGTGGTTGTTGTGTAGTTTGCTGAATGCTAGTGTAACAACAGAAGACAAGGGCCAGGCAACAGATCGTTTTATTATGAAAATCAACACGTATTTATACATCTTTCAACTACATTATTATAGACAAGCGCAGTCATCTGATTGGTTGTTTAGGTAGACGAACGCAGGCTTCTGATTGGTTGTTTCGGGATTCCTTGACAAGTAGAGTTCTCTATCTGCGAATCATATTTTGCCACGTTAAGTTTGCTGTGATTGGTTGTTGACTCAGGCTTGTTCATATTTTCTCACGGCCCATATTAGTGACCTAGACCTTAACGTAGATTAGTGCCAACCAATCGGCTAGCAGCCTGCTCTCACCACACTCGTCCCCCCGTCAAATACGTGCGACTGAAGTCGGCTTGATCTACTTGGTGCAGGCGTCATCGTTGGCTTGTCTCGCTGTATCCATTTCTGGAGCTCGCTGACGTTCACGCGCCTCTCATTGTTCGCCATTGCGACTGTGTCTGCGTAACCCCATCTCGAAGTGACCATATATGGTCCTTCCCACTTTGGAAACTGTTTGCCTGACCCTGTCGAACATTCGTCCATACTTCGGCCCACACCTTCATATGCTGCTTTCGCCCGACCTCCCAGCAGCGTCTCAAGTAGCAGCTCCATCGCTGACAGATCTTGAACGCCACTCAACTGCGCAGAAGCCTTGAAGTCCTGCCCGTAGATCCATATGTCTCCATCAAAAACTGCAGGGTATAGGCTTTTCATTTGTCGGTAGGCAGCGACACCAAATGTAACAACAGAAGACAAGGGCCAGGCAACAGATCATTTTATTATGAAAATCAACACGTATTTATACATCTTTCAACTACATTATTATAGACAAGCGCAGTCATCTGATTGGTTGTTTAGGTAGACGAACGCAGGCTTCTGATTGGTTGTTTCGGGATTCCTTGACAAGTAGAGTTCTCTATCTGCGAATCATATTTTGCCACGTTAAGTTTGCTGTGATTGGTTGTTGACTCAGGCTTGTTCATATTTTCTCACGGCCCATATTAGTGACCTAGACCTTAACGTAGATTAGTGCCAACCAAACGGCTAGCAGCCTGCTCTCACCACACTAGTTTCAGCACTAGGTGTCTGTTGCTGTGCACGATCCTTATTTGGTAAATCAAAGCTAGAGGAGGTGACCAGGTTATTACTACGCATTATTCTGCGCTGACATGATGTTTTATCCTGAGCTACGGTTATAGACTTATAACTGCTATTCAGTCTTAAGTGATCCTGACATTTAGTAAACTTACTAGCATCAAGGGAATTACTGAATTTAAAAATGATTGGGCAATTAACCTGGTTAGACTTTTTACGAAGTCGTTTGCCTTCACATGGAACACTAGCCATGCCGCAACAAATCAGGATTTTGTGTCTTACAGTTTTCAGAGGCAGAGAATCTGGGAAGTTGTAAACTATAGCTTGGTGAGAAGAGGTTATACGCTTCATCACCTCCGTAGCCAAGCAGTCAATCAGATTTTCAGCTTTATTTAGGTTGTCTGGAGATATTTTAGGATGCCTTTCTAAAAGACAGGCTATTGGGTCTAAATTCAAAAGCTTGTTTTGAGTTACATCCAGTAAACACTTAACCTGACCAATATCAGACCGGCTCTCCGTGGTATTTCAGATTGGCAGTGACATACTATCAAACTGGTCTAATTTTTTCTGAATTTCACTTACTTGCCTCTGCATATCTTTCAAAAGGAGGTTTAGTTTACAGAACTCAGAGTTCTCTAACAGAACATCTTTCACCTGTATCACAGGAGTGAGATCTGCACTCAAACCATTTTGAGAGCTAGTAGTTGATACTGTATTACCAGGCGGTAATGCAGTTATAACCGAATTAAAGCCATTATCTAAAACAATTGTGTTTCTACGAACACGTTTTTTAGAGATTTGGACCATAATTTCAAGAATTATATGACAATAAGCAGTAAATAAATTTCAGAGCAAACACGTGCAAAAATGTCACCAATTTCGAACGTACCGCCAACAGACCAATCCGATTTAGGATTAGCCCAGGTTATGGACGAGTTACTGTTACAGTGCTTTCTTATAACTTTGAATAAGAGAAAGAAATTGCACTTCACCCTCCTTAACCATAAGGGTTCTAAGTCCAGTCGAATACATCTGTCAAGGTATTCTATTTGCTGACCATAGCCTAATATGCGTTTTGTGAGGAATCACTGAACGCTTTCAACTTTTTTCTGTCTGCTGATTTAAAGCTACTGTATAAGTGGGCACAGTATTCAAGTTTGAGGCGAATACATATCTTATATATGGCTAATCTGGCTTCTGGAGTGTCAAAGTTGCGTAGAACAAAGCCGGTTAGACGTTTAAAATCAGATACCACCTTATTTTCATGTTCAGTAAAGGTAAGATCTGAGTATGTTACCCCGAGATCTGTGACTGTGTTCACGTTTGAGACAAGGTCACCGTAGTTGTTCAGACATTTACTAGGTTTCCAACGTCCGAAGTATGTTATCCCAGATTTAGCTGGATTGAACGTTAACTGCCACTTTTCACTCCAATTACATAGACTATCTAGGTCTTGTTGGATTTTACTAACAATATTCATATCATTATAGTCGAAATCATAGACAACTTTGAGGTCATCTGCAAAGAGGTATGGCTTGCCATACTTGATCATAGAGACAATATCATTTATGAATACAATGAATAGAGTAGGGTCAAGAACACTACCTTGTATCACGCCGCTGGTTATCGGTTTAGATGTTGATAAGTGATGGTTGACTTTAACTAACTGGTCTCTTCCTGTAAGAAAGGAAGTTATCCACTCAAGAAGCCTTCCACTTATTCCATAAGATAGGAGTTTCAGCATGAGTCTGTTATGTGGGACCATATCGAAAGCTTTCCTAACATCTAGAAATAATGTTGCTGCCGAACGACCTTTGTCTACACATTCAGTAATGCGGTCGAAATAATCTAACTGGCAAGTAATGCACGATCTTCTATTTAGGAAACCGTATTGAAAAGGGGATATTAAGTCATTCGAGAGCAAATACTGAGCAATTTACTTCTTTACAATCTTTTCCATTACACGTGAAACTACGGAAGTAATGTTGATGGGGCGGTAATTATCTATGTCCGCTGTAGGTCCGGTTTTGTGAATGGGTACAACGTAGGATTTCTTCCAGCTATTTGGATATGTTCCACTCCTTATCGAAGTTGAAAATATCTTGAGAAGAGGTAGATTCATGTCATTTCCACCATTTTTAAGAGGACGGAAGACGTTCCATCTGGGCCGGGAGTGTTGGTAAGCTTAAGTGTTGTGATAGCATTATCGATTTCTTGGGCATTTAAGGCTACATCGCTTAAACACTTTTCTGTTTAACGAGGTAAATTTATATCCTGGTCATTTTCTAGAGTGTACAGTTTGGCAAAGTGCGTGCTAAACACCTCACATATATCCTCAGTACTTTCGTGAGTAATGCCGCCTAGGTGTATTATTTTTGGATATGTTGATAATAATAATAATAATAATAATAGTATATTCTCATTTTGTACATGAGAGACGCCAGTTTACAGGCATCATCAATATGATAAATTACATATACGATTAGCAATCATAATTAGTAATAATGTTTTAATAAAATACACATTTTTCCTACTTGTGTAGGACACACCAAATATACAGGCATGGATAAGCATTATATAAATTTCATAAATTTGGTTCATGGTTAAGTTACATGGTTGCTGGCGTTTTTGTCTTAGGTCTGTGGGAACAATATGATAACCAGTCATTCAATGGAGCACGTCATGAAATATAGGAATATTAACTTCGCATTAACAAAAAAACCCAAGTAAGTTTTGGATGGATTAAAAATACTTGGGAAAAAATAAAGCTTGAAGTAATTCCTCAATATAACTTGGGTGTGTACAAATCCGAATCTTATTTTTGATTTGATTTATATCCAAATTGGGTAATAAGGAAGCTATTTTTACAGATACGATCAGTTATGTTATAAGCTACAATCGTGACGTTGTATTACAAATTGATACTTTTCCATTGGTATAAGAGTATATTCCACAAATGTAATCCAGGTTGCGTCGTGGAGAAAGTTAATTCGTTATTAACCAGGCAACTGAAAGATACGGGACCAATAATGTTTGCAGATCATTTGTCATTGTAAATGGTCAAATATCCACATTATTCATTCTCATTCAAAAAGTCAAATGGAAGCTGAAATGGTGAGAGAAAAAAGAAGACAAACAACAGCAACGCAAAAGAAAGCAACGGGAGTCCTTAAGGAGTGATTAATATATACACGCATATATATTCTGTTTAGTAACTATGGTTATTTTTGTTCATCAACTAACTAGTCCCGTTATGCTAACTTTTATATTATGTGTGAACTAATATTACTGTCCTGTGTAGAAATGTTTATCATCTAGTTCCAATAATATTAAAATTTATAATTGTAGTTTGTTGTAACTACACGTTTAAAGAACTTAAAATATCTATGTAGGGTGAAAAAGAAGGTGTAAGAGTCAGGCGCAAAAGTGCATTGTCATCTTTGAGCAGTCTGGTGACTGAGGAGATGAACACTGGAAGTGTGTTTGCATCGCGCACATTAGCTGGTAGTCTATTCCAAATGACTGAAAACTTATTTAAGAAGAAGTTGTACCGCACGTAAGTCTGACAGTGCTCCATAGCAGCTAGGTTGTGATGATTTCTAAGATTGTAACTGATGACAGCGGTAGGTTTAGTTATTGGCTCGGAGGAATGCAAGAGAAGATTAGTTAGCTTATAGTAAAAGATAAGGTTTAGCTTAAGGCGTCTTTTCCAGAGGGGTTCTAATCTTAGTCGTTCGCATCGCTCATGGTATTCCAGACCACTTTCTAAACCAAGAGTTCTTGAGGTAAACTGCCGTTGCACTCCCTCTAATTTAAGCTTGTCATTTTGTCTGAGTCCGCTAAGAATAAACGGGCAGTATTCTAAGATAGGTCGGACACATACTTTGTATAATAAAACCCTAGTTTCACAACAAAAGAAATTGCGTGTTATGCATCCTATCAGCCTTCGCGTTTTACGTCTGGCATAATCAGTCTGTTCAGCGAACGTTAGGTTACTAGAGTATCTAATACCGAGATCTACGACTGAGTTGAGCTTAGCTAGTTTTCGCCCATTTATTTCAAGAGTTAGATCAAGCTTACTGTTGCCGATACAAATCCAGCCGCATTTGTCAATGTTAAAATTTAGACAGGATTCAGCACACCACGTTGCAAGGCTACTTAGTTCAAGATGTATTTTAGTAACCATATCGCTTAATTCATGAGTGTAGCAGGAGTAGACGACTTTGAGGTCGTCAGCATATAGGAATGGTTTGCCTAAGGTGAAGCACTTGCAAATGCTGTTAATGTAGATTGTGAATAAAAGTGGACCTAGGACACTACCTTGCACGACCCCACTTGAGATCTGCCTAGGATGAGACAATACAGATCCAACTTTGGTTATTTGTACCCTGTTGCTTAGAAATGATTTTAACCAGTTCAGTAATGGGTTGCGAATTCCACAAGAGTACAGCTTCTCAAAGAGAATACTGTGAGATACCATGTCAAATGCCCTAGATATATCGAAGTAGAGAACAACGACTAGCTTACGTGCTTCGCGACTACTAGTGATGCAGTTGAAAAAGTCGAAGTGGCAAGTAACGCAGGATCTATTTTTGAGAAATCCGTGTTGAGACCTTGTAACAAGATCTTCCCTAATTAGGTAGTCTGACAATTGATCTTTTACAACTTTCTCCATGATTCGTGAGATAACTGGGGTTATATTTATGGGTCTGTAATTGCGGACGTTTGCCCTATCACCAGATTTGTAATGTGGAATTATGAAGCTAGTTTTCCACTCACTAGGGTAAGTGCCAGTGTCCATAGATATTGAGAAGAATTTAAGAAGTAACAAGGGTATATCACACCCACTGTTTTTGAAAATTATCGAAGCGAGGCCATCCGGTCCCGTACTAGTGGAAGGTTTAAGGCTTTTAATTGCTTGTACTATTAACTGATTAGTGAACACAATGCTTTCAAGGGAAGAGATAGTAAGGGGAGCGGTTTCACCAGGCATATGTGTTTCTAAACTAAAGTTTGCAAACCAATCACTGAAGAGTTCACAGATAGTGGCAGGTTCATTGTAGATTACTTTGTCGTGAAGTAAGTATGGGATTTCCCTCGCCGACTGCATTCGTTTTTTAAGAAGTGCCGTTAAGTTATAAACTTTGGAGGTACTTTCAAGTGCCGTTAACTCTTCGTCGAGGTCCTTTTGAGAGCGTAGGCGCTTGATAGATTCAAGAGACTCGTGGATTGAGAGCAATAGTGATATGTCCTTAGTGGAATAGTACTGTTTCTTCAGTTTCCTTAACTTATTACGGTGTGCCCTTGGAATATATTCAGTTCGGTGTCTACTTAATTTCACTATTTTCTTTGGAGCAACTGTATCTAGACAAAGGGTAACATTCCTGTAAAACAGGGTTACTAAGGCCTCCAGGGAGTCAGTGGTAAAATAGTCATCCCATTGACAGAGTCGAATAAGTTCTTGGACTAATCCCCAGTCTGTATATTTGTAACTACGACATATTGTGCTTCCTGAGTCTTGTTTGTTTCCTGTATTTAGTGGTGAGAAAGGCAGAGAGCAGAGTACCATTCTATGGTCACTACTGGAAAATCGATTACCAACATACGTGGAGACTGGGATTGTGTCATGACAAAAAACAAGGTCCAACATGTTGTCACCACGAGTAGGTGTCTGGACGTGTTGTTGCCATCCATAACAGTCTATAGTGGCAAGTAATTCGTCGAAGCGTTGGGGGCCGGAACTAGTTAGCCAATTGACTTCTGGAAGATTGAAGTCCCCTGCAATTATTTTGTAATTAGCACTAAACGAGGATGCGTGTGCAAACGATTTAGCTAATAACGCATCAGTTTCTTTTGTTGAGCTTGGTGCTCGATAAACACAGCCTATGAGAAGTTTGTACTTATCTCCATGTAAGACAACCCAGAGTGAGTCAGGTACATTATTCATTGTTTCATCTTCCACCTTACTGACTACAAATGAGTTATGTATATATATGAGACATCCTCCACCACGCTTGCAATCTCTGTTTGCACGGTGTACAGTGTAATCATCGATACCTATATGCACATCAAGTACAGAGGATGAGCACCATGATTCAGTAATCAGAGCTACAGTAGGCTTGGCGACTAATAATAATGTCCTTAGTTCAGATATCTTATTGATTAAGGAACGTGCATTAATTAGCAATATCGTGAATAAGTCACGGGATACTACAAACTGGCTTAAAATGTCACCATAACCTAAATCTATTTGTGCGTCAGCACCGCAAGAATTTATGAATGAAAAGGAGGTCGGACTGGGTGTCTGTACATCGGGTTGGAGTGCAATGAGGTGGTCCTAGGTGCCATGGGTCGTACCAGTGATTCGGGACACCTGGAAAATTTACCATGTGTTCCTGGATATAAGGGTAGTACAGGTTGGGCCTAGGTTGACGGTTAAAAGGCATAGCATCAGAGGTCTACCCATCCAACTGCTATTCGTCATACCGGTATACACCTTCGGGTTGTTTTTATAACTTAAAGGGAATTGTGAAGGAAGGTGCTTTGGCTGCAAGACTTTAGGAGTCTTGGAGCCTGACTTTCTATAAGGTGGAGCATGCGGAACACCTCCAGATGTACTTATGTTTCGAGAGGAGTTTTTCGTAACAAGTGATGGTTTGTTGGCATTCTTACTCTCAGCAGGCTTATTGAATACAAAGTATTCTTCCCCATCATTAGTCTCAACCCTGCGAAATTTGTTCATCGTGGTGAGGTTACTACGTTTGGGGGGAAATTTCTTAGAACAACTTGCAGAAGTTCTAGTCATTTTAACATCTTTCGATGAGGCTTTATTTACAGGGGTACTGGTATCTAAATCAGTTCCTAGTTCCATTGGCAGGTGTGGTTGTTGTGTAGTTTGCTGAATGCTAGTTTCAGCACTAGGTGTCTGTTGCTGTGCACGATCCTTATTTGGTAAATCAAAGCTAGAGGAGGTGACCAGGTTATTACTACGCATTATTCTGCGCTGACACGGTGTTTTATCCTGAGCTACGGTTATAGACTTATAACTGCTATTCAGTCTTAAGTGATCCTGACATTTAGTAAACTTACTAGCATCAAGGGAATTACTGAATTTAAAAATGATTGGGCAATTAGCCTGGTTAGACTTTTTACGAAGTCGTTTGCATTCACATGGAACACTAGCCATGCCGCAACAAATCAGGATTTTGTGTCTTACAGTTTTCAGGGGCAGAGAATCTGGGACGTTGTAAACTATAGCTTGGTGAGAAGAGGTTATACGCTTCATCACCTCCGTAGCCAAGCAGTCAATCAGATTTTCAGCTTTATTTAGGTTGTCTGGAGATATTTTAGGATGCCTTTCTAAAAGACAGGCTATTGGGTCTAAATTCAAAAGCTTATTTTGAGTTACATCCAGTAAACACTTAACCTGGCCAATATCAGAACGGCTCTCCGTGGTATTTGAGATTGGCAGTGACATACTATCAAACTGATCTAATTTTTTCTGAATTTCACTTACTTGCCTCTGCATATCTTTCAAAAGGAGGTTTAGTTTACAGAACTCAGAGTTCTCTAACAGAACATCTTTCACCTGTATCACAGGAGTGAGATCTGCACTCAAACCATTTTGAGAGCTAGTAGTTGATACTGTATTACCAGGCGGTAATGCAGTTATAACCGAATTTAAGCCACTATCTAAAACAATTGTGTTTCTACGAACACGTTTTTTAGAGATTTGGACCATAATTTCAAGAATTATATGACAATAAGCAGTAAATAAATTTCAGAGCAAACACGTGCAAAAATGTCACCAATTTCGAACGTACCGCCAACAGACCAATCCGATTTAGGATTAGCCCAGGTTATGGACGAGTTACTGTTACAGTGCTTTCTTATAACTTTGAATAAGAGAAAGAAATTGCACTTCACCCTCCTTAACCATAAGGGTTCTAAGTCCAGTCGAATACATCTGTCAAGGTATTCTATTTGCTGACCATAGCCTAATATGCGTTTTGTGAGGAATCACTGAACGCTTTCAACTTTTTTCTGTCTGCTGATTTAAAGCTACTGTATAAGTGGGCACAGTATTCAAGTTTGAGGCGAATACATATCTTATATATGGCTAATCTGGCTTCTGGAGTGTCAAAGTTGCGTAGAACAAAGCCGGTTAGACGTTTAAAATCAGATACCACCTTATTTTCATGTTCAGTAAAGGTAAGATCTGAGTATGTTACCCCGAGATCTGTGACTGTGTTCACGTTTGAGACAAGGTCACCGTAGTTGTTCAGACATTTACTAGGTTTCCAACGTCCGAAGTATGTTATCCCAGATTTAGCTGGATTGAACGTTAACTGCCACTTTTCACTCCAATTACATAGACTATCTAGGTCTTGTTGGATTTTACTAACAATATTCATATCATTATAGTCGAAATCATAGACAACTTTGAGGTCATCTGCAAAGAGGTATGGCTTGCCATACTTGATCATAGAGACAATATCATTTATGAATACAATGAATAGAGTAGGGTCAAGAACACTACCTTGTATCACGCCGCTGGTTATCGGTTTAGATGTTGATAAGTGATGGTTGACTTTAACTAACTGGTCTCTTCCTGTAAGAAAGGAAGTTATCCACTCAAGAAGCCTTCCACTTATTCCATAAGATAGGAGTTTCAGCATGAGTCTGTTATGTGGGACCATATCGAAAGCTTTCCTAACATCTAGAAATAATGTTGCTGCCGAACGACCTTTGTCTACACATTCAGTAATGCGGTCGAAATAATCTAACTGGCAAGTAATGCACGATCTTCTATTTAGGAAACCGTATTGAAAAGGGGATATTAAGTCATTCGAGAGCAAATACTGAGCAATTTACTTCTTTACAATCTTTTCCATTACACGTGAAACTACGGAAGTAATGTTGATGGGGCGGTAATTATCTATGTCCGCTGTAGGTCCGGTTTTGTGAATGGGTACAACGTAGGATTTCTTCCAGCTATTTGGATATGTTCCACTCCTTATCGAAGTTGAAAATATCTTGAGAAGAGGTAGATTCATGTCATTTCCACCATTTTTAAGAGGACGGAAGACGTTCCATCTGGGCCGGGAGTGTTGGTAAGCTTAAGTGTTGTGATAGCATTATCGATTTCTTGGGCATTTAAGGCTACATCGCTTAAACACTTTTCTGTTTAACGAGGTAAATTTATATCCTGGTCATTTTCTAGAGTGTACAGTTTGGCAAAGTGCGTGCTAAACACCTCACATATATCCTCAGTACTTTCGTGAGTAATGCCGCCTAGGTGTATTATTTTTGGATATGTTGATAATAATAATAATAATAATAATAGTATATTCTCATTTTGTACATGAGAGACGCCAGTTTACAGGCATCATCAATATGATAAATTACATATACGATTAGCAATCATAATTAGTAATAATGTTTTAATAAAATACACATTTTTCCTACTTGTGTAGGACACACCAAATATACAGGCATGGATAAGCATTATATAAATTTCATAAATTTGGTTCATGGTTAAGTTACATGGTTGCTGGCGTTTTTGTCTTAGGTCTGTGGGAACAATATGATAACCAGTCATTCAATGGAGCACGTCATGAAATATAGGAATATTAACTTCGCATTAACAAAAAAACCCAAGTAAGTTTTGGATGGATTAAAAATACTTGGGAAAAAATAAAGCTTGAAGTAATTCCTCAATATAACTTGGGTGTGTACAAATCCGAATCTTATTTTTGATTTGATTTATATCCAAATTGGGTAATAAGGAAGCTATTTTACAGATACGATCAGTTATGTTATAAGCTACAATCGTGGCGTTGTATTACAAATTGATACTTTTCCATTGGTATAAGAGTATATTCCACAAATGTAAACCAGGTTGCGTCGTGGAGAAAGTTAATTCGTTATTAACCAGGCAACTGAAAGATACGGGACCAATAATGTTTGCAGATCATTTGTCATTGTAAATGGTCAAATATCCACATTATTCATTCTCATTCAAAAAGTCAAATAGAAGCTGAAATGGTGAGAGAAAAAAAGAAGACAAACAACAGCAACGCAAAAGAAAGCAAGAGGAGTCCTTAAGGAGTGATTAATATATACACGCATATATATTCTGTCTAGTAACTATGCTTATTTTTGTTCATCAACTAACTAGTCCCGTTATGCTAACTTTCAAATTATGTGTGAACTAATATTACTGTCCTGTGTAGAAATGTTTATCATCTAGTTCCAATAATATTAAAGTTTATAATTGTAGTTTGTTGTAACTACACGTTTAAAGAACTTAAAATGTCTATGTAGGGTGAAAAAGAGGGTGTAAGAGTCAGGCGCAAAAGTGCATTGTCATCTTTGAGCAGTCTGGTGACTGAGGAGATGAACACTGGAAGTGTGTTTGCATCGCGCACATTAGCTGGTAGTCTATTCCAAATGACTGAAAACTTATTTAAGAAGAAGTTGTACCGCACGTAAGTCTGACAGTGCTCTATAGCAGCTAGGTTGTGATGATTTCTAAGATTGTAACTGATGACAGCGGCAGGTTTAGTTATTGGCTCGGAGGAATGCAAGAGAAGATTAGTTAGCTTGTAGTAAAAGATAAGGTTTAGCTTAAGGCGTCTTTTCCAGAGGGGTTCTAATCTTAGTCGTTCGCATCGCTCATGGTATTCCAGACCACTTTCTAAACCAAGAGTTCTTGAGGTAAACTGCCGTTGCACTCCCTCTAATTTAAGCTTGTCATTTTGTCTGAGTCCGCTAAGAATAAACGGGCAGTATTCTAAGATAGGTCGGACACATACTTTGTATAATAAAACCCTAGTTTTTCTTGTTTCAATTTGCTATTTGAATGTTATTATCTTTGGTGTAAATTACTCTGTGCCTACGCTTGGTTGGTCAGATAGGTCGTGTGTTTGTTAGTCATCTACATTCCACGATACAATGATTTGGGCGTGTCACCGTCCGGAGTTGAGGATACGGATGCCAGAAGGAAGTCAGCAAACGAAATCTGCGAAGATTTTCCAACCTAGGGCGTCAACCTGAGAAGGGTTGTAGGCGCGCTGCTGTGAGTCCTACTGTCAATCTCGTCTCATAAACCGTTAATGCCCAGCTCTCGCTACGCTCGGGCCCACGCTGCTCTTTGAAGATTTCAGAAAAGCTTAGTTATTATGGACGAAAAAACCAAAACACCGATCTGCCGCTTGAGATTTGTTTATTGTTACACCAACATATATAAAGAATAAGCGAACTAAGGTCTGAAAACAAATATTACAATAATAAATCATTGTATTACTTCTGACGATGTTTCACTCTTCTTTCTGAACGGCGACCGATGAGACGATGACTGTCGTATTGATGCCTCCGCGAAAATTGGGGAGGTTGATTTAAGCAAACAACCATGAATTGATCGTTCAATCTTCAACTACATTGACACTCCCCAGCAAAAAAGGGATCCAACCCCTTTCTTCCTTCACGACCAATACACGTTGACTTGGATGCCATTGCGAGAACCTGGGTCACTCGGACAGAGCTGAAATGGAAAACAAACAGAAAGCCAACACACCACAAGCATACCCACAGCACAATCTCACACATCGCTGACGACCTGCGCCTCCAGACAGAGACCTCCTCTTGACATCTTGCAACACAATCGCCACTTGCTAGAATGACTCTTGCACAATGCAAAGTGACCTTGGCACCACCTCACGATACTCTACGCTCATCCTCTTATCTACTCATTACCAATTACCACTGAAATCGCTTGTCACTCATTCTGCCCCAGTTCTAGTAACGGTGATGTATGCGAGCCTCAGTCGTTTACACTCTTTCTCCCCGGCGTGTCGGACCGCAGCTAACAATTATCTCCGTGCGCATTTCATTCTCAGAAATAGCCTTCCCGGCGTATACGACCCATCTGCTGTCCTTAACATCAATCAATTCATTCACGGATGTAGAAGACAAGAAACAACTTCAGAAGTAATCACGACGAAAATTTTAACAAAATTACGCAATAACAACAAGGTACGAAAACAACAAGTAAACACAATTAATCCAAAATACACCAATTGATATGACACACCACACGTATATACAAACAGTAAAAATAACCTCACGGATCATATCTTGATGGAACTCCTTTGAAGAATCGCTGGACTTGCACCAGTACGCCTACAACCCTTCACAGGTTGACGATTGTAAGTTGTGGAATGTCCGGACACAAACAAGATTAACCAACAATTGCGATAATTGGAACTCAAACAACTATTTAACACAAACATATGTACAATCAGCACATCAAAGTGGTGGATTCTGCCTTGACGAACTACCCTTGAAGAACTGTAGGACTTACAGCAGTACGCATACATTCCTTCTCAGCTTGATGATCCAAGTGGAAGTCGTCCGGACACAAGCAAAATTATCAACAGAAAGATGAAAGATGATATCAATTCAGTATATACAATATGAACATATGTACAAAATCACACACCAAGCACATTGGACTGCTCATTGATGCATTACCCTTTCGAGAATTGTAGGACTTACAGCAGTACGCCTACAACCCTTCTCAGGTTGACGCCCTAGGTTGGAAAATCGTCGCAGAGTTCATTTGCTGACTTCCTTCTATCAGCTATATCCTCAAATCTGAACGGCAACACGCCCATATCATTGTATCGCAGAATATAGATGACTAACAAACACACGACGTATCTGGTCAACCAAGCGTAGGCACAGAGTAATTTACACCAAAGATAATGACATTCAAGCAGTAATTTGAAACTAGAAATGCCTTTATTCATGCAAGTCAATTTAACAATTACTCTCTCGTTTACACTTTGCTTATTCTCACTAATCTGAGCAATATCTTTCGTCTTTTCAAACGCACCAATACTATCATAGTCATTGCATATTGCACGTGAGTTCATGGACGTCCATTTCATTGTGGATAAAAACACCAACGATGACTGAGTGACACAAAGTGATGAACTTAGCAGTGGATCAGAAGCTGTTATTTTTCGGCTTTCAGATAGTTGTTTAACTGCAAGATTACCACCACTGCTGTCTTTCACTACTAGTTCGGGTTTAGCATTATCATCTGATGATAGGTGGGCTACACACTGATCAATTACACTGACTGTCTCACAAGTATGCACACCTTCTGGAACTGCATCTGCGTTCAATTCTACTTCACGTTGTAGTTGTACAGAACCTTTATTTAACTAAGCAGTAGTAGGCATTCCTCCCATTTCATCATGATCAACCAAAGACAAATCAGCACTATCATGATCATTATCACAAATATTCAATTTACCGTCAAGTTCATCATTTTCAAACTCTTTGTTAACAGCAGTACACAATTTCAGTTCGTTCTCACAAATCCCCAAAGATTTTATACCTTCACTCTGACTAGTAAATCCTTGTAAACTTGTGGAGTCAGAACTGTCCTCTGAGACTGTAACTCTATTCTGTGACACTCTATTCAACAATGACTTACCAGTTGCAACTACAGACTTCTTCACCGCACCGTTATCGTCACACAATTCGGAGTCAGGCCTGGAGTTTACATTTAGCTTATCCCTGAACTTGCTCACTGATTCACAGTTCACCTATGTATGCACCTCTTGCAAACGTGTAAAATACAACCGTGTTTGTCTTGCATCTTGTAACTTATCTGTTGAGGATGTACTACGAAACGTGTTACACTCACTAGGCCTATATGCATTACTAGACATCATGGAGCCTTCTCGATATCTACCTCTTTGGGGCCTATTCGTCATCAATGATTGCATTTTTCCCTCAGACTGCTCTATTCTAGGGGTGAGACGTAATAGACTGGCGAACTTGCTCATCGATTGATTGACGCTATCTTTTACCAGTTTCAGGATATCATCAAATTTTGGCTCGATACCCTCATCCTCCATACGGGAGCTTATCTTCACCCACTTCCTTTGCAGTCGAGTAGGTAGGCGTCTTGCTATTACCTCTAGTATAAAACTCGAGTTGAGGTCACTCATGCGATTCATCGAAATCAATGCATTCTTGTAAATTAGCAAATTATCTCAAAACTCAGTGAGTGCCTGGGAGTCATCCTGTAATTGACCACCATTACCCTTAACAGCCTCGAATAATTTCCCTGCAATCATCGAAGGTCTTCCAAACCTTTGACGTAATATGCTCATAGCCTCGTAGTAGCCCTCTTTTGGCTTCATAAACTTACAGCACTGTATAGCTCTTGCAGCATCTCCAGTGCAATACCTCATCAAATACATTAACTTCAATTCATCACTTAATAGAAAACTATTCAGCATGATCTCAAACTCCTTTACAAATTGTAAATAATCAGCTGGGTTTCCATCAAAACACCGTGGTTCAAATTCAGGGAGTTTGATGTTCCTATTATCCCTGAACGGCGAAACAGTAACATCAACCATGTCATGCTTAACATCAGACACATCGTTACAATTAACAGACAAGTCACCATGACTTACTTTGCTGTTTGCATCCAAGACGCTCTGTCCCTTCTTTGACCCAGGCATTGTTGAACTTGACCCAATTCCAAAAGCGTTCCAGATATTGCTTGTTCAAAGAGGACTTGACCGGCACCAGGAAAGATGAACGGTGACTATTCAGTCTTTCACCTCTGGTCCAAAAGCGTTGACAACTGTCTTCAGCATCAGAAACTGTCAGTCACGTCTCGTAAACCGTTAATGCCCAGTTGTTGCTACGCTGGGACTCACGCTGTTTCTTAGGGTTTCTCAGAAACGCTTAGTAATAACGGACGGGAAAATCAAAACCCGATTGGCCGCTTGGGAATTCTTTATTGTAACACCAACATTAAAATAATATTTCTACAAAGGTCTGTGAACCAATATTACAATAATAAATCACAATATTACTTCTGACGGTTTACTGCTGACTTCTACCTGAACAGCGACCGATGAGACGATGACTGGTGTATTGATGCCTCCGCGAAAATTGGGGAAGCTGGTTTTGAGCAAACAACCATGATTTGATCTTTCAATCTTCAACTCGATTGACAACATATATATTCTCTTTGGTAACTGTGGTTATTTTGTTCACTATCTAACTAGTACGATTATGCTTACTTTTATATGAGTGTGATCTAATATTTTTGTCCTGTGTAGAAACGTTTATCATGTGCTTCCAATAATATTAAAATTTATAATTGTATTTCCTTGTAAATACACGTTTAATGAACTTAAAATATCCATGTAGGGTGAAAAAGAGGGTGTAAGAGTCAGACGCAGAAGTGATTTGTCATCTTTGAGCAGTCTGGTGACTGAGGAGATGAACGCTGCAAGTGTGCTTGCAAAAAGTGCAAAACTAGCCGTCTGTATCCGTGCTGAGATTTCGTTAGTGATCAAGCTTTTGGGGCTGGATCAACTTCCTACGTAAGTGAAGTGGTGGAGCACGTTGACCGTTTCACTTTTATATACAAGGATTCAATGTGGTCTAGTCCAGTCCTCTGGCATCATCTTACACTTCGCGGGAGCGAATCGCATGCAAAACAATCGCAAATTGCAGCCCAGTGTGTTCAGAAGACTGCATTTTGTCAGCGCCTTCACCCGGGTGGGAGGACAATACCATCTGCATATTCAAAATCAACGAGATTATTCCCCGGTAACAAGTCAATCTTTGTGTCTCTGAAGTGAGTTAGGTTTAAGTCCATTAGTATATCTATGATGAAATTGGATAGAAACGGGGATAGTGGGGACCGCTGATGGACACAAATAGTTGTCACCACGTCGGATGACAACTCGCCGTAAGCCCTCACCTGGCTGACTGGTTGAGTTCGAGTAGAGTGCCTTGATCAGTGCAATGTATTTTCTCGGCATTTCACTCACAGCCAAATGTCACCATTGGACCTCTGTCGACAGAAACGAGAAATAGGTCAAGAAATATAACGATTGTTAAACGCCACCAAGTATGTGGGTGTACCGTCCTAGATTCTGTGGAAGGGTGAAGATGGATTGGTTAGCAGTCATTCTGGTTCCAGACCAAAAAGAATCGAAAATCTACCGGTTGCTGAATCATTATTACTTCACTGCATGTTTAACTGGATACCAACTGCTGTGATGAACCTCTTGCAGATTATATTGCTTAAAACATTGTTCACAGTAAACTAACTGACGTTATATAAGTCATTTTTATACTTTTGTCAGTAGCTCACCATATCCACCAAATGTAACGCAACACTGAGTTGTTACGCGCATTTTCAACAAATTCAAGCAATAATGATGCCTGGGATCATATCATATAAATTTTTTAACTTATGCAAGGTGTGCTTAGTGTCATTATTTCATTACCTTTTCTTGTTTATATACCTTGTGTCAGCGAAAAATTGTAAACACGCTTACTCCATGTATGCATTATTATAGTCTTGATGATGCCTGTTAACTGGAGTCCCTTATGTGAATAAAGTGAGAATATATTACTATAAGAAATATTTTATTATAATAATAATGTATATTCTCATATAAACATATAAATTTACATGAAAATGCATGTCATTTTTACAGGCACGATCAAGTGTGATATAGTCTCAAATCGTAGATTGTCTACAAGTTAATAATGTTTCAACATTTAAATATTTGATATATATATATATATAAATAAACTGATTGTCTGAACCAGGCCGTATAGTTATTGAATTGTACAGCTGCCCTCCAGGCTGAGCGGGAAAATCGACTTCGTTTCGTTTTCATCCCGTGATTGTCGGTATACGATAACCAACCAAAATTGAGGTAAGTACAACTTTTACAAGGGATTGAAAGCTGTTTTAGAAAAGTAAAAGTGCTGAGGTGAATCATTAAATTGTAATGAAATAGGTAAGTGCAAGTATCATTTATAAATGCATTTATAAAGGAAACTCCCTAGGCTGACAACGTTCATTTGCAATGTATAATGCTACACGTGGTAGAATTGGATCGTTCATGGAATTTGAGTGGTTATGAGTTAAATGGTTTGGAATCCATCTTCATTTCAGTTTAGATGCAGGGCTGTTCGACCTCAGCCACAAGATACATAGAAGGTTATGTGCAGCATCAGAATACCAGAAAGAGAAAGTATGTGAACATGAAAGGACATTAATGTAATATGCATATATAAATGTTTGTGTCAATTGTATATTATACCATATCGAACATTTACCTATATTGTAGTTGTGTTTTCACGTATTTATGCGAAGTCTTAGAGATTATTCAGTGTAATAATGTGTAATAATGACTCTGAGTGTGTCAATGCAGTTGAAGATTGAACGATCAATTCATGGTTGTTTGCTCAAAACCAACTTCCCCAATTTTCGCGGAGGCATCAATACGACAGCCATCGTCTCATCGGTCGCTGTTCAGAAAGAATTCAGCAGTAAACCATCAGATACCCCAGTAAAAACATTATATTTTTTTGTTGGTGTAACAGTAAAGAATTCTCGAGTAGCCAATCAGTGTTTTGCTTTTGCGTCCGTTATTACTAAGCGTTTCTGAGAAACCCTAAGAAACAGCGTGAGTCCCAGCGTAGCAAGAGCTGGGCATTAACGGTTTACGAGACGTGACTGACAGTTTCTGACGGTAGAAACAGATTCTGGCGGATTCAAACAGTTGGTGAAAGATTGGACAGTCGCCGTTCATCTTTCCTGGTGCCGGTCAAGTCCTCTTTGAACAAGCAATATCTGGAACGCTTTTGGAATTGGGTCAAGTTCAACAATGCCTGGGTCAAAGAAGGGACAGAGCGTCTTGGATGCAAACAGCAAAGTAAGTCATGGTGACTTGTCTGTTAATTGTAACGATGTGTCTGATGTTAAGCATGACATGGTTGATGTTACTGTTTCGCCGTTCAGGGATAATAGGAACATCAAACTCCCTGAATTTGAACCACGGTGTTTTGATGGAAACCCAGCTGATTATTTACAATTTGTAAAGGAGTTTGAGATCATGCTGAATAGTTTTCTATTAAGTGATGAATTGAAGTTAATGTATTTGATGAGGTATTGCACTGGAGATGCTGCAAGAGCTATACAGTGCTGTAAGTTTATGAAGCCAAAAGAGGGCTACTACGAGGCTATGAGCATATTACGTCAAAGGTTTGGAAGACCTTCGATGATTGCAGGGAAATTATTCGAGGCTGTTAAGGGTAATGGTGGTCAATTACAGGATGACTCCCAGGCACTCACTGAGTTTTGAGATAATTTGCTAATTTACAAGAATGCATTGATTTCGATGAATCGCATGAGTGACCTCAACTCGAGTTTTATACTAGAGGTAATAGCAAGACGCCTACCTACTCGACTGCAAAGGAAGTGGGTGAAGATAAGCTCCCGTATGGAGGATGAGGGTATCGAGCCAAAATTTGATGATATCCTGAAACTGGTAAAAGATAGCGTCAATCAATCGATGAGCAAGTTCGCCAGTCTATTACGTCTCACCCCTAGAATAGAGCAGTCTGAGGAAAAATGCAATCATTGATGACGAATAGGCCCCAAAGAGGTAGATATCGAGAAGGCTCCATGATGTCTAGTAATGCATATAGACCTAGTGAGTGTAACAGGTTTCGTAGTACATCCTCAACAGATAAGTTACAAGATGCAAGACAAACACGGTTGTATTTTACACGTTTGCAAGAGGTGCATACATAGGTGAACTGTGAATCAGTGAGCAAGTTCAGGATAAGCTAAATGTAAACTCCAGGCCTGACTCCGAATTGTGTGACGATAACGGTGTGGTCAAGAAGTCTGTAGTTGCAACTGGTAAGCCATTGTTGATTAGTATGCCACAAAAGAGAGTTACAGTCTCAGAGGACAGTTCTGACTCCACAAGTTTACAAGGATTTACTAGTCAGAGTGAAGGTATAAAATCTTTGGGGATTTGTGAGAACGAACTAAAATTGTCGCATGCGTCACCGCTTCTGGAACTTATGCAGAATGTGTGACTAGGGATTGCAGTGGTAATTTGTATTGAGTAGATATGAGGATAAGAGTAATAATAATAATAATAATAATAATAATAATAATAGTATATTCTCATTTTGTACATGAGAGACGCCAGTTTACAGGCATCATCAATATGATAAATTACATATACGATTAGCAATCATAATTAATAATAATGTTTTAATAAAGTACACATTTTTTCCTACTTGTGTAGGACACACCAAATATACAGGCATGGATAAGCATAAATTAAATTTCATAAATTCGGTTTATGGTTAAGTTACATGGTTGCTGGCGTTTTTGTTTTAATAATAATTATAATAATGTATATTCTCATATAAACATATAAATTTACATGAAAATGCATGCCATTTTTTTAGGTCTGTGGGAACAATATGATAACCAGTCATTCAATGGAGCACATCATGAAATATAGGAATATTGACTTCGCATTAACAAAAAAAACCCAAGTAAGTTTCGGATGGATTAAAAATACTTGGGAAAAAATAAAGCTTGAAGTTATTCCACAATATAACAAGTCATTCAATGGAGCACATCATGAAATATAGGAATGTTGTCTTCGCATTAACAAAAAAACCCAAGTAAGTTTTGGATGGATTAAAAATACTTGGGAAAAAATAAAGCTTGAAGTAATTCCTCAATATAACCTGGGTGTGTACAAATCCGAATCTCATTTTTGATTTGATTTATATCCAAATTGGGTAATAAGGAAGCTATTTTTACAGATACGATCAGTTATGTTATAAGCTACAATCGTGACGTTGTATTACAAATTGATACTTTTCCATTGGTATAAGAGTATATTCCACAAATGTAATCCAGGTTGCGTCGTGGAGAAAGTTAATTCGTTATTAACCAGGCAACTGAAAGATACGGGACCAATAATGTTTGCAGATCATTTGTCATTGTAAATGGTCAAATATCCACATTATTCATTCTCATTCAAAAAGTCAAATGGAAGCTGAAATGGTGAGAGAAAAAAGAAGACAAACAACAGCAACGCAAAAGAAAGCAACGGGAGTCCTTAAGGAGTGATTAATAAATATACACATATATATTCTGTTTAGTAACTGTGGTTATTTTGGTACACAAACTAACTAGTCCCGTTATGCTAACTTTTATATTATGTGTGAACTAATATTACTGTCCTGTGTAGAAATGTTAATCATCTAGTTCCAATAATATTAAAATTTATAATTGTAGTTTGCTGTAACTACACGTTTAAACAACTTAAAATATCTATGTAGGGTGAAAAAGAGGGTGTAAGAGTCAGACGTATAAGTGCATTGTCATCTTTGAGCAGTCTGGTGACTGAGGAGATGAACACTGGAAGTGTGTTTGCATCGCGCACATTAGCTGGTAGTCTATTCCAAATGACTGAAAACTTATTTAAGAAGAAGTTGTACCGCACGTAAGTCTGACAGTGCTCTATAGCAGCTAGGTTGTGATGATTTCTAAGATTGTAACTGACGACAGCGGTAGGTTTAGTTATTGGCTCGGAGGAATGCAAGAGAAGATTAGTTAGCTTATAGTAAAAGATTAGGTTTAGCTTAAGGCGTCTTTTCCAGAGGGGTTCTAATCTTAGTCTTACGCATCTCTCATGGTATTCCAGACTACTTTCTAAACCAAGAGTTCTTGAGGTAAACTGCCGTTGCACTCCCTCTAATTTAAGCTTGTCATTTTGTCTTAGTCCGCTAAGAATAAACGGGCAGTATTCTAAGATAGGTCGGACACATACTTTGTATAATAAAACCCTAGTTTCACAACAAAAGAAATTGCGTGTTATGCATCCTATCAGCCTACGCGTTTTACGTCTGGCATAATCAGTCTGTTCAGCGAACGTTAGGTTACTAGAGTATCTAATACCGAGATCTACGACTGAGTTGAGCTTAGCTAGTTTTCGCCCATTTATTTCAAGAGTTAGATCAAGCTTACTGTTGCCGATACAAATCCAGCCGCATTTGTCAATGTTAAAATTTAGACAGGATTCAGCACACCACGTTGCAAGGCTACTTAGTTCAAGATGTATTTTAGTAACCATATCGCTTAATTCATGAGTGTAGCAGGAGTAGACGACTTTGAGGTCGTCAGCATATAGGAATGGTTTACCTGAGGTGAAGCACTTGCAAATGCTGTTAATGTAGACTGTGAATAAAAGTGGACCTAGGACACTACCTTGCACGACCCCACTTGAGATCTGCCTAGGATGAGACAATACAGATCCAACTTTGGTTATTTGTACCCTGTTGCTTAGAAATGATTTTAACCAGTTCAGTAATGGGTTGCGAATTCCACAAGAGTACAGCTTCTCAAAGAGAATACTGTGAGATACCATGTCAAATGCCCTAGATATATCGAAGTATAGAACAACGACTAGCTTACGTGCTTCGCGATTACTAGTGATGCAGTTGAAAAAGTCGAAGTGGCAAGTAACGCAGGATCTATTTTTGAGAAATCCGTGTTGAGACCTTGTAACAAGATCCTCCCTAATTAGGTAGTCTGACAATTGATCCTTTACAACTTTCTCCATGATTCGTGAGATAACTGGGGTTATATTTATGGGTCTGTAATTGCGGACGTTTGCCCTATCACCAGATTTGTAATGTGGAATTATGAAGCTAGTTTTCCACTCACTAGGGTAAGTGCCAGTGTCCATAGATATTGAGAAGAATTTAAGAAGTAACAGGGTATATCACACCCACTGTTTTTGAAAATTATCGAAGCGAGGCCATCCGGTCCCGTACTAGTGGAAGGTTTAAGGCTTTTAATTGCTTGTACTATTAACTGATTAGTGAACACAATGCTTTCAAGGGAAGAGATAGTAAGGGGAGCGGTTTCACCAGGCATATGTGTTTCTAAACTAAAGTTTGCAAACCAATCACTGAAAGTTCACAGATAGTGGCAGGTTCATTGTAGATTACTTTGTCGTGAAGTAAGTATGGGATTTCCCTCGCTGACTGCATTCGTTTTTTAAGAAGTGCCGTTAAGTTATAAACTTTGGAGGTACTTTCAAGTGCCGTTAACTCTTCGTCGAGGTCCTTTTGAGAACGTAGGCGCTTGATAGATTCAAGAGACTCGTGGATTGAGAGCAATAGTGATATGTCCTTAGTGGAATAGTACTGTTTCTTCAGTTTCCTTAACTTATTACGGTGTGCCCTTGGAATATATTCAGTTCGGTGTCTACTTAATTTCACTATTTTATTTGGGGCAACTGTATCTAGACAAAGGGTAACATTCCTGTAAAACAGGGTTACTAAGGCCTCCAGGGAGTCAGTGGTAAAATAGTCATCCCATTGACAGAGTCGAATAAGTTCTTGGACTAATCCCCAGTCTGTATATTTGTAACTACGACATATTGTGCTTCCTGAGTCTTGTTTGTTTCCTGTATTTAGTGGTGAGAAAGGCAGAGAGCAGAGTACCATTCTATGGTCACTACTGGAAAATCTATTACCAACATAAGTGGATACTGGGATTGTGTCATGACAAAAAACAAGGTCCAAAATGTTGTCCCCACGAGTAGGTGTCTGGACGTGTTGTTGCCATCCATAACAGTCTATAGTGGCAAGTAATTCGTCGAAGCGTTGGGGGCCGGAACTAGTTAGCCAATTGACTTCTGGAAGATTGAAGTCCCCTGCAATTATTTTGTAATTAGCACTAAACGAGGATGCATGTGCAAACGATTTAGCTAATAACGCATCAGTTTCTTTTGTTGCGCTTGGTGCTCGATAAACACAGCCTATGAGAAGTTTGTACTTATCTCCATGTAAGACAACCCAGAGTGAGTCAGGTACATTATTCATTGTTTCATCTTCCACCTTACTGACTACAAATGAGTTATGTATATATATGAGACATCCTCCACCACGCTTGCAATCTCTGTTTGCACGGTGTACAGTGTAATCATCGATACCTATATGCACATCAAGTACAGAGGATGAGCACCATGACTCAGTAATCAGAGCTACAGTAGGCTTGGCGACTAATAATAATGTCCTTAGTTCAGATATCTTATTGATTAAGGAACGTGCATTAATTAGCAATATCGTGAATAAGTCACGGGATACTACAAACTGGCTTAAAATGTCACCATAACCTAAATCTATTTGTGCGTCAGCACCGCAAGAATTTATGAATGAAAAGGAGGTCGGACTGGGTGTCTGCACATCGGAGTTGGTGTGCAATGAGGTGGTCCTAGGTGCCATGGGTCGTACCAGTGATTCAGGACACCTGGAAAATTTACCATGTGTTCCTGGATATAAGGGTAGTACAGGTTGGGCCTAGGTTGACGGTTAAAAGGCATAGCATCAGAAGGTCTACCCATCCAACTGCTATTCGTCATACCGGTATACACCTTCGGGTTGTTTTTATAACTTAAAGGGAATTGTGAAGGAAGGTGCTTTGGCTGCAAGACTTTAGGAGTCTTGGAGCCTGACTTTCTATAAGGTGGAGCATGCGGAACACCTCCAGATGTACTTATGTTTCGAGAGGAGTTTTTCGTAACAAGTGATGGTTTGTTGGCATTCTTACTCTCAGCAGGCTTATTGAATACAAAGTATTCTTCCCCATCATTAGTCTCAACCCTGCGAAATTTGTTCATCGTGGTGAGGTTACTACGTTTGGGGGGAAATTTCTTAGAACAACTTGCAGAAGTTCTAGTCATTTTAACATCTTTCGATGAGGCTTTGTTTACAGGGGTACTGGTATCTAAATCAGTTCCTAGTTCCATTGGCAGGTGTGGTTGTTGTGTAGTTTGCTGAATGCTAGTTTCAGCACTAGGTGTCTGTTGCTGTGCACGATCCTTATTTGGTAAATCAAAGCTAGAGCTAGAGGAGGTGACCAGGTTATTACTACGCATTATTCTGCGCTGACACGGTGTTTTATCCTGAGCTACGGTTATAGACTTATAACTGCTATTCAGTCTTAAGTGATCCTGACATTTAGTAAACTTACTAGCATCAAGGGAATTACTGAATTTAAAAATGATTGGGCAATTAGCCTGGTTAGACTTTTTACGAAGTCGTTTGCATTCACATGGAACACTAGCCATGCCGCAACAAATCAGGATTTTGTGTCTTACAGTTTTCAGGGGCAGAGAATCTGGGACGTTGTAAACTATAGCTTGGTGAGAAGAGGTTATACGCTTCATCACCTCCGTAGCCAAGCAGTCAATCAGATTTTCAGCTTTATTTAGGTTGTCTGGAGATATTTTAGGATGCCTTTCTAAAAGACAGGCTATTGGGTCTAAATTCAAAAGCTTATTTTGAGTTACATCCAGTAAACACTTAACCTGGCCAATATCAGAACGGCTCTCCGTGGTATTTGAGATTGGCAGTGACATACTATCAAACTGATCTAATTTTTTCTGAATTTCACTTACTTGCCTCTGCATATCTTTCAAAAGGAGGTTTAGTTTACAGAACTCAGAGTTCTCTAACAGAACATCTTTCACCTGTATCACAGGAGTGAGATCTGCACTCAAACCATTTTGAGAGCTAGTAGTTGATACTGTATTACCAGGCGGTAATGCAGTTATAACCGAATTTAAGCCACTATCTAAAACAATTGTGTTTCTACGAACACGTTTTTTAGAGATTTGGACCATAATTTCAAGAATTATATGACAATAAGCAGTAAATAAATTTCAGAGCAAACACGTGCAAAAATGTCACCAATTTCGAACGTACCGCTTGTCAATTCATGATTTGGTGCTATGGTCACTTTGCATTCTGCAAGTGTCATTTTAGCAAGTGGTGCTTGTGTTGCAAGATGTCATGAAAATACCTTTTTCTCGAGGCACAGGTTGTCTTCGATGTGTGAGATTGTGCTGTGGGTATGCTTGTGGTGTGTTGGCTTTTCTGTTTGTTTTCCATTTCAGCTCTGTCCGAGTGACCCAGGTTCTCGCAATGGCATCCAAGTCAACGTGTACTGGTCGTGATGTAAAAAAGGTTTGGATCCCTTTTTTGCCAGGGAGTGTCAATGGAGTTGAAGACTGAACGATCAATTCATGGTTGTTTGCTCAAACCAACTTCGCCAATTTTCGCGGAGGCATCAATACGACAGTCATCGTCTCATCGGTCGCTGTTCAGAAAGAATTCAGCAGTAAAATATCAGATACCCTAGTAAAAACATTATTTTTATATGTTGGTGTAACAGTAAATAATTCTCGAGTGGGCAGTCGGTCTTTTGGTTATTTCGTCCTTTATTACTAAGCGTTTCTGAAAAATTGCAATGAACTGCGTGGGCTCGAGCGTAGCAAGAGCTAGGCATTAACGGTTTACGAGACGCGGCTGACAGAGCGTTTTAGTGTTCTAATGACTGATGATTTTTAGAAATAAGTGGTGGGTTCTGGTCGGGATAGTCATTGGGATAAATCAGTTTATATAACAAGGATTTGAATGTTGCAGTAGAGTGACACGTCTTTTTCCTAGGGGTAAATTTTTCCAGTCTTTTTATGCATCTACGAGACCGGTTTATTTATAGCTTTTAGAGTACTCAGGGTGTCTATGTGCGTTTTACGTGCTGTGGTATATATTCTGAAACGGGTGAAAGATAGTTTCAATCAATCTGTGAGCACGTTTGCCAGTATATTTCATCCCAACCCCAGAATAGAGCAGTCTGAGGGCAAAACGCAATCATTTATGACGAAGGGATCTCAGAGAAGCGGATATCGGGAAAGCTTTATGGTGTCTAGTAATCCATACATATCTAATGGGTGTGGCATCTCTCGTGGTACGTCCCCGACAGATAGGTTAAAAGTTGCAAGACAAACACGGTTACGTTTTACACGATTGCAACAAGTGCATACGAAAGCGAACTGTGAAGAAGTGACCAAGCTTAGTGGTAAGCCAAATGTGAAGTCAGCGTCATCAAGTTCTGACTCCACAAGTTTTCAAAGTATTACTAGTCAGAGTAAACGTATAAAATTCAAAAGGATTTGTGAGGAAGTACCCAAATTGTCTACTGCTGTTATTAAAGAGTTTGAAAATGATGAAGTCGACCATGCAAACGGCGGTAAAGTGGATATTTGTGACAATGATCATGGTAGTGGACATTTGTCTCTGGCTGATCATGATGAGACGAGCGGAACGCCTAGTACTACTGAGTTGAACAGAGGTCCTGTACAACTTGAGCGTGAAGTAGAATTAAAGGCAGCTGCGGTGGTAGAAGGTATGGATACTCGTAAGACCGTCAGTGTAAATGATTAGCGTGTAGCCCACCTATCAACAGATGTTGATGCTAAACTGGAGCTAATAACAAAAGACAACAGTGGTGGTTATCTTGCAGTTAGACAAACTTCCAAAAACCGAACAACAACAGCTTCTGATGCACCACTAAGTTCATCAACCTGTGTCACTCAGTCGTCGTTGGTGTTGTCATCCACAATGAAAAAGAATTCCATGAACTCACGTGTCTTATGCTATGACCACGCTAGTATCAGCCCGTTTGAAGGGACGAAAGTCAATGGTCAGTTTAGTGAGGATAAGCAAAGTGTAAACGAGAGAGCAATTGTTAAATTGACTTGCATGAATAAAGGCATTTCTAGTTTCAAATTACTGCTTGAATGTCATTATCTTTGGTGTAAATTACTCTGTGCCTACGCTTGGTTGGTCAGATAGGTCGTGTGTTTGTTAGTCATCTATATTCTACGATACAATGACATGAGCGTGTTACCGTCCGGAGTTGAGGATACGGATGCCAGAAGGAAGTCAGCAAATGAACTCTGCGAAGATTTTCCAACCTAGGGCGTCAACCTGAGAAGGGTTGTAGGCGTGCTGCTGTGAGTCCTACAGTTCTTCAAGGGTAGTTCGTCAACGGAGAATCCACAACATTTAATACATTAGTTGTACATATATTTGTGTTGAATAATCGAGTGGTTTCAAATTAATGTAATTGTTGTTTAATCTTGTTTTGTCCCGACGTACGTCATCTTACAATCGTCAACCTGAGAAGGAATGTAGGCGTACTTGTGTGAGTCCTACAATTCTTGAAGTGTGGTAGTTCGAATCACATTCCATCGTACTTGGTGTGTGATTTTGTTCATATTTTCATGTTGTATATACTGGACTGTTGTCATTTCTCTTCTGTCTGTTGCTTAATTTTGTTTGTGTCCGGACTTCTTACTCTTGGATCATCAAATTTAGGAGGAATGTAGCCATACTGCTGTAAGTCCTGAAGTTCTTCAAGGTTAGTTCGTCAAGGTAGAATCAACAACGTTTGATATATTGGTTGTGCATATATTTGTGTTAAGTAATTGAGTGGGTTCCTATTTATTTAACTGTTGGTTTATTTTATAGTTGTCTCATTGTATGTCATCTTGTAATGTTATTGTAAGTACTTCTGAATTCGTTTCTAGTCTTCTTAACTTGTGGACGATTCGAGCAGTGTTAGGGTCAGTGTGTGAGATTTGATATGCCTGGTAGGGGATTGTGCCAGAGTGATATGAAGCAAATAAGAACCTGTGGACCAGATCAGTGGTGGAACTTTTGACAGAGAGCGAGGGAAATTTCCGATGACTGAGGAAGATCCCACACGCCGGGGAGAGCCTACTGGTTGGATGTGATATGCTTGTTGTGTGTTGGGCTTTTTTGTCTTGCTTTTCCATTTTAGGCTAGTCTCGGTTGGCCCAGACCCCCATTGGAGATCAGTTCGAAGTTATCATCGCTACAGAAAAAAGGATGGGCCTTTTTTGGCTGGGGAATGTCAGTGAAGGTGACTACTGAACGTTTGTTTTTGGAACTGGTAGCCATTGGTGGGCAACTCAAAGGCGCGGATGGTTTGATCGTGTAAAAGTTCGAAGAAGACGATCAAAAACAAATAAAAGTACATAATAGATTCGCATAAAACATTCGTTTGTAGACTTGTGCTGTTCTCCACTTTAATTGCCAAGCAATATAACTTCCTTCTTACAATACTGGTGTTTTGAAGTTGAAGTCAAAGAAAGTACATTAATTATTGGCGCGGAGCATCTTCGTAACAATTGGAACTGAGGGATAAGTTCCTTGACAGTATTTTTGGCAAAGCTTTGTTGAATAACTTCGATCCTTCTGTAAGACATGCGTAGACTCCTATCACGCCCTGATTCGCTCACGGTCATACTTAAGATCAAACGGACGCGAAAGCATTGCAGTTACGTCATCAACTAGATCGAGACTCTGAGTCCCTATTTCGGCGAGAAATAGCGAAACGGGTGTATGAGATTGACAACAAGAATTTCTCTGAGGTAACCATGCACAACATACAGTTAGCTTTAAAATCTGTTAATAACTGGAAATTTAAAGTGAGGCAGTGGATTTTTAGCACCCCATCTGAACTGAACGACGCAAAATGATCGATTCCGGGGAGCTGCGACTATGATAAGGAGCGAAAGCTACTCAAACGAAAACTAACAAAAAGTCTTCGCAACGACCTTGAACGGTGGTGGTTGGCAAAAGCGAAATAGATGGAAAAGACATTGGCGATTAGTAACACCAGACAACTATTTAGGCTTCTCAGGGAAACAGGTAGCAAAAGGCAAATGACAAGTGAAACAATCTCTGAGAAAAATGGCACCATAAGTAGCTCCAATGGTAGACGACTGGAACGCTGGAAAGAGCCCTATATGGAGCAATTTAACTGGCCTACAGCCACACTCAACTTACCCAGCATCCAACAGTTCCCTGAATGGGATTTAGGCACAGGTCCACCATCCCTAACTGAGGTTAGTATGTCCGTCACGATTCTGAAAGGAGGCAGAGCTGCGGGACCCGATGAATTGACTCCAGAGGTGTTTAAGCATGGCGGAGACAGTTTAATGTCAGAGTTAACTATAGTATTAGTCAGTGTCTGGGAATCGGGGGAAGTCCTGTCGGGTTGGCGTAAGTCGTTGATTATCCCGATATACATGAAGGAAGACGAGTCTTATTGTGATAATCACGGGGGGAATAGTCTTCTAATATGGTATCTAAAGTTCTAGGGTCAAAAATAATATATCCTCATTTTTGTACATGAGGGACGCCAGTTGACAGGCAATATCGATTCGACAAATACACATAGGATTAGTAAGCATATTTGATGATAATAATTCAATGAAATGCATATTTTTCCCAGCTGTGTGAGACACACTGATTGTACAGGCATGGAGAACTATTATTTAAATTGCATAAATTTGGTTTATGGTTAAATTACATGGTTGCTGTCCTTTTGTCTTTAGTTTGTGGGGAATATATGACAACTAGTGATTCAATGGACCAAATCAATATAGAGATATTAACTTCGCATTAATAACAAAAACCAAGTATGTGTTGGATGGGTTAAAGATATTTGGGAAAAAGTAAAGCTCGAAGTCATTCCCCTCATATAACACCTTAGCACTTTTGCTTCTCTAAAACAGCTTTCAATCCCTTGTAAAAGTTGTACTTACCTCAATTTTGGTTGGTTATCGTATACCGACAATCACGGGATGAAAACGAAACGAAGTCGATTTTCCCGCTCAGCCTGGAGGGCAGCTGTACAATTTAATAACTATACGGCCTGGTTCAGACAATCAGTTTATTTATATATATATATATATATATCAAATATTTAAATGTTGAAACATTATTAACTTGTAGACAATCTACGATTTGAGACTATATCACACTTGATCGTGCCTGTAAAAATGACATGCATTTTCATGTAAATTTATATGTTTATATGAGAATATACATTATTATTATAATAAAATATTTCTTATAGTAATATATTCTCACTTTATTCACATAAGGGACTCCAGTTAACAGGCATCATCAAGACTATAATAATGCATACATGGAGTAAGCGTGTTTACAATTTTTCGCTGACACAAGGTATATAAACGAGAAAAGGTAATGAAATAATGACACTAAGCACACCTTGCATAAGTTAAAAAATTTATATGATATGATCCCAGGCATCATTATTGCTTGAATTTGTTGAAAATGCGCGTAACAACTCAGTGTTGCGTTACATTTGGTGGATATGGTGAGCTACTGACAAAAGTATAAAAATGACTTATATAACGTCAGTTAGTTTACTGTGAACAATGTTTTAAGCAATATAATCTGCAAGAGGTTCATCACAGCAGTTGGTATCCAGTTAAACATGCAGTGAAGTAATAATGATTCAGCAACCGGTAGATTTTCGATTCTTTTTGGTCTGGAACCAGAATGACTGCTAACCAATCCATCTTCACCCTTCCACAGAATCTAGGACGGTACACCCACATACTTGGTGGCGTTTAACAATCGTTATATTTCTTGACCTATTTCTCGTTTCTGTCGACAGAGGTCCAATGGTGACATTTGGCTGTGAGTGAAATGCCGAGAAAATACATTGCACTGATCAAGGCACTCTACTCGAACTCAACCAGTCAGCCAGGTGAGGGCTTACGGCGAGTTGTCATCCGACGTGGTGACAACTATTTGTGTCCATCAGCGGTCCCCACTATCCCCGTTTCTATCCAATTTCATCATAGATATACTAATGGACTTAAACCTAACTCACTTCAGAGACACAAAGATTGACTTGTTACCGGGGAATAATCTCGTTGATTTTGAATATGCAGATGGTATTGTCCTCCCACCCGGGTGAAGGCGCTGACAAAATGCAGTCTTCTGAACACACTGGGCTGCAATTTGCGATTGTTTTGCATGCGATTCGCTCCCGCGAAGTGTAAGATGATGCCAGAGGACTGGACTAGACCACATTGAATCCTTGTATATAAAAGTGAAACGGTCAACGTGCTCCACCACTTCACTTACGTAGGAAGTTGATCCAGCCCCAAAAGCTTGATCACTAACGAAATCTCAGCACGGATACAGACGGCTAGTTTTGCACTTTTTGCAAGCACACTTGCAGCGTTCATCTCCTCAGTCACCAGACTGCTCAAAGATGACAAATCACTTCTGCGTCTGACTCTTACACCCTCTTTTTCACCCTACATGGATATTTTAAGTTCATTAAACGTGTATTTACAAGGAAATACAATTATAAATTTTAATATTATTGGAAGCACATGATAAACGTTTCTACACAGGACAAAAATATTAGATCACACTCATATAAAAGTAAGCATAATCGTACTAGTTAGATAGTGAACAAAATAACCACAGTTACTAAACAGAATACATATGTATATATATATTAACCACTTCTAGATAACTCCACTTGTTTTGTTTTGTGTTGCTGTTGTTTGTCTTCTTTTATCTCTCATCATTTTGGCTTCCATTTTACTTTTTGAATGGGAATGAAGAATGTGGATATTTGACTATTTACAGGGATAAACGATATGCAAACGTCATCCCTCCGATATCTTACAATTCCTTCGTGAATTAAGCATTACTTCCCCCCACGACTCAACCTGCATTACAGTTGTGGAATATACCTTTATACGAATGAATAAGTATTAATTTATAATACTTCACGATTGTGATTTATAACATAACTGATTGTCTCTGTGAAAATAGCTTTGATTTCCTGAAAACACCTGTTTATATGAAAATATAAACTATCATTATTATTAGTCTACATTGAGTACATTCACTTGTGATATCACGATGGAAATGCTGACAGAACTATACAAGTGTATCGCTTATTTTAATTACCAAATTTGGATATAAATCAAGGATAACATCAGATGCCGTACATACCAAAGTTATATGGGGGAATGACTTTAAGCTTTACTTTTTCCCAAATATCTTTAACCCATCCAACACATACTTGGTTTTTGTTATTAATGCGAAGTTAATATCTCTATATTGATTTGGTCCATTGAATCACTAGTTGTCATATATTCCCCACAAACTAAAGACAAAAGGACAGCAACCATGTAATTTAACCATAAACCAAATTTATGCAATTTAAATAATAGTTCTCCATGCCTGTACAATCAGTGTGTCTCACACAGCTGGGAAAAATATGTATTTTATTAAATCATTAATAAAAAATGTGCTTACCAAACGTATATGTAATGTCAGTGTCCAGGTATTACTACGCTGGACCTCACACTGTCCCTCAAAGACTTTCACAAGCAGTGCGTAGTAACCAACACGAAAAACCAGAACGCTAATTGGTGACTCAAGAACCGTTTACTCTTGCACCAATACAGATCCTGCCATTAAGTTACTGTACACAAACTCTAAGAATAAATGTTATGACAATAAATCACAATAATACTTCTGATAGATTTCTCTCTTCCTCTGAACAGCGAACGATGAGACGATGACTGTCGTATTGATGACTCTTGCGAAAATTATGGAGTTGGGTTTGAGCAAGCAACCTTGAATTGATCGTTCAATCTTCAACTACATTGACACTCCCCGGCAAAAACGGATCTATCCCTTCTTTCCATCACGAGCAATACACGTTGACTTGGATGCCAGTGCGAGAACCTGGGTCACTCGGACAGAGCTGAAATGGAAAACAAACAGAAAAGCCAACACATGCATGTCATTCTCAGCACTGGCCTCCCCGGTGTATACGACCCATCTGCTCTCCTTAACATCAATCAATCCATCCACGGATATAGAAGACTCGAAACAACCTCTGAAGTAGGCACAACGAAAAATTCAGCAAAATCATGCATGAAACCAAGGTACGAAAACAAGCAAACACAATGAATCAAAAGACACCAATTAATATGCCACACCACATGTCACCACCACATATATAAAAACAGTACACATAACCTCGCAAATCATATCTTAGTGGAATTCCTTCGAAGAATTTCAGGACTTACACCAGTACACCTACATTCCTTCTCAGGTTGACGATTGTAAGATGAAGTACGTCGAGACACAAACAAGATTAAACAACAATTACATTAATTTGAAAAAACTCAATTATACAACACAAATATATGTATAACTAATGTACCAAATGTTGTGGATTCTGCGTTGACGAACTACCCTTGAAGAACAGTGGGACTTACACCAGTAGGCCTACATCCCTCTTCAGGTTGATGATCCAAGTGGAAGACGTCCGGACACAAGCAAAATTATCAACAGAAAGATGAAAGATGATATCAATTCAGTATATACAATATGAACATATGTACAAAATCACACACCAAGCACATTGGACTGCTCATTGATGCGCTACCCTTTGAAGAATTGTAGGACTTACAGCAGTACACCTACAACCCTTCTCAGGTTGACGCCCTAGGTTGGAAAATCGTCGCAGAGTTCATTTGCTGACTTCCTTCTATCAGCTATATCCTCAAATCTGAACGGCAACACGCCCATGTCATTGTATCGTAGAATATAGATGACGAACAAACAAACGACCTATCTGACCAACCAAGCGTAGGCACAGAGTAATTTACACCAAAGATAATGACATTCAAGCAGTAACATGAAACTAGAAATGCCTTTATTCGTGCAAGTCAGTTTAACAATAACCCTCTGATACACAGCTGGTTTATGCTCTCTACACTGACCATTGACTTTCGTCCCTTCAAACGGGCTGATACTAGCGTGGTCATAGCATAAGACACGTGAGTTCATGGATTTCTTTTTCATTGTGGATGACAACACCAACGATGACTGAGTGACACAGGTTGATGAACTTAGTGGTGCATCAGAAGCTGTTGTTGTTCGGTTTTTGGAAGTTTGTCTACCTGCAAGACCACCACCACTTCTGTCTTTTACAATCAGCTCAGGTTTAACATTAGCATCTGATGATAGGTGGGCTACATGCTGATCACTCACACTGACGGTCTCACAAGTATGTATGCCTTCTGCAACTGCATCTGCATTTATTTCCACTTGATGTTCAAGTTGTACAGGACCTTTATTAAACTAAGCAGTTGACAATGTAGCTGAAGATTGAACGATCAATTCTTGGTTGTTTGCTCAAAACCAACTTCCTCGATTTTCGCGGAGGCATCAATACGACAGTCATCGTCTCATCGGTCGCTGTTCAGAAAGAAGTGAGCAGTGAACCGTCAGAAGTAATATGGTGATTTATTATTGTATTATTTGTTCACAGACCTTAGTAGAAATAATATTTTAATGTTGGTGTTATAATAAAGAATTCTCGAATGGCGCATCGGTGTTTTGGTTTTCGCGTCCGTTATTACTAAGCGTTTCTGAGAAACCCTAAGGAACAGCGTGAGTCCCAGCGTAGCAAGAGCTGGGCATTGACGGTTTGCGCACGTAACTGACAACAGTTTTATGCCTTTCGCTCATTTCATCATGATCAACCAAATACAAATCTGCGCCATCATGATCATTGTCACAAATATTTAATTTACCGTCAAGTTAATCATTTTCAAACTCTTTAATAAGGAGAGTGGACAATTTTGGTTCCTCCTCACAAGTCCTTAAATGTTTTATATATTCACTCTGACTAGTAATACCTCGTAAACTTGTGGAGTCAGAACTGCACTCTGAAGCAGTAACTGTATTCTGTGACACTCTACAATACCTATTCGTTTTACTCTTAAGGGTTTTAACTTCCTTTAAAGTAATCTGTTCATTAGGTCGGATGCCTACATATATAATATGTTCATAAAGATGTACCTGGAGACCTATTAGATGCACTCATTAAGAAAGCTAGGGAGATGGAATATGAGGTACGAACATGTCTGGTACTAAGAAATATATTCGCGGTAGGCATAATAATCATAGTCTCAGAGCCTAACATCAAAACGGAGGGAGGGTGGCGCTAGCTGATCAGTAGATATGGTGGGGGTCACTAAGGTGAATCGCCCCATTCTGCAGAAACAGCAATATACAATTTGAAGGCTCGAGATATTTCTGATTTTTATGAGGGCTTAGATCTTTATCTTGGAAGTGATAATAATGAACGCCTGGGCAGATCATGCTTCTGCCTTTAAATATATACCATTCGCTCAGCCTATTGTTGAAATGCAACCATGTGGGATCTGCACAGATTTATGGGGCATCTTATAAGTTAACCTGCTATCTATTGTCAGATCTTTAAATACCACTCCACATTGTCTTATCTCATTCATTTTCTAGTAACGTCTTTACTCGATCCTCATTATACTCCATTAAACCTAACAGTTTATAGCTCTATATCAGTTTGATTCGAATTGTTCTATTCCTATTCTCTGTAGGGTACGGCTGTGCACCAAATAGACAAAAAGGCATGAAATAAAAACAAATGGCTTGAAAATAATTGTATTAAAGCCAAAAGTGGACATCATGATAGTACAAAATATATTGGTTTTATTATACATTGCAAATGAACGTTGTCGGCCTAAGGATTAATTACTTCCCCATTCTGTTTTCTACATAAATGTATTTATTAACGATATATTGCTCTTGCTTAATTTATTACACTTTAATGATTCACATTAGCACTTTAACTTTTCTAATACAGCTTCCCATCCCTTGTAAACGTTGTACTTACCTCAATATTGGTTGGTTATCATATGTCTACGACAGCGGGATGAAAATGAAACTAAGTCAGTTCTCCCGCCCAACCTGGAGGACAACTGTACAATTCAATAACTATACGGCCTGGTTCAGACAATGAGTGTAATTAAATATATATCAAATATTTAACACTTAAAATATTATTTACTTCCGGACAGTTTAAGATTTGACATTATACGATACTTGATCGTGCCTGTAAAAATGGCATATATTTTCATGTAAATCTATGCTAATATGAAAATAAGAATCACAATTATTAATCAACAATAGCTTACCAGTTGCAACTACAGACTTCTTGACCACACCGTTATCGTCACACAATTCGGAGTCAGACCTGGAGTTTATATTTAGCTTATCCCTGAACTTGCTCACTGATTCACAGTGCACCTATGTATGCACCTCTTGCAAACGTGTAAAACACAACCGTGTTTGTCTTGCATCTTGTAACTTATCTGTTGAGGATGTACTACGAAACGTGTTACACTCACTAGGCCTATATGCATTACTAGACATCATGGAGCCTTCTCGATATCCACCTCTCTGAGGCCTACTCGTCATCAATGATTGCATTTTTCCCTCAGACTGCTCTATTCTAGGGGTGAGATGTAATAGACTGGCGAACTTGCTCATCGATTGATTGACGCTATCTTTTACCAGTTTCAGGATATCATCAAATTTTGGCTCGATACCCTCATCCTCCATACGGGAGCTTATCTTCACCCACTTCCTTTGCAGTCGAGTAGGTAGGCGTCTTGCTATTACTTCTAGTATAAAACTCGAGTTGAGGTCACTCATGCGATTCATCGAAATCAATGCATTCTTGTAAATTAGCAAATTATCTCAAAACTCAGTGAGTGCCTGGGAGTCATCCTGTAATTGACCACCATTACCCTTAACAGCCTCGAATAATTTCCCTGCAATCATCGAAGGTCTTCCAAACCTTTGACGTAATATGCTCATAGCCTCGTAGTAGCCCTCTTTTGGCTTCATAAACTTACAGCACTGTATAGCTCTTGCAGCATCTCCAGTGCAATATCTCATCAAATACATTAACTTCAATTCATCACTTAATAGAAAACTATTCAGCATGATCTCAAACTCCTTTACAAATTGTAAATAATCAGCTGGGTTTCCATCAAAACACCGTGGTTCAAATTCAGGGAGTTTGATGTCCCTATTATCCCTGAACGGCGAAACAGTAACATCAACCATGTCATGCTTAACATCAGACACATCGTTACAATTAACAGACAAGGCACCATGACTTACTTTGCTGTTTGCATCCAAGACGCTCTGTCCCTTCTTTGACCCAAGCATTGTTGAACTTGACCCAATTCCAAAAGCGTTCCAGATATTGCTTGTTCAAAGAGGACTTGACCGGCACCAGGAAAGATGAACGGTGACTATTCAGTCTGTCACCAGCGGTCCAAAAGCGTCGTCAACTGACTTCAGCATCAGAAACTGTCAGTCACGTCTCGTAAACCGTTAATGCCCAGCTCTTGCCACGCTCATTCTGCAGAAACAGCAATATACAATTTGAAGGCTCGAGATATTTCTGATTTTTATGAGGGCTTAGATCTTTATCTTGAAAAAGATAATAATGAACGCCTTGACAGATCATGCTTGTACCTTGAAATATACCATTCGCTCAGCCTATTGTTGAGACGCGACCACGCGGGATCTGCACAGATTTATGGGGCATCTTATAAACTAACTTGCTGTCCATTGTCGGATCTTTAAATACCACTACACAATATCTTGTCTCATTTATTTTCTAATAACGTCTTTACTTGTTCCTCACTATATCCCATGAAACCTAACATTTTATAGCTCTTTATGAATTTGATTCGACTTATTCTATTCCTATTCTCTGGAGGGTACGGTTGTGCAACAAATGCACAAAAAGGCATAAAATAAAAAAACCGACATAAGGAAAAAATGTATTAAAACCAAAAGTGGACATCATGATAGTACGAGATATACGTGTAGCATTATACATTGCAAATGAACGTTGTCAGCCTAGGGAGTTTCCTTTCATTAATGCATTTATTAGTGATACTTGGATTACCCATTTCATTACACTTTATTGATTCACCTCAGCACTTTTACTTTTCTAAAACAGCTTTCAATCCCTTGTAGAAGTTGTACTTACCTCAATTTTGGTTGGTTATCGTATACCGACAACCACGGGATGAAAACGAAACGAAGTCGATTTTCCCGCTCAGCCTGGAGGACAATTGTACAATTCAATAACTATACAGCCTAGTTTTGACAATGTGTATTTATATATATATCAAATAATTAAATGTTGAAACATTAGTAACTTGTAGACAATCTACGATTTGATATTATATCATACTTGATCGTGCCTGTAAAAATGGCATACATTTTCATGTAAATTTATATGTTTATATGAGAATATACATTATTATTATTATTAAATACATTAACTTCATTTCATCACTTTATAAAAAACCACTTAGCATGATCTCAAACTCCTTTACAAATTGTAAATAATCAGCCAGGTTTCCATCGAAACACCGTGGTTCAAATTCAGGGAGTTTGATGTCCCTATTATCCCTGAACGGCGAAACAGTAACATCAACCATGTCATGCTTAACATCAGACACATCGTTACAATTAACAGACAAGTCACAATGACTTACTTTCCTGTTTGCATCCAAGACACTCTGTCCCTTCTTTGACCCAGGCATTGTTGAACTTGACCCAATTCCAAAAGCGTTCCAGATATTGCTTGTTCAAAGAGGACTTGACCGGCACCAGGAAAGATGAATGGCGACTATCCAAACTTTCACCAACTGTTTGAATCCGCCAGAATCTGTTTCTACCGTCAGAAACTGTCAGTCACGTCTCGCAAACCGTTAATGCCCAGCTCTTGCTACGCTGGGACTCACGCTGTTTCTTAGGGTTTCTCAGAAACGCTTAGTAATAACGGACGCAAAAGCAAAACACTGATTGGCTACTCGAGAATTCTTTATTATAACACCAACATATAGGCAACTTTAAAATTAAGTTTTAACTTAGGCTTCTTACAGTTTTGACCTGACTTCTTTCTGAACAGCGACCGATGAGACGATAACTGGTGTATCGGTATCTCCGCGAAAATACAAGCAAGTTTGTTTTGAGCGAAAACCATGAATTGATCGTTCGAAATTCAAGAACATTGAGAACTGCTGAAAAATGGAATAAGTATATCACTGATCTCAACATAATACATGAATAAACTTTAAGCGAAGGGTGCTGTTCACAACAAAGTTTTATAGGGGAATTGACTTCAAGCTTTACTTTTCCCAGATATCTGTATTACATTCATGTGATGTCTGGGTTTTTTGTTAATACGAAGACAACATTTCTATATTTCTTTATGTGCTACCTAAACAGACTTTATAGCAGACTGTTCCGACTGACTCTAATGTCAGAAAGAACAATCAAACTGTAAATTCATCCTACATCAAATTATGTGTAATTTCTATATTAACTTATCCATGCCTGTACAAGTGGTATGTTCCTGCATGAACAGGAGGAAATGTATTACTATCGATGTTGAGTTCCCTTCCTGTGTCGTCTGGTCCCAGTTTGGCGTTCACGTCTCGCATTAGTATTTTAATTTCCCCAGCTGGAGTATTGTCCGTTGCTGCCCGTGGTTGTCTGTAGAATTCTTCTTTCTTTTCGAGGTCTGCGTTGTTTGTATCGGTGTATTGTGTTACGTTTAACGTTTGCGTTACATTTTTGCGTGATTCGTTACATAAAGTTTATCTTGTAATACTTACACAAGTACTATACTACTTCCATACCTGTAACCATTAACTCCCATTTCTAATAGTTATGGTTAATCAAAGTAAAAAGCAACAAACCTAATCTCCTATAAAACCGGTGACTAATTTAACGTCCCTGATTACTACATCAAGCAACACACCCCCTACAAACGGTTGTAGTGAGCCACATAACTCACTTGTATGCCGCAAGCGTCGAGCTGGAACTGAGGATAAATCTGTACTGACAGCTAGTATTAGCACTACTCCTAAAAATTCAGTGCCCTCTGCTCATACAGAACTCCTCCCTTCACCTCATGTGCTTATCGAGAAACTCCAGCCATCAAGCTCCTTTTCAGTGCTGTCCTCAGAAATAGAATTTTCAAAGTTGTCTATAGGAGAACTTAAGGTTGAGTTAAGGGAAATAAAAAACAATAATTCAGCAAATGCTGGAAACATTGAAACCAATACCGAGATATCCAAATTATCAGATCATATCAGCGATATCAGATCGCAGGTCTGTGAACAGACACCTCTAACAATCCTCATGAAAACTGTAAACCTTAACAAGCTTGACACAGAATCGGTAACTGAGGTAGATAACCTCATTAACTTTGTTACCACAGAAGTAACAAAACGACTCGACGCAAAACTGAGTGCTATTGTCTACAACGTTCCGGACAATGAGGCACTAAAAAAGGTACAGAGCATCTTACTTAGTGAGGCAAAAATGCCTAACTCCAAGACTAAGTGCTATAGGCTGAAGAAGAGTCAACATGAAAACTGTTGTCCTATTCGTTTTCAGTTTGAGACACCGGCAGAGACCAGAAAATTCATCCACTCCCAACACACCCTATCGCAAGCCAGAAACTACAAACTTATAAAAGTCGGGGTGGACAAAACAGTCATAGAAAGGTGCGCATACAATTATCTCGCTAAGCCTAATTGTGAAATAAGTAATAGGACATTGCAAGCAGCCATTATTCCCAACCCTGTGAGTGGTACAGTAGACCCCCCCGCATCAACCCTCTCAAAACACACAGAATTATCCCATCGGAGTGCAACACAAGCCGCAAGGCCAACAGACTGTAACCAGATAAATAATGAAACCATGCCACCTATCACCGCAGAATCTAACATGCCACTAAATAACCCCAGAAAAAAGTCAAAACCCCCCGAAATTCGACATTGTCCTCTCCTAGCCATGACTCCATTGGTAAAGATAAGGAAAATACGCCCCTAAATCATGCCAACAAAAACAGTGGCAGGTTAAATAAGCCCACAATCCCCACGCTAAATAGTATTAGCACTCACACCGTGCTAAATCACACCATGGCACACACTTATATCCAATGTCACAACAATGTCACCCTCAATAGTACAAGTGGTAATAGTCAGAACTCGGCTACCAACAATTCGGGGTCTTCAGAGTATGGCACATAAACAAATTTTGACCGAATATATGGTACAAGTCTGCTGGGAACTAACCCACGATGCAGTACACACGAAACCCCCACAAGGACACAACTAGCATCAAACAATAGGTGGAATAATAAGCCATAGTCATCACAAGGATCAAATCATTTTTTATCTCCCGCGTCCCTGTCGGCGTTGAAAAAGCGGATGGTAGGGATTTTACCACTCGTAAGCCACTAGTGTTGGCTCCCTACTTCCATGAAAATAGGAACGGTCTAATGCACCCGTATCCATTAAGCATACTCGACACTTGCACAAGTATAGGTCAAATAAAGAACCCTGTCTGTCTGTTTTCGACATAGAACTTTGCACAAATGTGCGGAAGTTCAAGTCGCCACATTCCGTGTAGCACGCGAAGCAAGAGAAGAAAGTACAAGAAAAGCATAATAGAAACAGTGAGCAGAGGTGTGAGACAAAGGAGTCATAAAGAAATACAAAACAGTTTCATTGGAGATCATAAGTCATAAAGAACCCTACTCACTTCTCTAGCTTAATTAAAATAAAAATTCCTTAGTCTATAGCAAATCCAGTACTCCAACTCCTAATTCTTCACCGAAAACAGCACACACAACTCGATAGACATAGGTGAGCATGATGCTGAAACTCCTCTTAACATAGGATCGTCATGTCAAGCAGAACTACTGGGTGCTGAACCATATTCGGGGCTGACTAACGAACTTAAATACTTCAAATGCTACTTCAACTCTCATCTTTACTAATCCTCATAAATGCTAGATCTGTTCTAAATAAATTGCCGATGCTCAGAGCACTCACAGTAATATACAAACCCCCTGTAATTGTCATCACTGAATCTTGGTGTCATTCGAACATCCTGGATGAAGAAATAAGCTTAGATAACTACACACACTTTCGGTGTGACAGGGAAGGTGGTAAGGGAGGGGGTTGTCTCATGTACTTTCTGAATGCACTTACTGTATCACAGCTAGAAAGTAGTACACTTAACATGCCTGAGACTCTATGGGTTAATGTACACTTAAATAACGTAACAGCATTAATTGGATGCACCTACAGAGCACCTGGCACCTTTAGTAATTACGAGACCCAACTTATTAATACTCTGGAGCAATTATCCGACTTACAATACGATCATAAGATCCTATGTGGGGACTTTAACTTACCTGAAATCAACTGGGATATACCCACAGGCCCAACTAAATTTGATAAGTTCTTAGGCACACTGGATATACTTGGCTGGAAACAAACTGTCACTACTCCCACAAGAGGTAACAACGTACTAGACTTAATCTTCTGCCACAATATAAGCCCCCTTTCAACGCTAGTAGGTTCTGAGTTTCCAGGGAGCGACCACAAAACAGTGATGTGTGCACTGCCAATTCCGCTGAGTAGCAATGCATCTCATACCTCCACTTCACAACAAGTAATATATAGGAACTATAGTAAGGCAAACTGGGCCTTAGTAGAATCAATGCTAAGATCCTCCAAATGGGATGAATACTTCACTACTGATGACCTATCGAGAGCCCTAACCATCTTCTACCATAACTCAAACACATGCTTAGATGCTGTCATTCCACTCCAAACACTAAAGGTTTCCCCACACAGAAAGTCATTCATAAAACCAAAGGATCGTACGAAACTGAAGAGACTCTCAACAAGTTACTTCAAACACCACGACTTTGGCACTCTAGGTCTAATACTTAACACCCTTAGCTCCATCTCACAAGCTCGAGATTTCCGTATGAGAAAGGAAGAACGCATCGCAGTAGCCAGTCCTGCTAGAGTGTATGCACTCACAGAAATCTTAAGGAAGCGAATGAATCGCAAAAATCACAGCATTTCTCTCCTCATAGACAAAGGTAGGCTATGCACTAACTCTGCAGACATATGTGAACTATTCAACAAAACGTTTGCAGGTAACTACCTTAAGCCCTCAGTCCAGCTACTCGATATACACCCTATTACTAATATGGCACAAACTCCATCTCCACTCACACCAAACCAAATTAGCACTGTTCAATTCACTTACGCTAATATTAACCAAACTATAAGAACCCTCAAAAGTTCAAAAGGTTTCGGTACCGACGGTATATCATCTTACTTCTATAAATATGGTGGCCCTGACATTCCTCTACTGCTGCTTAAAATATTCACAATGTCCCTAGAAACTCAAACTTACCCTGACATATGGAAGACAACATTCATTATGCCTAAACACAAATCTGGCTCGAAAACTGAAGTCAGTAACTACCGGCCAATCAATATCACACCTATAGCATCTAGAATCATGGAGAGACTAGTCAAAGATAACTTAATCAAACATATGCTTAGCTGCAATATTATAAGTCCGAACCAACATGGATTCCTGAAATCCAGATCATGTTTAACATGTCACCTAGACTTCTTCAATTTTGTAACCAGCAGTCGTGACAGACGGCAACTAGTACTTGTCATCTACTTTGACATTTCTAAGGCATTTGACCGTGTTGACCATTTACTGCTAACAAATAAGCTGAACTCCTTAGGAATACGTGACCCATTATTAGGATGGCTTAAATCATTCCTTAACAATAGGTCCCAAATAGTTAAACTCGGGTCTGCAACCTCCAAACCTAGCCCTATCACTTCTGGTGTAGTACAAGGTAGTGTCATTGGACCCCTCCTATTTACACTATACATCAATGACATATGCGCTTGCTTCACGCACGGGAAACCATTCATCTTTGCAGATGACCTAAAAGTAGCTTATACATTCCAAGTGATGACTTAGGGAACTTCGAGAATGTAGTGCAGAAGGAATTAGATAAAATGACTGCTTGGTCGTCCCTATGGAATCTCCAATTCAATCTGAACAAATGTGGCTGGATCTGCTTCGGCGCACCCTCAATTGACCTGAAATTAACGCTCCAATCTGCTAACCTAACCAGACTCCGAAGTGTCGTTGACCTAGGCCTGAGGTACTCTAGTGACTTGACATTCTCAGAGCAAGTAGCATCACAGACTAGAAAATCGAGGATGCTCTTAGGATGCATACTCAGGAACTTTCACGACAATGAAGCCAAGCTAATTCTGTACAAAACATGTGTCAGACCACTACTAGAATACTGTCCATTTATTATAAGCAGCACTCGCACACGTGATAAGCTAAGGATGGAAAGTATCCAACGATATTTTACCTCAAAACTACTTGGCTACGATTGTAAGAAAGACTACATCTCACGGTGCATGATCCTAAAACTTGACCCACTTTGGACAAGGCGACTTATTATAAACCTAATATTCTTCTTTAAGGTCCTTCACAAAATATCGTTCTCAGGAAGGTTCTTACGATCTGCGTAACCAAACTTGCACAGTGACAACTCCGTGAAAACGTCTCCACAGTCATGTATTCTAAAATATGGAATAGCTTGGCCCTAGATGTCAGAACTTGCTCTTCGGTTACAAGCTTCAAACGCTCTCTATACAGACTGTTTCACTCTACTGATTATATTAATAAACTATTTACTCCTGGAACAAATCAACTACTAATCTACTACAGCACCTATAAGACGCACTTCAACACCCTTAGCAATCTAAAAACTATAAGTAAACTACTAGAATGGATGCACAAAGACTTAGTACAGAACATACAGGATTAGTTTACCCTTAGGAATAGGACCTGTCACTCTACTGTAACCTTCAAACGCTTGGTATACAAACTGCTTTATCCCAATGACTATCCCGACCAGAACCCACCACTTATTTCTAAAACTCATCAGTCATTAGAACACTAAAACGCTCAGACTCATTAATACACATTATGACACTGAAAAATCTCTAAGACTTCGCATAAATACGTGAAAACACAACTACAATATAGGTAAATGTTCGATATGGTATAATATACAATTGACATAAACATTTATATATGCATATTACATTAATGTCCTTTCATGTTCACATACTTTCTCTTTCTGGTATTCTGATGCTGCACATAACCTTCTATGTATCTTGTGGCTGAGGTCGAACAGCCCTGCATCTAAACTGAAATGAAGATGGATTCCAAACCATTTAACTCATAACCACTCAAATTCCATGAACGATCCAATTCTACCACGTGTAGCATTATACATTGCAAATGAACGTTGTCAGCCTAGGGAGTTTCCTTTATAAATGCATTTATAAATGATACTTGCACTTACCTATTTCATTACAATTTAATGATTCACCTCAGCACTTTTACTTTTCTAAAACAGCTTTCAATCCCTTGTAAAAGTTGTACTTACCTCAATTTTGGTTGGTTATCGTATACCGACAATCACGGGATGAAAACGAAACGAAGTCGATTTTCCCGCTCAGCCTGGAGGGCAGCTGTACAATTCAATAGGTATGCGGCCTGGTTCAGAAAATGAGTGTATTATATGTATCAAATATTTAACAGTTGAAATATTATTAACTTGTAGACAACCTACGATTTGAGACTATATCATACTTGATCGTGCCTGTAAAATTGGCATGCATTTTCATGTAAATTTTTTAAAAATTTGAATGAAATATATATTACAATTACAATACCATTTGAAGACGCTGGCGAACATGCTGTAAATGAGTATTCGTGATCTGAAATAAAGAAGCAACTGATTTTTAAACAGTTTTTCAACATTTTAATCAACTTACGTGTACAGACCGCCATGCAGACAAAAATGGCGCAAATGGAGGATTCTGGAATCGACCTCGGCACCATTTGATGCAGTAAAACAACTTAACATGACCTTATCTAGTTTTCGCATCCACGATCAAATTTCTTTCCTGTTATAAAACTACGATAAGACTGCCGAAAAATGGAATAAATATATCACTGATCTCAACATAATACATGAATAAACTTTAAGCGAAGGGTGCTGTTCACAACAAAGTTTTATAGGGGAATTGACTTCAAGCTTTACTTTTCCCAGATATCTGTATTACATTCATGTGATGTCTGGGTTTTTTGTTAATACGAAGACAACATTTCTATATTTCTTTATGTGCTACCTAAACAGACTTTATAGCAGACTGTTCCGACTGACTCTAATGTCAGAAAGAACAATCAAACTGTAAATTCATCCTACATCAAATTATGTGTAATTTCTATATTAACTTATCCATGCCTGTACAAGTGGTATGTTCCTGCATGAACAGGAGAAAATATATTATTATGCCTTGAAAACTTGTCGAGTCAGAACTTGGTGACCCTGACTTCATATTTGGCCTACCACTAAATTTGGTCACTTCTTCACAGTTCGCTTTCGTATGCACTGGTTTCAATCGTGTAAAGCGTTACCGTGTTTGTCTTGCAACTTTTCAGTTATCTGTTGGGGACATCCCATGGGAGATGCCACACCCATTAGATATGCATGGATTACTAGACACCATAAAGCTTTCCCGATATCCGCTTCTCTGAGATCCCTTCGTCATAAATGATTGCGTTTTGCCCTCAGACTGCTCTATTCTAGGGGTGGGATGAAATATACTGGCAAACGTGCTCACAGATTGATTGAAACTATCTTTCACCTGTTTTGGAATATCATCAAACTGTGGCTCAATATTTTCATCCCCTATACGAGAGCTGATCTTCTCCCACTTCCTTTGCAGTCGAGTAGGTCTTCGTCTTGCTATTACCTCCAGGGCGGAACTCGATTTCAGATCACTCATGCAATTCATCGAAATCAACTTATTCTTATAAGTCATCATATTGTCCAAAATCTCAAAGAGTGTCTTGGAGTCATCTCGTTATTTACTACCATCACCGTTAACAACCGCGAATATGTTCCTTACAATCATCGAAGGCCTTTCAAACCTTCGACGCTGTATGTTCATAGCTTCAGAGTAACTGTCTTCAGAGGGCATCAATTTACAGCACCCTATAGTTCTTGAAGCCACTTCATTGCAGTACCTCATCCAATACATCATCTTCACTTCATCGTGTATTAAAAAGCAACACAACATGATTTCAAACTCCTTGATAGACTGTGGATTTTCGGCTGGTTTTCGTAGAAACACCGTGGTTCATACTTGGGAAGTTTGATATTCATATTATCCCTAAGCGGCGAACATGAACAACAGACTCATCGAGCTGAGCATGACATTAATCATTGCATATATCATTCAACTCAGAATTACTTAAGTCAATCACGTCTCATAAACCGTTAATGCCCAGCTCTCGCTACGCTCGGGCCCACGCTGTTCTTCGAAGATTTCAGAAACGCTTAGTTATAACGGACGAAAAAACCAAAACACCGATCTGCCGTTTGATATTTCTTTATTGTTACACCAACATATAAAAAGAATAAGTGAACTGAGGTCTGAAAACAAATATTGCAATAATAAATCATTGTATTACTTCTGACGATGTTTCACTCTTCTTTCTGAACAGCGACCGATGAGACGATGACTGTCGTATTGATGCCTCCGCGAAAATTGTGGAAGTTGGTTTTGAGCAAAAAACCATGAATTGATCGTTCAATCTTCAACTACATTGACACTCCCCGTCAAAAAGGGATCCAACCCCTTTTTTCCATCACGACCAATACACGTTGACTTGGATGCCATTGTGAGAACCTGGGTCACTCGGACAGAGCTGAAATGGAAAACAAACAGAAAAGCCAACACACCACAAGCATACCCATAGCACAATCCCACACATCGCTGACGACCTGCGCCTCCAGATAGAGACCTCCTCTTGACATCTTGCAACACAATCGCCATTTACTAGAATGACTCTTGCAGAATGCAACGTGACCATAGCACCAACTCATGATACTCTACGCACATCCTCTTATCTACTCACTACCAATTACCACTGCAATCGCTTGTCACTCATTCTGCCTCAGTTCTAGTATCGGTGACGTATGCGAGCCTCAGTCGTTTACACTCTTTCTCCCCGGCGTGTCGGACCATAGCTAACAATTATCTCCGTGTGCATTTCATTCTCAGCAATAGCCTAGCCTCCTCTGCGTATACGACCCATCTGCTGTCTCTAACATCAATCAATTCATTCACGGATGTAGAAGACAAGAAACAACTTTAGAAGTAATCACGACGAAAATTTTAACAAAATTACGCAATAACAACAAGATACGAAAACAACAAGTAAACACAATGAATCCAAAATACACCAATTGATATGACACACCACACGTATATACAAATAGTACAAACAACCTCACGGATCATGTCTTGGTGGAATTCCTTCGAAGAATTGCAGGACTTACACCAGTACGCCTACAACCCTTCTCAGGTTGACGATTGTAAGTTGTGGAATGTCCGGACACAAACAAGATTAACCAACAATTACAATAATTGGAACTCACACAACTATTTAACACAAACAAATGTACAATCAACACATGAAATTTTGTGGATTCTGCCTTCACGAACTACCCTTGAAGAACTGTAGGACTTACAGCAGTACGCCTACAACCCTTCTCAGGTTGACGCTCTAGGTTGGAAAATCGTCGCAGAGTTCATTTGCTGACTTCCTTCTATGAGCTAAATCCTCATATGTGAATGGGAACACGCCCATGTCATTGTATCGTAGAATATAGATGACGAACGAACACACGACATATCTCATCAACCAAGTGTAGAAACAGAGTAATTTACACCAAACATAATAACATTCCAATAGTAACATGAAAATAGAAATGCCTTTATTCGTGCAAGTCAATTTAACAATAACTCTCTCCTTTAAACTTGGCTTATCCTCACTAAACTGACCATTGATATTCGTCGTTTCAAACGAACTGACACTAGCATAGTCATTGCACAAGATACTTGAGTTGATGGGTGTCTGTTTCATTGTGGATGACAGCACCAACGACGACTGATTGATATCAGATGATGAACTTAGCAGTGGATCAGAAGCTGTTGTTGCTCGACTTTCAGAAATTTGTCTACCTACAAGACCACCACCACTGCTGTACTTTACTATCAGCTCCGCTTTAGGACTAGCATCTGATGATAGGTGGGCTTCACTCTGATCAATTACACTGACGGTTTGACAAGTATGCATGCCTTCTGCAACTGCATTTAATTCTACTTCACGTTCAAGTTGTACAGAACCTTTATTTAACTTAGCGGTAGTAGGCATATCCCTCATCTCATAACGATCAACCAAAGACAAATCTGCACTATCATGATCATTATCACGAATATACACTTTACCGTCAACTTCATCATTTTCAAACTCTTTAATAACAGAAGTAGACAATTTTGGTTCCTCCTCGCAAATCATTAAAGGTTTTATATCTTCACTCTGACTAGTAATACCTTGTAAACTTGTAGGGTCAGAACTGGACTCTGAAGCAGTAACTCTAATCTGTGACACTCTATTCAACAATGGCTTACCAGTTGCAACTACAGACTTCTTCACAACACCGTTACCGTCACACAATTCGGAGTCAGGCCTGGAGTTTACATTTAGCTTATCACTGAAATTGCTCACCGGTTCACAGTTCACCTATGTATGCACCTCTTGCAAACGTGTAAAACACAACCGTGTTTGTCTTGCATCTTGTAACTTATCTGTTGAGGATGTACTACGAAACCTGTTACACTCACTAGGTCTATATGCATTACTAGACATCATGGAGCCTTCTCGATATCCACCTCTCTGAGGCCTACTCGTCATCAATGATTGCATTTTTCCCTCAGACTGCTCTATTCTAGGGGTGAGGTGTAATAGACTGGCGAACTTGCTCATCGATTGATTGACGCTATCTTTTACCAGTTTCAGGATATCATCAAACTTTGGCTCGATGCCCTCATCCTCCATACGGGAGCTTATCTTCACCCACTTCCTTTGCAGTCGAGTAGGTAGACGTCTTGCTATTACTTCTAGTATAAAACTCGAGTTGAGGTCACTCATGCGATTCATCGAAATCAAGGCATTCTCATAAGTCACAAGATTATCTAAAAACTCATTAATTGCCTTGGAGTCATCTTGACGTTGACTGCCGTTACCTTTGACAGCTTCGTATACGTTCCTTACAATCATCGAAGGTCTTCCAAACCTTTGACGTAATATGCTCATAGCCTCGTAGTAGCCCTCTTTTGGCTTCATGAACTTACAGCACTGTATAGCTCTTGCAGCAATTCCAGTGCAATACCTCATCAAATACATTAACTTCAATTCATCACTTAATAGAAAACTATTCAGCATGATCTCAAACTCCTTTACAAATTGTAAATAATCAGCTGGGTTTCCATCAAAACACCGTGGTTCAAATTTAGGGAGTTTGATGTTCCTATTATCCCTGAACGGCGAAACAGTAACATCAACCATGTCATGCTTAACATCAGACACATCGTTACAATTAACAGACAAGTCACAATGACTTACTTTCCTGTTTGCATCCAAGACACTCTGTCCCTTCTTTGACCCAGGCATTGTTGAACTTGACCCAATTCCAAAAGCGTTCCAGATATTGCTTGTTCAAAGAGGACTTGACCAGCACCAGGAAAAATGAATGGCGACTATCCAAACTTTCACCAACTGTTTGAATCCGCCAGATCTGTTTCTACCGTCAGAAACTGTCAGTCACGTCTCGCAAACCGTTAATGCCCAGCTCTCGCTACGCTCGTGCCCACGCTGTTCTTCGAAGATTTCAGAAACGCTTAGTTATAACGGACGAAAAAACCAAAACACCGATCTGCCGTTTGATATTTCTTTATTGTTACATCAGCATATAAAAAGAATAAGTGAACTGAGGTCTGAAAACAAATATTACAATAATATATCATTGTATTACTTCTGACGATGTTTCACTCTTCTTTCTGAACAGCGACCGATGAGACGATGACTGTCGTATTGATGCCTCCGCGAAAATTGTGGAAGTTGATTTTAAGCAAACAACCAAGAATTGATCGTTCGATCTTCGACTCCATTGACAACTTACTTTTCTGCCTTCTTCCAGGTCGCTTTTTCCCTTTTTTGACGCAGGCATCACTGAACTTGACCGAATATTCCAGAAAAATTCCAGATAATACTTTTCCAGATAAGACGGGCACTCATCAGGAAAGACAAACAGTTATAATAATAATAATAATAATGTATATTCTCATATAAAGATAAGTTACTATCAGAAACGGCCAATGTCCAAGTATTTCTGCGCTGGACCTTACGCTGTCCCCGGAAGACTTTCAGAAACTATGCTCAATTACTAACGCGAAGCACCAGAACACAGACTGGCGACTCACGAATCCTCTATTCTTACACCAACATATAACCAACAATAAGGTTATTACACAATGTCTAAGAATAAATGTTATAACAATAAATCATGATAATATTTCTGATAGTTTTAAAAGTCAATCTGAACGAAGAATATTCTTTTCAATAATTTCTCATCAGGTTCTTACAATTATAAAATATAATATTTGTGGTCGTTACAATAAAGATAGCCAGGTATGCGGCGGATACATTTTTTAACGTAGAATAACAGATTAGTTATGGGGTGTCAAAATAAATAGTCATATTTGTGTGACAAACGTGCTAGGCTGATATCGATTAGAAATATTGTAAAACGGGAGACAATTGTGGTGGTTAATCATAATGGAATTGTAGAGTGTGGGGTAGGAAAATTGACAAATCAGTTCAAGGTTATAAAAGGTGTCAGGTGAGTGGCTAGTACAAAGTGGTCTGAGTTAAGCAGGATATAGTAAGACTGGAATGAGAGGTTCATAGTGAGATAACGAATATATTAAATGAAACAGGTGGGGGCATATATTGAGAAAACAGATAATATCACTAATAATAGGTCCGTACAAATGAAAATTAGATAGTATTGAGGGAATGTTTGCATAAAGGGCATAAATTATGACGAATAATAACAATAACTGTAATAATAATATTTATAATAATAATAGTTTTCTGTCTTCCACTGAACAGCAAACGATGAGACGATGACTGCCGTATTGATGATTCCCGCGAAAAAATATGGAGTTGGATTTGAGCAAACAACCATGAATTGATCAATTAATCTTCGGCTACATTGTCGTGTATTTTATCATATTGATGATGCCTGTGAACTTTCGTTCCTCATGTACTAATTGGGAATATACTCTTATTATATGTCTCATGGGTGTACTTTCAATGATATATTATCCATAGTTGTACTTTATGCCATTTTGAAGTTTCTCGGGACGTTGCTCTCCTCCTGTGATAGGCTTTGATCACGTGAGGGCATAGCACTCAGCCAAATATACGGTGTTCATTACGAAGGGTTTACAATTTAGCATCCGTGATAACTTGCTCTGATTGCTTGTGCAGTAAGCGGCTATTTAAAATTCTGAAAAAGTATTAATTTATAATGCTCCACGATTGCAGTTTACAACATAACTTATTGCGCCTGTAAAAATGGCATGCATTCCCTGTAAACATCCTTTATACGACATATTAAATTATTGTTATTTGCTTAGCGCTATACTTTACAAGATGAACAATGTGCGTGGCCCGGCCGATAACTGCTACCTTGTCGTGGTGGTCGGGCTTGAATACCGCAATGACCCAACAAGCTGAACTGACTGGGGCTCTGTCTCTACAGGTCCTACCATGTCAGGGAGGCTTTCTGGATAGCGGTTAAACTAAAAGCAGTTACCAAGGGGTACATGGGCTCTGGTATCCAATCGGATCAAATGGCGTGTGAACCCATATGGGTAACCGGAAACCATGGGAATGCAGCTCCTGACGCTGCTCCGCTGCCTTGCGGATTAGACTCCAAGTCAAAGGCTCGGGGGTGGTCCTTTAATAAAACCACCTGCTTCGGTCTGGGCGCCCGGGCGGTATCTCAGCCCGCACACAATGAATGAATTAAAGAAACGAACTCCCATTGAAACTCAACGCGCTAGTTAAAATGATTCCAAGCAATATTGATCCCTCAAGCAACTTATTTCCTTCCAACCTTGCTTATATTTTTATACATAGTTTCCTGTATTTTACCTTTGCTAACCTTGGCTTCTTAACCTTCGACAGCCTTTCGCCTTTGTCGAGATTCCCAGCCTATCCGTGTCGTTTCGAGATGTTAGTGAGTAGTCCTCAAAATGGTTGTTCCCAATGTGACCTCTAACACAGATATCCTGAAACCGCGAGCCGCGTTCAAGCTGGCTACCTACAATGTTCGGACGCTGATACAAATCGGACAACAGGCAGGGTTGTCAAGAACTTTGGAAAGCCTCGCTATCTATGTCTGCTGCATTTCGGAGACCCGCATACAAGATCCCAGTGAAGTGCTTCGACTATCCCCTCCATCTGGAAGTTCTACTGGCATGTACCACTTGTGCTTATCCGGGGACCCTGTGGGGTCGGCATCCGGCGTAGCTGGTGTCGGTGTCGCACTGAGCGCTAGAGCCAAAGCTGTGCTGCTCGACTGGATTCCCATTAACAGTCGTTTATGTGCTGTGAGGCTGGAAGGTTATACGAAAGAAAGGAGTAGTGGGCTAGATAGGCGGTGTCTATTTGTTGTCTCTGCCTATGCACCGATTGATTGCAGCCCGGATGCAATGAAGGATGAGTTCTACCACCAACTTAGCGATTTTGAAACAGGCGGGTCGGAGGGATATCGTAGTGCTGGCTGGGGACTTGAATGCACAGGTCGGGTGTCTAAGCTCAGAGGAGAATCGTCTAGGTGGTCAGTGGGGACTACATTGTCGCAGGTCAGATAATGGGGACCATCTTCTGCAGCTTTGCGCGGATCACAACCTATTTCTAGCCAGCACCAACTTCTGGCACAGCCATCGCAGTAGCGCTACCTGGCGTCCTCCCTCTGCGAAGCAAGCTTGGACTCAGATTGATCATATTGCGGTCAGTTTCCGGTGGCGAGGATGCATACAAGACTGTCGCTCCTTCTGGAGCACATGCCTAGACTCCGATCCTGCGTTAGTGTGTGCCAACTTCGTCTTGCGATATGGTGGGGTTCGCAAAAGCCGTCGTCTAAGCGTTGATATGAGAAACTAGTAGCACCTGCTACTAATTTGAAATATCAGAATGAGTTACAATCATTGCCTGCCAGCAAACCCCCAAGTAGTATCGATGAACATTGGCTTCATGTGCAAGGTGCCATGCAAAAGGCGAGTGTAGCTGCTTACGGCTTGAAAGAATGCGCCGCTAACAACCACTGGGTTTCTGCGAGTTCCTTGCAACTCCTGAATTAACGCAGCAGCGAATACAACAGTCAGCGAAAGGCGCTCACGCGCAAGATTAGACAGTGTTTACGTAAGAACCGCGAAGCCTGGTGGTCAGAACGTGCGCGTGAGATGGAGTCAGCTGCTGCATCTCGCAACAGTCGGAAGCTGTTCCAACTCATACGAGCCACCGGCAGCAAGAAACAAGGTGTCAGCGAGACGGTCTGTGAGGCAGATGGAACGCCAATTACCAGCTTGAAAAGACGCCTGGAACGCTGGGAAAAGCACTTCGAGAAACAGTTTAGCCGGCCACCAGCTTCAGTGTCTGCTGTCATTAGCCCCAGTGCTCGTTGGTCGGTTAGTACCGACCCACCCACCGAATCGGAGGTCCGTAAGGAACTCCAAGTATTGAAACGCCATAAGTCGCCAGGCCCAGACAAAGTACCCCCGGCTCTTTATAAAGATCGTGGCAAGACTCTCACAATGGCTCTACCTGGGTAGTTCAGGAAGGTGTGGGAGAGAGAGTCTCAACGTAGTTGAAGATTGAACGATCAATTCATGGTTTTTTGCTCAAAATCAACTTCCACAATTTTCGCGGAGGCATCAATACGACAGTCATCGTCTCATCGGTCGCTGTTCAGAAAGAAGAGTAAAACACCGTCAGAAACATTAGTCATACGTCATTTACATGTTGGTGTAACAATACAGAATCCCAGAGTCAACAATTAGTGTTTTGGTTTTTGCGTCCGTTATTACTAAGCCTTTCTGAGAAACCCTAAGAAACAGCGTGAGTCCCAGCGTAGCAAGAGCTGGGCATTAACGGTTTGCGAGACGTGACTGACAGTTTCTGACGGTAGAAACAGATCTGGCGGATTCAAACAGTTGGTGAAAGTTTGGATAGTCGCCATTCATTTTTCCTGGTGCTGGTCAAGTCCTCTTTGAACAAGCAATATCTGGAACGCTTTTGGAATTGGGTCAAGTTCAACAATGCCTGGGTCAAAGAAGGGACAGAGTGTCTTGGATGCAAACAGGAAAGTAAGTCATTGTGACTTGCCTGTTACTTGCAACGATGTGTCTGATGTTAAGCATGACATGGTTGATGTTACTGTTTCGCCGTTCAGGGATAATAGGAACATCAAACTCCCTAAATTTGAACCACGGTGTTTCGACGGAAACCCGGCTGATTATTTACAATTTGTAAAGGAGTTTGAGATCATGCTGAATAGTTTTCTATTAAGTGATGAATTGAAGTTAATGTATTTGATGAGGTATTGCACTGGAATTGCTGCAAGAGCTATACAGTGCTGTAAGTTCATGAAGCCAAAAGAGGGCTACTACGAGGCTATGAGCATATTACGTCAAAGGTTTGGAAGACCTTCGATGATTGCAGGGAAATTATTCGAGGCTGTTAAGGGTAATGGTGGTCAATTACAGGATGACTCCCAGGCACTCACTGAGTTTTGAGATAATTTGCTAATTTACAAGAATGCATTGATTTCGATGAATCGCATGAGTGACCTCAACTCGAGTTTTATACTAGAAGTAATAGCAAGACGTCTACCTACTCGACTGCAAAGGAAGTGGGTGAAGATAAGCTCCCGTATGGAGGATGAGGGCATCGAGCCAAAGTTTGATGATATCCTGAAACTGGTAAAAGATAGCGTCAATCAATCGATGAGCAAGTTCGCCAGTCTATTACACCTCACCCCTAGAATAGAGCAGTCTGAGGGAAAAATGCAATCATTGATGACGAGTAGGCCTCAGAGAGGTGGATATCGAGAAGGCTCCATGATGTCTAGTAATGCATATAGACCTAGTGAGTGTAACAGGTTTCGTAGTACATCCTCAACAGATAAGTTACAAGATGCAAGACAAACACGGTTGTGTTTTACACGTTTGCAAGAGGTGCATACATAGGTGAACTGTGAATCAGTGGGCAAGTTCAGTGATAAGCTAAATGTAAACTCCAGGCCTGACTCCGAATTGTGTGACGATAACAGTGTGGTCAAGAAGTCTGTAGTTGCAACTGGTAAGCCATTGTTGAATAGAGTGTCACAGAATAGAGTTGCTGCTTCAGAGTCCAGTTCTGACCCTACAAGTTTACAAGGTATTACTAGTCAGAGTGAAGTTACAAAACCTTTAAGGATTTGCGAGGAGGAACCAAAATTGTCTACTTCTGTTATTAAAGAGTTTGAAAATGATGAACTTGACGGTAAATTGAATATTTGTGATAATGATCATGATGCTTCACAGTTGTCTTTGGTTGATCATGATGAGATGATAGATATGCCTACTACTGCTGAGTTGAACAAAAGTTCTGTACAACTTGAAGTGAATATAAATGCAGATGCAGTTGCAGAAGGCATACATACTTGTGAGACCGTCAGTGTGAGTGATCAGCATGTAGCCCACCTATCATCAGATTCTAATAATAATGTCAGCAAATGATCCCAGCGACGATTTTCCAACCTAGAGCTTCAACCTGAGAAGGGTTGTAGGCGTACTGCTGTAAGTCCTACAATCCTTCAAAGGGTAGCGCATCAATGAGCAGTCCAATGTACTTGGTGTGTGATTTTGTACATATGTTCATATTGTATATACTGAATTGATATCATCTCTCATTTTCTGTTGATAATTTTGCTTGTGTCCGGACGACTTCCACTTGGATCATCAACCTGAGAAGGAATGTAGGCGTACTGGTGTAAGTCCTGCAATTCTTCAAAGGAATTCCACCAAGACATGCTCGGCGAGGTTGTTTGTACTATTTGTATATACGTGTGGTGTGTCATATCAATTGGTGTATTTTGGATTCATTGTGTTTACTTGTTGTTTTCGTATCTTGTTGTTATTGCGTAATTTTGTTAAAATTTTCGTTGTGATTACTTCTGAAGTTGTTTCTTGTCTTCTACATCCGTGAATGAATTGATTGATGTTAGAGACAGCAGATGGGTCGTATACGCAGAGGAGGCTAGGCTATTGCTGAGAATGAAATGCATACGGGGAAAATTGTTAGCTGCGGCCAAACACGCCGGGGAGAAAGAGTGTAAACGACTGAGGCTCGCATGCGTCACCGTTACTAGAACTGAGGCAGAATGAGTGACAAGCGATTTCAGTGGTAGTTGGTAGTGAGTAGATAAGAGGATGTGCGTAGAGTATCATGAGTTGGTGCTATGGTCACGTTGCATTCTGCAAGAGTCATTCTAGCAAGTGGCGATTGTGTTGCAAGATGTCAAGAGGAGGTCTCTGTCTGGAGGCGCAGGTCGTCAGCGATGTGTGAGATTGTGTTGTGAGTATGCTTGTGGTGTGTTGGCTTTTCTGTTTGTTTTCCATTTCAGCTCTGTCCGAGTGACCCAGGTTCTCGCAATGGCATCCAAGCCAACGTGTATTGGTCGTGATGGAAAAAAGGGGTTGGATCCCTTTTTTGCCGGGGAGTGTCAATGTAGTTGAAGATTGAACGATCAATTCATGGTTTTTTGCTCAAAACCAACTTCCACAATTTTCGCGGAGGCATCAATACGACAGTCATCGTCTCATCGGTCGCTGTTCAGAAAGAAGAGTAAAAAACCGTCAGAACTAATATTGTGACAGAAACTTCAAGTGACAGCGTGAGCGCGAGCCTAGCAATAGCTGGGAAATAACGGTTTACGAGACGTGACTGACAGAGTGCGTATGATCAATGTGGAATGAAGCCATTATCTTCCCCAGCTTTTAAAAGAGACTCGACGTAATTCGTTTGACAATCATAGGGGTATCAGTCTGTTACCAGCAGCGTCTAAAATACTGGCTGCTGTCTTGCTTCGCAGACTGTGCAAAATACTTGAAGGATTGATTCGCGAAGAGCAGGCTGGGTTTCGTTCAGGTCATGAATGCACTGATCATGTGTTCACCCTTCGTCAGTCGTTGGAACACCGCCACACGTATTGCAGGCCAACGATCATTGTGTTTCTTGATATTAAAGCTGCCTTAGATTCGTTGGACAGAACTGTGCTCTGGAACTGTCTGTTAGAGTGAGGTTTACCTGAGAAATTGGTTAACATCTTGAAAGCCCTATACATCAACACCTCAGGTAGGGTGACGGCATACAACCAACTATCACCACCGTTCCCAACCAACAGTGGGGTTAGACAGGGTTGCCCAATCTCTCCATTTCTCTTTAACTTTGCCATCGATGACATTCTGGAGTCAGTTCTGAAGGATGTACGTGAAGGTGGTGTAGATCTGCTACCGGGAGATAGACTTTTCGACCTCGAGTATGCAGACGATATCGTCTTACTGTGCGATACCATGCAGGCTGCCCAAATCGCACTTAATCAGTTGGCGATCAGTGTCTGTAAGTATGGTATGTGCTTTGCGCCGTCTAAGTGCAAAGTACTGTTACAAGATTGGCAGGAGTCTGTACCTGCACTCACTGTTCCCGGTGAACCGCTTGAAGTTGTTGATAAGTTTGTGTGTATTGGTAGTTGTGTGAGTGCTGGTGGAGGGGTAACGGATGAGATTTCCAACCGTATAATGAAGGGTAGGGTGGCATACATCAACTTGAGCCACCTCTGGCACCGTCGCGACGTTAGCCTGGCTGTCAAAGGTCGGGTATACAGTGCTTGGGTGCGGGCTGCGCTGCTCTACGCCTGTGAAACGTGGCCTCTCCGAGCTGAGGATGTGCGGCGACTCTGGGTGTTCGATCATCGCTGTCTCCGCAGGATTGCTTGCGATTGACGGCATCGTCGCGTGAGTAATTCTGAGGTTCGGCGGCGTGTGTTTGAACACAGTGGAGATCACCATTCATTGAGTGTCGTCTTCTGGAAACACCGGCTCCGGTGGCTCCAACTTGTGCTGCGAATATCATCCCAGAGGTTTCCGTACAGGTCTCTGTTCGCTAGTCCTGGGACGGAATGGAAAAGGCGGACGGGTGGTCAGTCCATGACGTGGCATCGTGGGATGAAGGACGTTTGTGCTAGATTAGCATCGGTCGGTGTGTCACGACTCCCTGGTTAGGGTCCGCGAGATAGCTCGAATCGATGGCTCGAAACGTTATCGGGTGTGGCCAAGAATCGTAATCAATGGCGAACGTGTTGCGATTTCCTTCTTTCTTCCCTTCCCGATGACAGTTAACGAATACTGTTTGAACTTGTTAAGCATAACTGTTTTCCTTCCAGATGAAGTTCTTTATCCGTTCTCTACTTATATATATTTCTTTTCCTTCCTTTTTTGATCTATGTTGTTTTATTATTATTGTGTGGCGCATCTTTCTTGGTACCATATTGTACCAAGTTTTTTTATGCGTTTAAATAAATAAATAAATAATGTGCGTGGCAGTGAAAACCACAGAAGAATGAGAAAGGAGAATGAACCTTCTTCAGCAAGGGTAGGCAAATACAAGGTATATAACTTTTATCCTACATTCTCCTAACTTCAACGATTTATAAAATACACTTTATTCACTTGTTTGTAAATGTTGGATAACGTTAGTCAACCTGGTCACAGCAATTCGACATCGCCAAAAAATTACGAAACGCAATTGTGTAAAGACATTTGCTTATTATTTTTCATTAAATACATTTAACATTCTGCTTACCATACTTCCCTCATTCCATCTGAGTGAGACTGAATTTGTCATCATGACGAGATGGAGACCCGACTTTTCAATGAGACCCGAGAAAGTAATTGGTGGCATAATTCAGTGTAAGAGAGAGGGACATGAAGAAGTACCAAATGGCGAGGATGCTTGACCGGAAGCCTTCAGCTAAACAAGTCGACTTAAACAGAGAGGGTCAGCATCCAATGTTCACTGATGATTCCTATGGTCAATAATTTCGGGGAATTATTCACTGCTACAGTATGAATGTACTACTTTTGAATGCACTTAATCTTCTACGAAATCAACCTCCACCACAGTGCCTGAGTTCTATTCTTATTTCTTAAATACAGAGGTTGAGTTGTCTTCTAATTGGTCCCTACAGATTTACCTATGACTAGGAGACGTACTCGCGTTACTTTAGGCAGATGATTGGGCTTGACTAAAGTACTTATAATTCAACACTTATATCGACCGATAGTGTTCTTGCAGAATTACACTTACAAGTTCATATCCTGGGGAGTACCGATCTAGCATGCCTTGCTCCTACTGAATGCAGATCAAATAGAACACAACAATACTAGATAAAAAATTTTATTTCACTGCAACGTAAACAATTTTATTAACATGTATAAGGTGAGCGCAGTCAAAGATGAAAGTTTTCATCCGGGAACTATCCCTTATTATTCAACGGAAACTGCCCAGTGTCCAAACTGCATCACTTCCAAATTATTCCGCAATTCAAGTAAACAGAACTGTGTTCCCACATTCAAAGATAGCCGGTATCACAAACTGCAAAACAGGATATCTGTATGATTATAGATAAAAGAGTTGTTGAATGTAGAATCAGTTCCTAAAGCCGATTATGCACATGTATCTAGTTATAAGTCGTGAAACGCTCATTACTGATTTCGCATGCCTTCGTCCGAATGCGGTTACATCTGCTTCCACTGAATTTAATTAACTGACAGACATCATTGAGAACCATCATTCAAAGAAGTGATGCAGGTTGAATTCACATATAATAATAATGTAAATTTTCATATAAACAAATGAATTTACATGAAAATGCAAGCCATTTTTACAGGCACGGTCAATTATAATATAATAACAAATCGTAGATTGTCCACAAGTTAATAATGTTTCAACAGTAAATATTTGGTATATATAAGAAAATCAAAACAAATGATTCAGCGAAGAGACACTTTTCAACGAATTCATCATCAAGCTGTAAAGTCGTTGTCAGCCACGTCTCGTAAACCGTTAACGCCCACCTCTTGCTACGCTCTGGCTCACGCAGATCCTTGAAGTTTTTCAGAAAGGCTTAGTTATAACGGACGCAAAAACCAAAACACCTGTCAATCACGTCTCATAAACCGTTAATGCCCAGCTCTCGCTACGCTTGGGCCCACGCTGTTCTTCGAAGATTTCAGAAACGCTTAGTTATAACGGACGAAAAAACCAAAACACCGATCTGCCGCTTGATATTTCTTCATTGTTACACCAATATATAAAAGGAATAAGCGATATAAGGTCTGAAAACAAATATTACAATAATAAATCTCTGTATTACTTCTGACGATGTTTCACTATTCTTTCTGAACAGCGACCGATGAGACGATGACTGTCGTATTGATGCCTCCGCGAAAATTGTGAGAGTTGATTTTGAGCAAACAACCATGAATTGATCGTTCAATCTTCAACTCCATTGACAACACCAATTGGCCGCTTGGCAATTCTTTATTGTAACACCAACATTAAAATAATATTTATACTAAGGTCTGTGAACAAATGTTACAATAATAAGTCACAAGATTACTTCTGATTGTTTACTGCTGACTTCTTTCTGAACAGCGACCGATGAGACGATGACTGTCGTATTGATGCCTCCGCGAAACTTGTGGAAGTTGGTTTTGAGCAAACAACCATGAATTGATCGTTCAATCTTCAACTACATTGACACTCCCCGGCAAAAAGGGATCCAACCCCTTTTTTCCATCACGACCAATACACGTTGGCTTGGATGCCATTGCGAGAACCTGGGTCACTCGGACAGAGCTGAAATGGAAAACAAACAGAAAAGCCAACACACCACAAGCATACTCACAACACAATCTCACACATCGCTGACGACCTGCGCCTCCAGACAGAGACCTCCTCTTGACATCTTGCAACACAATCGCCACTTGCTAGAATGACTCTTGCAGAATGCAGCGTGACCATAGCACCAACTCATGATACTCTACGCACATCCTCTTATCTACTCGCTACCAACTACCACTGAAATCGCTTGTCACTCATTCTGCCTCAGTTCTAGTAACGGTGACGCATGCGAGCCTCAGTCGTTTACACTCTTTCTCCCCGGCGTGTTTGGCCGCAGCTAACAATTTTCCCCGTATGCATTTCATTCTCAGCAATAGCCTAGCCTCCTCTGCGTATACGACCCATCTGCTGTCTCTAACATCAATCAATTCATTCACGGATGTAGAAGACAAGAAACAACTTCAGAAGTAATCACGACGAAAATTTTAACAAAATTACGCAATAACAACAAGATACGAAAACAACAAGTGAACACAATGAATCCAAAATACACCAATTGATATGACACACCACACGTATATACAAACAGTAAAAATAACCTCACGGATCATGTCTTGATGGAATTCCGTTGAAGAATTGCAGGACTTACACCAGTACGCCTACAACCCTTCTCAGGTTGACGATTGTAATTTGTGGAATGTCCGGACACAAACAAGATTAACCAACAATTACATCAATTGGAACTCACACAACTATTTAACACAATCATATGTATAATCAACACATCAAATGTTTTGTATTCTGGCACGGCAAACTACCCTTGAAGAACTGTAGGACTTACAGCAGTACGCCTACATTCCTTCTCAGGTTGACGATTGTAAGTGGAATGTCCGGACACAAACAGATTAACCAACAATTACAGATAATTGGAACTCATATATTTAACACAATCATATGTACAATCAACTCATGAAATTTTGTGGATTCTGCCTTCACGAACTACCCTTTGAAGAACTGTAGGACTTACAGCAGTACGCCTACAACCCTTCTCAGGTTGACGCTCTAGGTTGGAAAATCGTCGCAGAGTTCATTTGCTGACTTCCTTCTATCAGCTATATCCTCAAATCTGAACGGAAACACGCTCATGTCATTGTATCGTAGAACATAGATGACGAACAAACATACGACGTATCTGGTCAACCAAATGTAGAAACAGAGTAATTAACACCAAAGATAATAACATTCAAATAGTAACTTGAAACAAGAAATGCCTTTATTCATGCAAGTCAATTTAACAATTACTCTCTCGTTTACACTTGGCTTATCCTCACTAAACTGAGCAATATCTTTCGTCATTTCAAATGAACCAATACTATCATAGTCATTGCACAAGATACTTGAGTTGATGGGCGCATGTTTCATTGTGGATGACAACACCAACGACGACTGAGTGATACAGGTTGATGAAATTAGTGGTGCATCACAAGTTGTTGTTGTTCGGTTTTTGAGTTTGTCTACCTGCAAGACCACCACCACTTCCGTCCTTTACTATCAGCTCAGGTTTAACATTAGCATCTGATGATAGGTGGGCTACATGCTGATCACTCACACTGACGGTCTCACAAGTATGTATGCCTTCTGCAACTGCATCTGCATTTATATTCACTTCAAGTTGTACAGAACTTTTGTTCAACTCAGCAGTAGTAGGCATATCTATCATCTCATCATGATCAACCAAAGACAACTGTGAAGCATCATGATCATTATCACAAATATTCAATTTACCGTCAAGTTCATCATTTTCAAACTCTTTAATAACAGAAGTAGACAATTTTGGTTCCTCCTCGCAAATCCTTAAAGGTTTTGTAACTTCACTCTGACTAGTAATACCTTGTAAACTTGTAGGGTCAGAACTGGACTCTGAAGCAGCAACTCTATTCTGTGACACTCTATTCAACAATGGCTTACCAGTTGCAACTACAGACTTCTTGACCACACTGTTATCGTCACACAATTCGGAGTCAGGCCTGGAGTTTACATTTAGCTTATCACTGAACTTGCCCACTGATTCACAGTTCACCTATGTATGCACCTCTTGCAAACGTGTAAAACACAACCGTGTTTGTCTTGCATCTTGTAACTTATCTGTTGAGGATGTACTACGAAACCTGTTACACTCACTAGGTCTATATGCATTACTAGACATCATGGAGCCTTCTCGATATCCACCTCTCTGAGGCCTACTCGTCATCAATGATTGCATTTTTCCCTCAGACTGCTCTATTCTAGGGGTGAGGTGTAATAGACTGGCGAACTTGCTCATCGATTGATTGACGCTATCTTTTACCAGTTTCAGGATATCATCAAACTTTGGCTCGATGCCCTCATCCTCCATACGGGAGCTTATCTTCACCCACTTCCTTTGCAGTCGAGTAGGTAAACGTCTTGCTATTACTTCTAGTATAAAACTCGAGTTGAGGTCACTCATGCGATTCATCGAAATCAATGCATTCTTGTAAATTAGCAAATTATCTCAAAACTCAGTGAGTGCCTGGGAGTCATCCTGTAATTGACCACCATTACCCTTAACAGCCTCGAATAATTTCCCTGCAATCATCGAAGGTCTTCCAAACCTTTGACGTAATATGCTCATAGCCTCGTAGTAGCCCTCTTTTGGCTTCATGAACTCACAGCACTGTATAGCTCTTGCAGCATCTCCAGTGCAATACCTCATCAAATACATTAACTTAATTTCATTACTTAATGAAATACCACTTAGCATGATCTCAAACTCCTTTACAAATTGTAAATAATCAGCCGGGTTTCCGTCGAAACACCGTGGTTCAAATTTAGGGAGTTTGATGTTCCTATTATCCCTGAACGGCGAAACAGTAACATCAACCATGTCATGCTTAACATCAGACACATCGTTGCAAGTAACAGGCAAGTCACAATGACTTACTTTCCTGTTTGCTTCCAAGACACTCTGTCCCTTCTTTGACCCAGGCATTGTTGAACTTGACCCAATTCCAAAAACGTTCCAGATATTGCTTGTTCAAAGAGGACTTGACCGACACCAGGAAAGATGAACGGCGACTATTCACACTTTCACCAACTGTCTGAATCCGCCAGATCTGTTTCTACCGTCAGAAACTGTCAGTCACGTCTCGCAAACCGTTAATGCCCAGCTCTTGCTACGCTGGGACTCACGCTGTTTCTTAGGGTTTCTCAGAAAGGCTTAGTTATAACGGACGAAAAAACCAAAACACCAATTGGCCAATTGGGAATTCTTTATTGTAACACCAACATTAAAATAATATTTATACTATGGTCTGTGAACAAATGTTACAATAATAGATCACAAGATTACTTCTGATTGTTTACTGCTGACTTCTTTCTGAACAGCGACCGATGAGACGATGACTGTCGTATTGATGCCTCCGCGAAACTTGTGGAAGTTGGTTTTGAGCAAACAACCATGAATTGATCGTTCAATCTTCAACTGCATTGACCACAATCCTTTTAGATAGTGGCTCAAATTCGGTTATAACTGCATTACTGCCGTGTAATACAATATCGACTACTAGCTCTCAAAATTATTTGTGTGCAGATCTCACTCCTGTGATACAGGTGAAAGATGTTCTGTTAGAGAACTCTGAGTTCTGTAATCTAAACCTCCTTTTGAAAGATACGCAGAGGCAGGTAAGTGAAGTTCAAGAAAAATTAGATCAGTTTGATATTATGTCACTGCCAACCTCAAATACTACGGAGAGCCGTTTCGATATTGGCCAGGTTAAGTCTTTACTGGATGTAACTCAAAACAAGCTTTCGGATTTAGCCCCAATAGCCTGTCTGATCAAACAACATCCTAAAATATCTCCAGACAACCTAAATAAAGCTGAAAATCTGATTGACTGCTTGGCTACGGAGGTGATGAAGCGTATAACCTCTTCTCACCAAGCTATAGTTTACAACGTCCCAGATTCTCTGCCTCTGAAAACTGTAAGACACAAAATCCTGATTTGTTGCGGCATGGCTAGTGTTCCATGTGAATGCAAAAGACTTCGTAAAAAGTCTAACCAGGCTAATTGTCCCATCATTTTTAAATTCATTAATTCCCTTGATGCTAGTAAGTTTACTAAATGTCATGATCACTTAAGACTGAATAGCAGTTATAAGTCTATAACCGTAGCTCAGTATAAAACACCGTGTCAGCGCAGAATAATGCGTAGTAATAACCTGGTCACCTCCTCTAGCTTTGATTTACCAAATAAGGATCGTGCTGAAACTATCATTCAGCAAACTACACAACAAACACGCTTGCCAATTGAACTAGGAACTGATTTAGATACCAGTACCCCTGTGAATAAAGCCTCATCGAAAGATGTTAAAATAGCTAGAACTTCTGCAAGTCGTTCTAAGAAATTTCCTCCCAAACGTAGTAACCTCACCACGATGAACAAATTTCGCAGGGTTGAGACTAATGATGGGGAAGTATACTTTGTATTCAATAAGCCTGCTGAGAGTAAGAATGTTAACAAACCATCACTTGTCACGAAAAACTCCTCTCGAAACATAAGTATGTCTGGAGGTGTTCCGCATGCTCCACCTTATAGAAAGTCAGGCTCCAAGACTCCTAAAGTCTTGCAGCCAAAGCACCTTCCCTCATAATTCCCTTTAAGTTATAAAAACAACCCGAAGGTGTGTACCGGTATGACGAATAGTAGTTGGATGGATAGACCTTTTGATGCTATGCTTTTTAACCGTCACCCTAGGCCCAACCCCTACTACCCTTATATCCAGGAACACATGGTAAATTTTCCAGTTTTCCCGAATCACTGGTACGACCCATGGCACCTAGGACCACCTCATTGCATCCCGATGTACAGACACCCAGTCCGACCTCCTTTTCATTCATAAACTCTTGCAGTGCTGATGCACAAATACATTTAGGTTATGGTGACATTTTAAGCCAGTTTGTAGTATCCCGTGACTTATTCACGATATTGCTAATTAATTCACGTTCCTTAATCAATAAGATATCTGAACTAAGGACATTATTATTAGTCGCCAAGCCTACTGTAGCTCTGATTACTGAGTCATAGTGCTCATCCTCTGTACTTGATGTGCATATAGGTATCGATGATTACACTGTACACCGTGCAAACAGAGATTGCAAGCGTGTTGGAGGATATCTCACATATATACGTAGCTTATTTGTAGTCATTAAAGTGGAAGATGAAATAATGAATAATGCGTCTGACTCACTCTGGGTTGTCTTACATGGAGATAAATACAAACTTCTCATAGGCTGTTGTCAATGTAGTTGAAGATTGAACGATCAATTCATGGTTGTTTGCTCAAAACCAACTTCCACAAGTTTCGCGGAGGCATCAATACGACAGTCATCGTCTCATCGGTCGCTGTTCAGAAAGAAGTCAGCAGTAAACAATCAGAAGTAATCTTGTGATCTATTATTGTAACATTTGTTCACAGACCATAGTATAAATATTATTTTAATGTTGGTGTTACAATAAAGAATTCCCAATCGGCCAATTGGTGTTTTGGTTTTTTCGTCCGTTATAACTAAGCGTTTCTGAAAACTTCAAGGAACAGCGTGGGCCCGAGCGTAGCAAGAGCTGGGCGTTAACGGTTTATGAGTCGTGATTGACAGCTGTGTTTATCGAGCACCAAACGCAACAAAAGAAACTGATGCGTTATTAGCTAAATCGTTTGCACACGCATCCTCGTTTAGTGCTAATTACAAAATAATTGCAGGGGACTTCAATCTTCCAGAAGTCAATTGGCTAACTAGTTCCGGCCCCCAACGCTTCGACGAATTACTTGCCACTATAGACTGTTATGGATGGCAACAACACGTCCAGACACCTACTCGTGGTGACAACATGTTGGACCTTGTTTTTTGTCATGACACAATCCCAGTATCCACGTATGTTGGTAATCGATTTTCCAGTAGTGACCATAGAATGGTACTCTGCTCTCTGCCTTTCTCACCACTAAATACAGGAAACAAACAAGACTCAGGAAGCACAATATGTCGTAGTTACAAATATACAGACTGGGGATTAGTCCAAGAACTTATTCGACTCTGTCAATGGGATGACTATTTTACCACTGACTCCCTGGAGGCCTTAGTAACCCTGTTTTACAGGAATGTTACCCTTTGTCTAGATACAGTTGCTCCAAAGAAAATAGTGAAATTAAGTAGACACCGAACTGAATATATTCCAAGGGCACACCGTAATAAGTTAAGGAAACTGAAGAAACAGTACTATTCCACTAAGGACATATCACTATTGCTCTCAATCCACGAGTCTCTTGAATCTATCAAGCGCCTACGCTCTCAAAAGGACCTCGACGAAGAGTTAACGGCACTTGAAAGTACCTCCAAAGTTTATAACTTAACGGCACTTCTTAAAAAACGAATGCAGTCGGCGAGGGAAATCCCATACTTACTTCACGACAAAGTAATCTACAATGAACCTGCCACTATCTGTGAACCTTCAGTGATTGGTTTGCAAACTTTAGTTTAGAAACACATATGCCTGGTGAAACCGCTCCCCTTACTATCTCTTCCCTTGAAAGCATTGTGTTCACTAATCAGTTAATAGTACAAGCAATTAAAAGCCTTAAACCTTCCACTAGTACGGGACCGGATGGCCTCGCTTCGATAATTTTCAAAAACAGTGGGTGTGATATACCCTGTTACTTCTTAAATTCTTCTCAATATCTATGGACACTGGCACTTACCCTAGTGAGTGGAAAACTAGCTTCATAATTCCACATTACAAATCTGGTGATAGGGCAAACGTCCGCAATTACAGACCCATAAATATAACCCCAGTTATCTCACGAATCATGGAGAAAGTTGTAAAAGATCAATTGTCAGACTACCTAATTAGGGAAGATCTTGTTACAAGGTCTCAACACGGATTTCTCAAAAATAGATCCTGCGTTACTTGCCACTTCGACTTTTTCAACTGCATCACTAGTAGTCGCGAAGCACGTAAGCTAGTCGTTGTTCTCTACTTCGATATATCTAGGGCATTTGACATGGTATCTCACAGTATTCTCTTTGAGAAGCTGTACTCTTGTGGAATTCGCAACCCATTACTGAACTGGTTAAAATCATTTCTAAGCAACAGGGTACAAATAACCAAAGTTGGATCTGTATTGTCTCATCCTAGGCAGATCTCAAGTGGGGTCGTGCAAGGTAGTGTCCTAGGTCCACTTTTATTCACAGTCTACATTAACAGCATTTGCAAGTGCTTCACCTCAGGTAAACCATTCCTATATGCTGACGACCTCAAAGTCGTCTACTCCTGCTACACTCATGAATTAAGCGATATGGTTACTAAAATACATCTTGAACTAAGTAGCCTTGCAACATGGTGTGCTGAATCCTGTCTAAATTTTAACATTGACAAATGCGGCTGGATTTGTATCGGCAACAGTAAGCTTGATCTAACTCTTGAAATAAATGGGCGAAAACTAGCTAAGCTCAACTCAGTCGTAGATCTCGGTATTAGATACTCTAGTAACCTAACGTTCGCTGAACAGACTGATTATGCCAGACGTAAAACGCGAAGGCTGATAGGATGCATAACACGCAATTTCTTTTGTTGTGAAACTAGGGTTTTATTATACAAAGTATGTGTCCGACCTATCTTAGAATACTGCCCGTTTATTCTTAGCGGACTCAGACAAAATGACAAGCTTAAATTAGAGGGAGTGCAACGGCAGTTTACCTCAAGAACTCTTGGTTTAGAAAGTGGTCTGGAATACCATGAGCGATGCGAAGACTAAGATTAGAACCCCTCTGGAAAAGACGCCTTAAGCTAAACCTTATCTTTTACTATAAGCTAACTAATCTTCTCTTGCATTCCTCCGAGCCAATAACTAAACCTACCGCTGTCATCAGTTACAATCTTAGAAATCATCACAACCTAGCTGCTATAGAGCACTGTCAGACTTACGTGCGGTACAACTTCTTCTTAAATAAGTTTTCAGTCATTTGGAATAGACTACCAGCTAATGTGCGCGATGCAAACACACTTCCAGTGTTCATCTCCTCAGTCACCAGACTGCTCAAAGATGACAATGCACTTGTACGTCTGACTCTTACACCTTCTTTTTCACCCTACATAGATATTTTAAGTTCTTTAAACGTGTAGTTACAACAAACTACAATTATAAATTTTAATATTATTGGAACTAGATGATAACATTTCTACACAGGACAGTAATATTAGTTCACACATAATATAAAAGTTAGCATAACGGGACTAGTTAGTTTGTGTACCAAAATAACCACAGTTACTAAACAGAATATATATGTGTATATTTATTAATCACTCCTTAAGGACTCCCGTTGCTTTCTTTTGCGTTGCTGTTGTTTGTCTTCTTTTTTCTCTCACCATTTCAGCTTCCATTTGACTTTTTGAATGAGAATGAATAATGTGGATATTTGACCATTTACAATGACAAATGATCTGCAAACATTATTGGTCCCGTATCTTTCAGTTGCCTGGTTAATAACGAATTAACTTTCTCCACGACGCAACCTGGATTACATTTGTGGAATATACTCTTATACCAATGGAAAAGTATCAATTTGTAATACAACGTCACGATTGTAGCTTATAACATAACTGATCGTATCTGTAAAAATAGCTTCCTTATTACCCAATTTGGATATAAATCAAAAATGAGATTCGGAATTACTTCAAGCTTTATTTTTTCCCAAGTATTTTTAATCCATCCAAAACCTACTTGGGTTTTTTTGTTAATGCGAAGTCAATATTCCTATATTTCATGATGTGCTCCATTGAATGACTGGTTATCATATTGTTCCCACAAACCAAAGACAGAAACGTCAGCAACCATGTAATTTAACTATAAACCAAATTTATGAAATTTAAATAATGCCTATCCATGCCTGTACATTTGATGTGTCCTACACAGGTAGGAAAAAATGTATTTTATTAAAACATTATTATTAAGTATGATTGCTAATCGTTATCATATTGATGATCATATAGATGAGTTTCCTAAAATTGGGGGTATTGCACTGGGGTCTGTAGTACTGAAGCTAGTTGAGCAGCCCATGTGGATAAAGTATGGATAAGTAGACCGAAGCTCTTTTGTTGACAGGAACTCGTTAAGGAGACGCTGGAATTCAGTAGGAGATCGGCAACTACGCACAGTAAACGGAAGCTCGTTCCATGATGCACTGTACTGTATTTTAAAGAAACGTGATCGCAGTTTTGTCCGGTTTCGTCTTATGGATAGAGTATTTTCATGATTCCTAAGAGTATATATGGGTAAGTTGTTGAAAGCTATTGGATTACTGCTTTTGATGTAGCCGCGTAAAAGGTGGAAGAGGAATGTAAGGTTGAGTTTCAGGAGCCTTAACCAAAGTGGCTGAAGTCCAAATATTTTGCATCTATCAGCGTAAGTCAGTCCTTCATGTCTGTGTAATAGGCGTCGAGTAAAACTTCGCTGAATATATTCAATACGAATCCTGTCATACCCATGCATGAAACCGAAGACAATTGTGCAGTATTCAAGTACTGGACGAACCATGACTTTGTATAAAAGGACTTTAGTCTGATTTGTGTACATTTTTCGATGTAACAAGCCTGTGAGTCTTCGGCATTCAGAATTAAGTGCTTTTGCGCACTGACTGAATGTTAAGTTTCGTGAGTAGGTAACTCCTGGGTCTTTTATGGAAGTGAGGGTTTGGAGAATAGAGTTACCTATGCGTAATCTGAAATTCGAATGGGAGCTATTGAAATATAAGACACCACATTTATCAGAATTGAATGGCAGTTGCCGGTCATTGCTCCAGTTATGTAACCTATCCAGATCATCTTGAATATGTGTGAATCCTTCGTTTAGTGTAGAATGGGGGAAGCTGTATACAATCTTTAAGTCGTCAACAGAAAGGTATAGGGTACCATGCCTTATTACACTGCAGATGTTGTTAACGTAGATTACGAAAAGCAGTGGACCTAGTACACTACCCTGAATCACTCCATTTCGTATAGGTATGGGTGAAGTGTAATTATTTGCAAATTTCACAACTTGGGGACGATCTTCCAAGAAAGAGATGAGCCAGGATAACTAAGGGTATTGGAACCCGTACGACTTTAGCTTAAGGATTAGTCTCTTGTGTGGGACTTTATCAAAGGCTTTTTTGAAGTCAAAGAAGAGAGTTGCGACATGCAAACCATGATCACGCTTAGTGGTAACATCATCAAAGCAGTCAAGTAGGCAGGTGGAGCATGACCGACATTTCAAGAAGCCGTGTTGTGCTGGAGTAAACACTTTGTGAAAGTGGAGGTATGAAGCAATATCTTGCCCTATAACCTTTTCCATAACCCTGGAAACTACCGACGTGATATTGATCGGTCGATAGCTTTCGATATTAGAAAATGGTTCTTGTTTGTGCCTAGGGGTTATAAACGACAGCTTACAGCACTCTGGGCAACTGCCGTTATTTAGGGATAGATTGAAAAACTTTATTAGGATAATGGGTATGTCCTCACCACCTCTTTTCAACAAGATGGATGGAATTCCATTAGGTCCAGCGTTAAGTGATGTCCGAAGGGATCCTATAGCGGAGGAAATCTTTTGTTGGGTGAATGTTATTGATATGCATCCACAAATATATATGTATGTGTGTGTATGTCGGTCTCTCTTTCTGTTTGCTCGCTTAGTCTGTGACCATTTCACTTGTGTGAACTTGTCTCCTTTATTAATGTGTATTCTCCTTATATCATATTATATATAATATGAGTGTTTGTTGACAGTCCGTTGCTTAGTGACATATATCCATATATGGTTGTTTGACATGTCTGCTATATATATATTTTGTGATATATATATTTCGTTCACACATTCTGTGTGAACTACTTTACTTACTTACCACTTTGGTGTGAGACCATTTATTTTCGTCTCCTTGTGTTTGGACAATAGAAGTATCATTGCAAACCTAGTGGTCTTCTGATTTCCGCCTTCTCGCGTCAGGACTATTAGTTTCTCGACCAGTCCATAACAATAATTTAGCGACGAGTACATAACAATTTGGCGACGGGGAAACTAGTACATAACAATTTGGCGACGGGGAAAACTACTATTAACCACACAGCAGCAGCAACATAACAATTTACCATGGATTATTCTAAATTGGAATTATTGTTTGAACAACAAATGAAATTAATGGAAATGTTCGTCAACCAACAGACTGGTCCAGCTTCACCTTCAAGCAATCCCAATCATACCATGCTACCATCTGTCGACGGCATTGTGAACAGCATTTCACAGTTCAATTATGACCCAGAGGCTAATGTCACCTTTGACACATGGTATCAACGTTATGAGGATTTATTCACTGTTGATCTCGCCTCACAAGACGATGCCTGGAAGGTTCGAGTGTTGTTACGTAAATTGGGTCCGGCAGAATATGAACGGTATTGCAACCTAATTTTACCACAGAAACCACGTGACAAGGTTTCGATGATACAATAAAGCTGCTGAGTGAACATTTTGGAGACCACTCCTCATTATTCAGCATACGTTATCGTTGCCTCAAGCTGACAATGAATGAAAATGATGATTTTCTTACTCACGTTGGCACAGTCAACCGAGAATGTGAGAGATTTCGACTCAGGTCCTTAGCAGATGATCAGTTCAAAGCCTTGATTCAAAACTTACTTGGGTTTTTTTGTTAATGCGAAGACAACATTCCTATATTTCATGATGTGCTCCATTGAATGACTTGTTATATTGTGGAATAACTTCAAGCTTTATTTTTTCCCAAGTATTTTTAATCCATCCGAAACTTACTTGGGTTTTTTTGTTAATGCGAAGTCAATATTCCTATATTTCATGATGTGCTCCATTGAATGACTGGTTATCACATTGTTCCACAGACCTAAAAAATGGCATGCATTTTCATGTAAATTTATATGTTTATATGAGAATATACATTATTATAATTATTATTAAAACAAAAACGCCAGCAACCATGTAACTTAACCATAAACCGAATTTATGAAATTTAATTTATGCTTATCCATGCTGTATATTTGGTGTGTCCTACACAAGTAGGAAAAAATGTGTACTTTATTAAAACATTATTATTAATTATGATTGCTAATCGTATATGTAATTTATCATATTGATGATGCCTGTAAACTGGCGTCTCTCATGTACAAAATGAGAATATACTATTGTTATTATTATTATTATATGCAGTCTTCAATCTCCTCGTTTCACAGATATCCGAACTCGACTGCTCAATCAGCTAGAACAAAATCCTAAGTTAACTCTACATGACATAGCTGATGAATATCAACGGCTGATTAATTTGCAGAAAGACACACACCTGGTCGAATCAACACTTTCGAGAAGCTCTGATATTCATGCGTTACGAAAGAGCAAAAATCTCTCATCATCTACTCCGGACCCACCTACTTCTTCTAATGTCCCGCGGAAATCTATACATACTCGTCCAACTTCATAAAATACTACAAAGAAGACCCCACCATCACCATGCTGGCATTGTGGCGCGTGGCACTTTGTAAAGTCTTGTCCGTACAAAAATCATCGTTGCAGCAAGTGCAAAATCATCGGTCATAAAAATGGTTTTTGTCAGCCGCGCAAACACAGATGTCAAAATCCAGCAAAAGCTCGACAAACGGTTGGTCTTAAATCTCCAAAACGATCATTGAGTCTACGCGCAACCTGTCAAGTCACAACACCAGCTATGCGGAAATATATTGACCTTCAAATGAATGGTCATGATGCACGTCTGCAGTTAGATACCGCCTCTGATACTACTGTTATATCAGAGAAACTTTGGAATTATATTGGCAGACCACCAATCGTAAATACTTCTCAGACTGCTGTCAGCGCCTGTGGTGGGCGTCTCAAACTTATTGGTGAACTCAAATGTTCCGTTTCCTTCCGCAATACCAAATTCACAGGAATTTGCTACGTCACCAAAAGTGATTTAAATCTTTCGGGACTTGATTGGTTCGATCGTTTGCATCTGGCTGATGTCCCACTAAATTCTCTACGCAATGCAGTCAAGAAGCATAAAATGTTAGGCAATTCCGGACGAAGCCGAAGCCGCAAACCCAACACGCAGACGAAACGACAGACGTCAACAACAAGCCCAAAGGTTCCAGATAAACCCCCAGGTAAACATCCTATTAATCATCAATCTTCTCAAAAGGGGAGGTGATATGTATCCACATATATATATATTTATGTGTGTGTGTATGTCGGTCTCTCTTTCTGTTTGCTCGCTTAGTCTGTGACCATTTCACTTGTGTGAACTTGTCTCCTTTATTAATGTGTGTTCTCCTTATATCATATTATATATAATATGAGTGTTTGTTGACAGTCCGTTGCTTAGTGACATATATCCATATATGGTTGTTTGACATGTCTGCTATATATATATTTTGTGATATATATATTTCGTTCACACATTCTGTGTGAACTACTTTACTTACTTACCACTTTGGTGTGAGACCATTTTTTTTCGTCTCCTTGTGTTTGGACAATAGAAGTATCATTGCAAACCTAGTGGTCTTCTGATTTCCGCCTTCTCGCGTCAGGACTATTAGTTTCTCGACCAGTCCATAACAATAATTTAGCGACGAGTACATAACAGTTATATTACCTAAAATGTGATTTGGTATTGTCGGAACTTCAAGACTATCTACTGTTTCTTCGATAGTATAGTAGCAAGAAAAGTGGGAGATGAATAACTCACATATCTCCTGCGGGTCTTCGTGTAGTTTTTCTCCATCTAGTAATAAGTAAGGGATACATATTCTGTTGATGTTGATTCGTGACTTAATTAGTTCAACTAATGCCTCTGTATTATCAAGTCGCGAGTGAAGGATCCCTTGTAGTTTGATGGATTCAAATAACTGATTAGGTTTGTATGAATCATAAGTTTACTTGAGTGTAAGGAGTGACGAAAAGTCATTACATCTGTAATAATAATAATGTATTTAATGGAAATGTACATATTTACATTAAAAGGTATGCCCTTTTTTACAGGCACGATCAAGTATGATACAGTCTCAAATCGTAGTTGTCTACAAGTTAATAATATTTCAACTGTTAAATATTTGATACATAAAATGCACTCATTTTCTGAACCAGGCCGCATAGCTATTGAATTGTACAATTGTCCTCCAGGTTAAGCGGGAATATAGACGTCTTTTCGCCAAAAGGCAAGGATCCACCAGAAAATCGACTTCGTTTCGTTTTCATCCCGTGGTTGTAGGCATGCAATAACCAGCCAATATTGAGGTAAGTACAACTTTTACAAGGGATTGAAAGCTGTTTTAGAAAAATTAAAGTGTTAAGGTGAATCATTAAATTGTAATGAAATAGGTAAGTGCAAGTATCATTAATAAATGCATTTGTAAAGGAAACTCCCTAGGCTGGCAACGTTCATTTGCAATGTATAATGCTGCGCATATAGCTCGTACTGTGGAGTTGTCTAGCATGCTTACGCACTCGGTTTCGAATCTTTACGGGGATGAAGTCGGGCTGTTTAGGCTTTGTTTTCACAAGCCTTACTGGAGCGATGAATTCATGTGCAAATCCTAGGTTCTCATAGAGTAATTTGTTTGTCTCTATAGCCGAGCTGCATGTAAAGTATGGCTCCCAGCCTAGGGTGCGTATGAATGGTTTCAGGTTACCCCACTGAGCATGTCTGTAACCCCTGAGTAATACTTTGTTGGCGCTTATTGTCGAACTCATGCTAGTAGAAATATTGAATGTACCAAATTCTACTATGTGTTCGATGCCAGGAAACTCTTTACCCACTCGATGTGTAGTGGGGATGATACCATTAGTGAAAACTAGATCTTATATCTTAGATAGCCTGGTAGGATACTGTAGGTGTTGTTGCCATTCTTTGGTTTCTCTTATGTTGATAAATTCATTGTACCGTTTTGGTGAATAAAGTGGTTGCCGGACTATATTGGGTATATTAAAATCTCAACATATAATTTTAACCGTGTTAGGTAAAGAAGTGGCGTAAGCGAACGTCCTATCAAGCTTCATATTAACTTCAATAGTTGAGCACGGTTGATGATAGATGCAATCTATAAGATATGAATTGGAGTGAGACAGTCTTATAATAGCCCACACTGAATCGTTATCTGTGATGAGCTCTGTGTAGAAGCACTGTGTGGCCTTAATATCAGACCTGATATACATAGCACATCCTCCTCCTCCGCCAGAGATTCTGTCGCCTCTGAATACATAATAGTTATCAATAGAAATATCTTTATCGCAAATCTGAGGAGTGCACAGTATAAATCACGTCTCATAAACCGTTAATGCCCAGCTCTCGCTACGCTCGGGCCCACGCTGTTCTTTGAAGTTTTCAGAAACGCTTAGTTATAACGGACGAAAAAACCAAAACACCGATCTGCCGCTTGATACTTCTTTATTGTTACAGCAACATATAAAAAGAATAAGCGAACTAAGGTTTCTGACGATGTTTCACTCTTCTTTCTGAACAGCGACCGATGAGACGATGACTGTCGTATTAATGCCTCCGCGAAAATTGGGGAAGTTGATTTTAAGCAAACAACCGAGAATTGATCGTTCAATCTTCAACTACATTGACACCCCCTGGCAAAAAAGGGATCCAACCCCTTCTTTCCATCACGACCAATACACGTTGACTTGGATGCCATTGCGAGAACCTGGGTCACACGGACAGAGCTGAAATGGAAAACAAACAGAAAAGCCAACACACCACAAGCATACCCACAGCACAATCTCACACATCGCTGACGACCTGCGCCACCAGACAGAGACCTCCTCTTGACATCTTGCAACACAATCTCCACTTGCTAGAATGACTCTTGCAGAATGCAAAGTGACCATGGCAGAACCTCACGATACTCTACGCACATCCTCTTATCTACTCACTACCAATTACCATTGAAATCGCTTGTCACTCATTCTGCCTCAGTTCTAATAGCGGTGACGCATGCGAGCCTCAGTCGTTTACACTCTTTCTCCCCGGCGTGTCGGACCATAGCTAACAATTATCTCCGTGTGCATTTCATTCTCAGCAATAGCCTAGCCTCCCCGGCGTATACGCCCTTAACATCAATCGATTCATTCACGGATGTAGAAGACAAGAAACAACTTCAGAAGTAATCACAACGAAAATTTTAACAAAATTACGCAATAACAACAAGATACGAAAACAACAAGTAAACACAATGAATCCAAAATACACCAATTGATATGACACACCACACGTATATACAAATAGTACAAACAACCTCGCCGAGCATGTCTTGGTGGAATTCCTTTGAAGAATTGCAGGACTTACACCAGTACGCCTACAACCCTTCTCAGGATGACGATTGTAATTTGTGGAATGTACGGACACAAACAAGATTAACCAACAATTACATCAATTGGAACTCATACAACTATTTAACACAAACAAATGTACAATCAACACATCAAATGTTGTGTATTCTGGCACGGCAAACTACCCTTGAAGAACTGTAGGACTTACAGCAGTACGCCTACATTCCTTCTCAGGTTGATGATCCAAGTGGAAGTCGTCCGGACACAAACAGAATTACCAACAGCTAGATGACAGATGATATCAATTCAGTATATGCAATATGAACATATGTACAAAATCACACACCGAGCACATTGGACTGCTCATTGATGCGCTACCCTTTGAAGAATTGTAGGACTTACAGCATTACGCCTACAACCCTTCTCAGGTTGACGCTCTAGGTTGGAAAATCATCTATTGTTTCATCCTCCGACTCTCTACTCTCAGCACCTTCCAGGAGACACAGTTTTCTGATATCTCGCACCAACATGACACAACTAGTTCTCACCTCAACCGTCCTCACCAATCCATCACCACTACAGATCAGCCTTACTACCACTCCCAAAGGCCACCTACCTGTGGCACATTTATCTACTACTAATACTATGTCACCAACCTTTAAGTTTCGGCACAACTTTTTCCACTTTTGCCGCGACCACTCATGATTGTATCGTTAGAGCAGAGAAACGTGTACGTGTTATTGAGAGACGTCACCAAATGGAAGATGGAGGTAATCCGGTTGGTGGAGCAGATGGTGCACCAGCGAATGGCCCCGGTGTGGTTGGCGGTGGTGGGTCGGAAAAGCGTCGTGAAAGTTCACTGACCACAGATGATGCTGGGCCTCCGCCATCGGATTCGCCTAAAGGAAGAGGTGGAGATGGCGATCGTAGTTCATTATGGCTTAGTGGTGGGAATGGTCCGTCGGGTGGTGGTTCTTCTGCAGATCGTCGATCTGGTGGTTCATTCCAGCGTCCAGAATATCGTGGAAGTGGGGCTGGTGGTGGTTATTATGGCAGAAATCGACCCCGTGGTGGTGCTGGAGGAGGGTCTAGATGGCGTTGTCAATATGATGATTATCGTGTACGTCAGAAACTGTCAATCACGTCTCATAAACCGTTAACGCCCAGCTCTCGCTACGCTCGGGCCCACGCTGTTCTTTGAAGTTTTCAGAAACGCTTAGTTATAACGGACGAAAAAACCAAAACACCGATCTGCCGCTTGATATTTCTTTATTGTTACACCAACATATAAAAAGAATAAGCGAACTAAGGTTTCTGACGATGTTTCACTCTTCTTTCTGAACAGCGACCGATGAGACGATGACTGTCGTATTGATGCCTCCGCGAAAATTGGGGAAGTTGATTTTAAGCAAACAACCGAGAATTGATCGTTCAATCTTCAACTACATTGACACACCGTGTCTCATTCATCATTAAGAGAATCGGGTTGCAAATTAGGGACAATGTCGTGAAGTCGAACATTTTGTGGAGTAAGGAGCGAGCATTGATGAGCCAGAATGAGAGAGAGTTAGGGGTGACTGTGCGATCGCATATGTCTTTAAAAAAGTTCTCTGCAAGATTTATGGCGTCTAGAGCTGGTTGTTTGATGGGTGCTAACTCAGATGGTGGCCACTTACCAGCAGCGCTTGAAAAGTGCCCTACACCAGTATCAGCACAGAGAGATGCGCTATCGTTTGTTACCCCGGCGGGCGACTCCAATGCATCGCCCTCCCATCCGGTGATAAGTGGCTTGAAGGAGTATGTGAGCTATTTGCGTCAATATTGAGGCTGAAATTTCGCGTTGGCTGAGAAAATTTAGATTGGATAGGGGGAGGTAAGTATTCTTTGTGGATGGTATGCTGGAGTAGAGTTCCGTGTATCGCAGGTATGACTAATGTTTTGTGTGTTTAAGTTATTTTCGTAAATATTAGTCCATCGATGATCTTGGGTGGTCTGTATGCGGTGGTTTTCGGGGATGTGGTGAGTCAGAAGGCCACCTTTAGGAAACAAGCCTAACCCACTTGTTCCTTGTTGTAGAAGCCCCTGGATCAAACTTTTATCTATATTAGCCATAGATTGGAGAGTTGTGTCAGGGTAGGTGTATGCCTGCCCGTCGGACTTCGACTTATTCTTAGGGTGTCCAGACATATAGCGTCTGTTGTGTCTATCGGACGAAGATTTGTTCGAGGTTGGATGAATCGGCGGGTTACCTCTCTTTTCATTGACGTTATATTTATGGCGGTATGAGGACTTATTCTGTTCCATGGGTTAGTGATATGATTGGAGTTGCTTAAGTTAATGTTATTTGGTTCGCTGCTGAGAAACCTATCAGTGACGGGTTTGAGTACAGGTATTCTGGATGGCAGGGTTATTTTATTTCGTTTTGTATGCTCACTAGTCTGAGCGCTACTCGTGGAGGTTATATTTAATGCTACATCCTCGAGCTTAGCCTTTTGCGTAACATTGGTAGTGGTATTAGCGGCTGATGGTGATGTGTCTAGCGAGCATACCTCTAAAGATGCATCTAAGTCTATGACCGTAGTTGCTTCACTGTTGGGTTTACTAGGTAAAGCTTTATTATTTAGGAGTATTTCATTTCCATGCGTGTCTGTAGCATTAGGTTTACTTAAATGTAAGGCGAGAGAGTCTTTTGTAGGACATTCTGCTGTTAAGTATGTTTTTGCGACACTTGGTACACTTGCGCGGCTACGTCTTTGACATGGCGTTAGGTCATGAGCAAGTTTAACGTTATCATAAGGTGTAGATGAACTAATTAACTTATTTGACGACTGAAATTTCCTAGCATTATTGGGACTACTGAATTTAAACAGCACAGGGAAAGTATACTTTCCTGATTTTTTCCTGAATATGATATTCTTAGCGGACTCAGACAAAATGACAAGCTTAAATTAGAGGGAGTGCAACGGCAGTTTACCTCAAGAACTCTTGGCTTAGAAAGTGGTCTGGAATACCATGAGCGATGCGAAAGACTAAGATTAGAACCCCTCTGGAAAAGACGTCTTAAGCTAAAACTTATCTTTTACTATAAGCTAACTAATCTTCTCTTGTATTCCTCCGAGCCAATAACTAAACCCACCCCTGTCATCAGTTACAATCTTAGAAATCATCACAACCTAGCTGCTATAGAGCACTGTCAGACTTGCGTGCGGTACAACTTCTTCTTAAATAAGTTTTCAGTCATTTGGAATAGACTGCTAGCTAATGTGCGTGACATTTCTGAGACACTTCAAGGTACAGCGTGAGTCCCAGTGTAGCAAGAGTTGGGCATTGACGCTTTACGAGACGTGGCTGACATATTATTTCTACTGAATCCAGCGTAAACTAAAGTTTCTGACAGTTTTGGCCTGACTTCTTTCTGAATAGCGACCGATGAGACGATAACTGGTGTATCAATGTCTCCGCGAAAATACAGGGAAGTTGCGTTTCAGGAAACAACCATGAATTGATCGTTCAATCTTCAACTACATTGACACCCCCTGGCAAAAAAGGGATCCAACCCCTTCTTTCCATCACGACCAATACACGTTGACTTGGATGCCATTGCGAGAACCTGGGTCACACGGACAGAGCTGAAATGGAAAACAAACAGAAAAGCCAACACACCACAAGCATACCCACAGCACAATCTCACACATCGCTGACGACCTGCGCCACCAGACAGAGACCTCCTCTTGACATCTTGCAACACAATCTCCACTTGCTAGAATGACTCTTGCAGAATGCAAAGTGACCATGGCAGAACCTCACGATACTCTACGCACATCCTCTTATCTACTCACTACCAATTACCATTGAAATCGCTTGTCACTCATTCTGCCTCAGTTCTAATAGCGGTGACGCATGCGAGCCTCAGTCGTTTACACTCTTTCTCCCCGGCGTGTCGGACCATAGCTAACAATTATCTCCGTGTGCATTTCATTCTCAGCAATAGCCTAGCCTCCCCGGCGTATACGCCCTTAACATCAATCGATTCATTCACGGATGTAGAAGACAAGAAACAACTTCAGAAGTAATCACAACGAAAATTTTAACAAAATTACGCAATAACAACAAGATACGAAAACAACAAGTAAACACAATGAATCCAAAATACACCAATTGATATGACACACCACACGTATATACAAATAGTACAAACAACCTCGCCGAGCATGTCTTGGTGGAATTCCTTTGAAGAATTGCAGGACTTACACCAGTACGCCTACAACCCTTCTCAGGATGACGATTGTAATTTGTGGAATGTACGGACACAAACAAGATTAACCAACAATTACATCAATTGGAACTCATACAACTATTTAACACAAACAAATGTACAATCAACACATCAAATGTTGTGTATTCTGGCACGGCAAACTACCCTTGAAGAACTGTAGGACTTACAGCAGTACGCCTACATTCCTTCTCAGGTTGATGATCCAAGTGGAAGTCGTCCGGACACAAACAGAATTACCAACAGCTAGATGACAGATGATATCAATTCAGTATATGCAATATGAACATATGTACAAAATCACACACCGAGCACATTGGACTGCTCATTGATGCGCTACCCTTTGAAGAATTGTAGGACTTACAGCATTACGCCTACAACCCTTCTCAGGTTGACGCTCTAGGTTGGAAAATCATCTATTGTTTCATCCTCCGACTCTCTACTCTCAGCACCTTCCAGGAGACACAGTTTTCTGATATCTCGCACCAACATGACACAACTAGTTCTCACCTCAACCGTCCTCACCAATCCATCACCACTACAGATCAGCCTTACTACCACTCCCAAAGGCCACCTACCTGTGGCACATTTATCTACTACTAATACTATGTCACCAACCTTTAAGTTTCGGCACAACTTTTTCCACTTTTGCCGCGACCACTCATGATTGTATCGTTAGAGCAGAGAAACGTGTACGTGTTATTGAGAGACGTCACCAAATGGAAGATGGAGGTAATCCGGTTGGTGGAGCAGATGGTGCACCAGCGAATGGCCCCGGTGTGGTTGGCGGTGGTGGGTCGGAAAAGCGTCGTGAAAGTTCACTGACCACAGATGATGCTGGGCCTCCGCCATCGGATTCGCCTAAAGGAAGAGGTGGAGATGGCGATCGTAGTTCATTATGGCTTAGTGGTGGGAATGGTCCGTCGGGTGGTGGTTCTTCTGCAGATCGTCGATCTGGTGGTTCATTCCAGCGTCCAGAATATCGTGGAAGTGGGGCTGGTGGTGGTTATTATGGCAGAAATCGACCCCGTGGTGGTGCTGGAGGAGGGTCTAGATGGCGTTGTCAATATGATGATTATCGTGTACGTCAGAAACTGTCAATCACGTCTCATAAACCGTTAACGCCCAGCTCTCGCTACGCTCGGGCCCACGCTGTTCTTTGAAGTTTTCAGAAACGCTTAGTTATAACGGACGAAAAAACCAAAACACCGATCTGCCGCTTGATATTTCTTTATTGTTACACCAACATATAAAAAGAATAAGCGAACTAAGGTTTCTGACGATGTTTCACTCTTCTTTCTGAACAGCGACCGATGAGACGATGACTGTCGTATTGATGCCTCCGCGAAAATTGGGGAAGTTGATTTTAAGCAAACAACCGAGAATTGATCGTTCAATCTTCAACTACATTGACACACCGTGTCTCATTCATCATTAAGAGAATCGGGTTGCAAATTAGGGACAATGTCGTGAAGTCGAACATTTTGTGGAGTAAGGAGCGAGCATTGATGAGCCAGAATGAGAGAGAGTTAGGGGTGACTGTGCGATCGCATATGTCTTTAAAAAAGTTCTCTGCAAGATTTATGGCGTCTAGAGCTGGTTGTTTGATGGGTGCTAACTCAGATGGTGGCCACTTACCAGCAGCGCTTGAAAAGTGCCCTACACCAGTATCAGCACAGAGAGATGCGCTATCGTTTGTTACCCCGGCGGGCGACTCCAATGCATCGCCCTCCCATCCGGTGATAAGTGGCTTGAAGGAGTATGTGAGCTATTTGCGTCAATATTGAGGCTGAAATTTCGCGTTGGCTGAGAAAATTTAGATTGGATAGGGGGAGGTAAGTATTCTTTGTGGATGGTATGCTGGAGTAGAGTTCCGTGTATCGCAGGTATGACTAATGTTTTGTGTGTTTAAGTTATTTTCGTAAATATTAGTCCATCGATGATCTTGGGTGGTCTGTATGCGGTGGTTTTCGGGGATGTGGTGAGTCAGAAGGCCACCTTTAGGAAACAAGCCTAACCCACTTGTTCCTTGTTGTAGAAGCCCCTGGATCAAACTTTTATCTATATTAGCCATAGATTGGAGAGTTGTGTCAGGGTAGGTGTATGCCTGCCCGTCGGACTTCGACTTATTCTTAGGGTGTCCAGACATATAGCGTCTGTTGTGTCTATCGGACGAAGATTTGTTCGAGGTTGGATGAATCGGCGGGTTACCTCTATTTTCATTGACGTTATATTTATGGCGGTATGAGGACTTATTCTGTTCCATGGGTTAGTGATATGATTGGAGTTGCTTAAGTTAATGTTATTTGGTTCGCTGCTGAGAAACCTATCAGTGACGGGTTTGAGTACAGGTATTCTGGATGGCAGGGTTATTTTATTTCGTTTTGTATGCTCACTAGTCTGAGCGCTACTCGTGGAGGTTATATTTAATGCTACATCCTCGAGCTTAGCCTTTTGCGTAACATTGGTAGTGGTATTAGCGGCTGATGGTGATGTGTCTAGCGAGCATACCTCTAAAGATGCATCTAAGTCTATGACCGTAGTTGCTTCACTGTTGGGTTTACTAGGTAAAGCTTTATTATTTAGGAGTATTTCATTTCCATGCGTGTCTGTAGCATTAGGTTTACTTAAATGTAAGGCGAGAGAGTCTTTTGTAGGACATTCTGCTGTTAAGTATGTTTTTGCGACACTTGGTACACTTGCGCGGCTACGTCTTTGACATGGCGTTAGGTCATGAGCAAGTTTAACGTTATCATAAGGTGTAGATGAACTAATTAACTTATTTGACGACTGAAATTTCCTAGCATTATTGGGACTACTGAATTTAAACAGCACAGGGAAAGTATACTTTCCTGATTTTTTCCTGAATATGATATTCTTAGCGGACTCAGACAAAATGACAAGCTTAAATTAGAGGGAGTGCAACGGCAGTTTACCTCAAGAACTCTTGGCTTAGAAAGTGGTCTGGAATACCATGAGCGATGCGAAAGACTAAGATTAGAACCCCTCTGGAAAAGACGTCTTAAGCTAAAACTTATCTTTTACTATAAGCTAACTAATCTTCTCTTGTATTCCTCCGAGCCAATAACTAAACCCACCCCTGTCATCAGTTACAATCTTAGAAATCATCACAACCTAGCTGCTATAGAGCACTGTCAGACTTGCGTGCGGTACAACTTCTTCTTAAATAAGTTTTCAGTCATTTGGAATAGACTGCTAGCTAATGTGCGTGACATTTCTGAGACACTTCAAGGTACAGCGTGAGTCCCAGTGTAGCAAGAGTTGGGCATTGACGCTTTACGAGACGTGGCTGACATATTATTTCTACTGAATCCAGCGTAAACTAAAGTTTCTGACAGTTTTGGCCTGACTTCTTTCTGAATAGCGACCGATGAGACGATAACTGGTGTATCAATGTCTCCGCGAAAATACAGGGAAGTTGCGTTTCAGGAAACAACCATGAATTGATCGTTCAATCTTCAACTACATTGACACCCCCTGGCAAAAAAGGGATCCAACCCCTTCTTTCCATCACGACCAATACACGTTGACTTGGATGCCATTGCGAGAACCTGGGTCACACGGACAGAGCTGAAATGGAAAACAAACAGAAAAGCCAACACACCACAAGCATACCCACAGCACAATCTCACACATCGCTGACGACCTGCGCCACCAGACAGAGACCTCCTCTTGACATCTTGCAACACAATCTCCACTTGCTAGAATGACTCTTGCAGAATGCAAAGTGACCATGGCAGAACCTCACGATACTCTACGCACATCCTCTTATCTACTCACTACCAATTACCATTGAAATCGCTTGTCACTCATTCTGCCTCAGTTCTAATAGCGGTGACGCATGCGAGCCTCAGTCGTTTACACTCTTTCTCCCCGGCGTGTCGGACCATAGCTAACAATTATCTCCGTGTGCATTTCATTCTCAGCAATAGCCTAGCCTCCCCGGCGTATACGCCCTTAACATCAATCGATTCATTCACGGATGTAGAAGACAAGAAACAACTTCAGAAGTAATCACAACGAAAATTTTAACAAAATTACGCAATAACAACAAGATACGAAAACAACAAGTAAACACAATGAATCCAAAATACACCAATTGATATGACACACCACACGTATATACAAATAGTACAAACAACCTCGCCGAGCATGTCTTGGTGGAATTCCTTTGAAGAATTGCAGGACTTACACCAGTACGCCTACAACCCTTCTCAGGATGACGATTGTAATTTGTGGAATGTACGGACACAAACAAGATTAACCAACAATTACATCAATTGGAACTCATACAACTATTTAACACAAACAAATGTACAATCAACACATCAAATGTTGTGTATTCTGGCACGGCAAACTACCCTTGAAGAACTGTAGGACTTACAGCAGTACGCCTACATTCCTTCTCAGGTTGATGATCCAAGTGGAAGTCGTCCGGACACAAACAGAATTACCAACAGCTAGATGACAGATGATATCAATTCAGTATATGCAATATGAACATATGTACAAAATCACACACCGAGCACATTGGACTGCTCATTGATGCGCTACCCTTTGAAGAATTGTAGGACTTACAGCATTACGCCTACAACCCTTCTCAGGTTGACGCTCTAGGTTGGAAAATCATCTATTGTTTCATCCTCCGACTCTCTACTCTCAGCACCTTCCAGGAGACACAGTTTTCTGATATCTCGCACCAACATGACACAACTAGTTCTCACCTCAACCGTCCTCACCAATCCATCACCACTACAGATCAGCCTTACTACCACTCCCAAAGGCCACCTACCTGTGGCACATTTATCTACTACTAATACTATGTCACCAACCTTTAAGTTTCGGCACAACTTTTTCCACTTTTGCCGCGACCACTCATGATTGTATCGTTAGAGCAGAGAAACGTGTACGTGTTATTGAGAGACGTCACCAAATGGAAGATGGAGGTAATCCGGTTGGTGGAGCAGATGGTGCACCAGCGAATGGCCCCGGTGTGGTTGGCGGTGGTGGGTCGGAAAAGCGTCGTGAAAGTTCACTGACCACAGATGATGCTGGGCCTCCGCCATCGGATTCGCCTAAAGGAAGAGGTGGAGATGGCGATCGTAGTTCATTATGGCTTAGTGGTGGGAATGGTCCGTCGGGTGGTGGTTCTTCTGCAGATCGTCGATCTGGTGGTTCATTCCAGCGTCCAGAATATCGTGGAAGTGGGGCTGGTGGTGGTTATTATGGCAGAAATCGACCCCGTGGTGGTGCTGGAGGAGGGTCTAGATGGCGTTGTCAATATGATGATTATCGTGTACGTCAGAAACTGTCAATCACGTCTCATAAACCGTTAACGCCCAGCTCTCGCTACGCTCGGGCCCACGCTGTTCTTTGAAGTTTTCAGAAACGCTTAGTTATAACGGACGAAAAAACCAAAACACCGATCTGCCGCTTGATATTTCTTTATTGTTACACCAACATATAAAAAGAATAAGCGAACTAAGGTTTCTGACGATGTTTCACTCTTCTTTCTGAACAGCGACCGATGAGACGATGACTGTCGTATTGATGCCTCCGCGAAAATTGGGGAAGTTGATTTTAAGCAAACAACCGAGAATTGATCGTTCAATCTTCAACTACATTGACACACCGTGTCTCATTCATCATTAAGAGAATCGGGTTGCAAATTAGGGACAATGTCGTGAAGTCGAACATTTTGTGGAGTAAGGAGCGAGCATTGATGAGCCAGAATGAGAGAGAGTTAGGGGTGACTGTGCGATCGCATATGTCTTTAAAAAAGTTCTCTGCAAGATTTATGGCGTCTAGAGCTGGTTGTTTGATGGGTGCTAACTCAGATGGTGGCCACTTACCAGCAGCGCTTGAAAAGTGCCCTACACCAGTATCAGCACAGAGAGATGCGCTATCGTTTGTTACCCCGGCGGGCGACTCCAATGCATCGCCCTCCCATCCGGTGATAAGTGGCTTGAAGGAGTATGTGAGCTATTTGCGTCAATATTGAGGCTGAAATTTCGCGTTGGCTGAGAAAATTTAGATTGGATAGGGGGAGGTAAGTATTCTTTGTGGATGGTATGCTGGAGTAGAGTTCCGTGTATCGCAGGTATGACTAATGTTTTGTGTGTTTAAGTTATTTTCGTAAATATTAGTCCATCGATGATCTTGGGTGGTCTGTATGCGGTGGTTTTCGGGGATGTGGTGAGTCAGAAGGCCACCTTTAGGAAACAAGCCTAACCCACTTGTTCCTTGTTGTAGAAGCCCCTGGATCAAACTTTTATCTATATTAGCCATAGATTGGAGAGTTGTGTCAGGGTAGGTGTATGCCTGCCCGTCGGACTTCGACTTATTCTTAGGGTGTCCAGACATATAGCGTCTGTTGTGTCTATCGGACGAAGATTTGTTCGAGGTTGGATGAATCGGCGGGTTACCTCTATTTTCATTGACGTTATATTTATGGCGGTATGAGGACTTATTCTGTTCCATGGGTTAGTGATATGATTGGAGTTGCTTAAGTTAATGTTATTTGGTTCGCTGCTGAGAAACCTATCAGTGACGGGTTTGAGTACAGGTATTCTGGATGGCAGGGTTATTTTATTTCGTTTTGTATGCTCACTAGTCTGAGCGCTACTCGTGGAGGTTATATTTAATGCTACATCCTCGAGCTTAGCCTTTTGCGTAACATTGGTAGTGGTATTAGCGGCTGATGGTGATGTGTCTAGCGAGCATACCTCTAAAGATGCATCTAAGTCTATGACCGTAGTTGCTTCACTGTTGGGTTTACTAGGTAAAGCTTTATTATTTAGGAGTATTTCATTTCCATGCGTGTCTGTAGCATTAGGTTTACTTAAATGTAAGGCGAGAGAGTCTTTTGTAGGACATTCTGCTGTTAAGTATGTTTTTGCGACACTTGGTACACTTGCGCGGCTACGTCTTTGACATGGCGTTAGGTCATGAGCAAGTTTAACGTTATCATAAGGTGTAGATGAACTAATTAACTTATTTGACGACTGAAATTTCCTAGCATTATTGGGACTACTGAATTTAAACAGCACAGGGAAAGTATACTTTCCTGATTTTTTCCTGAATATGATATTCTTAGCGGACTCAGACAAAATGACAAGCTTAAATTAGAGGGAGTGCAACGGCAGTTTACCTCAAGAACTCTTGGCTTAGAAAGTGGTCTGGAATACCATGAGCGATGCGAAAGACTAAGATTAGAACCCCTCTGGAAAAGACGTCTTAAGCTAAAACTTATCTTTTACTATAAGCTAACTAATCTTCTCTTGTATTCCTCCGAGCCAATAACTAAACCCACCCCTGTCATCAGTTACAATCTTAGAAATCATCACAACCTAGCTGCTATAGAGCACTGTCAGACTTGCGTGCGGTACAACTTCTTCTTAAATAAGTTTTCAGTCATTTGGAATAGACTGCTAGCTAATGTGCGTGACATTTCTGAGACACTTCAAGGTACAGCGTGAGTCCCAGTGTAGCAAGAGTTGGGCATTGACGCTTTACGAGACGTGGCTGACATATTATTTCTACTGAATCCAGCGTAAACTAAAGTTTCTGACAGTTTTGGCCTGACTTCTTTCTGAATAGCGACCGATGAGACGATAACTGGTGTATCAATGTCTCCGCGAAAATACAGGGAAGTTGCGTTTCAGGAAACAACCATGAATTGATCGTTCAATCTTCAACTACATTGACACCCCCTGGCAAAAAAGGGATCCAACCCCTTCTTTCCATCACGACCAATACACGTTGACTTGGATGCCATTGCGAGAACCTGGGTCACACGGACAGAGCTGAAATGGAAAACAAACAGAAAAGCCAACACACCACAAGCATACCCACAGCACAATCTCACACATCGCTGACGACCTGCGCCACCAGACAGAGACCTCCTCTTGACATCTTGCAACACAATCTCCACTTGCTAGAATGACTCTTGCAGAATGCAAAGTGACCATGGCAGAACCTCACGATACTCTACGCACATCCTCTTATCTACTCACTACCAATTACCATTGAAATCGCTTGTCACTCATTCTGCCTCAGTTCTAATAGCGGTGACGCATGCGAGCCTCAGTCGTTTACACTCTTTCTCCCCGGCGTGTCGGACCATAGCTAACAATTATCTCCGTGTGCATTTCATTCTCAGCAATAGCCTAGCCTCCCCGGCGTATACGCCCTTAACATCAATCGATTCATTCACGGATGTAGAAGACAAGAAACAACTTCAGAAGTAATCACAACGAAAATTTTAACAAAATTACGCAATAACAACAAGATACGAAAACAACAAGTAAACACAATTAATCCAAAATACACCAATTGATATGACACACCACACGTATATACAAATAGTACAAACAACCTCGCCGAGCATGTCTTGGTGGAATTCCTTTGAAGAATTGCAGGACTTACACCAGTACGCCTACAACCCTTCTCAGGATGACGATTGTAATTTGTGGAATGTACGGACACAAACAAGATTAACCAACAATTACATCAATTGGAACTCACACAACTATTTAACACAATCATATGTATAATCAACACATGAAATTTTGTGGATTCTGCCTTCACGAACTACCCTTGAAGAACTGTAGGACTTACAGCAGTACGCCTACAACCCTTCTCAGGTTGACGCTCTAGGTTGGAAAATCGTAGCAGAGTTCATTTGCTGACTTCCTTCTATCAGCTATATCCTCAAATCTGAACGGAAACACGCTCATGTCATTGTATCGTAGAACATAGATGACGAACAAACATACGACGTATCTGGTCAACCAAATGTAGAAACAGAGTAATTAACACCAAAGATAATAACATTCAAATAGTAACTTGAAACAAGAAATGCCTTTATTCATGCAAGTCAATTTAACAATTACTCTCTCGTTTACACTTGGCTTATCCTCACTAAACTGAGCAATATCTTTCGTCCTTTCAAATGAACCAATACTATCATAGTCATTGCACAAGATACTTGAGTCGATGAGTGCCTGTTTCATTGTGGATGAAAACACCAACGACGACTGAGTGATACAGGTTGATGAACTTAGCGGTGGATCCGAAGCTGTTGTTGTTCGGCTTTCAGAAAATTCACTAACTGCAAGATTACTACCACTGCTGTCTTTTACTTTTAGCTTAAGTTTAGCACTAGCATGTGATGATAGGTGGGCTACATGCTGATCAATTAAACTGACGGTTTGACAAGTATACATGCCTGCTGCAACTGCATATCTGCTTCACCTTAGAGCTGTACACAAACCTTATTTAACTTAGCAGTAGTAGGCACTCCCCTCATTTCATCATGATCAACCAAAGACAAGTCGGCACTTTCATGATCATTGTCACAAATATTCAATTTACCGTCGACTTCATCATTTTCAAACTCTTTGTTAACAGCAGTAGATGATTTGGGTTCTTCCTCACAAATCCCTAAGGATTTTATACCTTCACTCTGACTAGTAATACCTTGTAAACTTGTAGGGTCAGAACTGGACTCTGAAGCAGCAACTCTATTCTGTGACACTCTATTCAACAATGGCTTACCAGTTGCAACTACAGACTTCTTGACCACACCGTTATCGTGACACAATTCGGAGTCAGGCCTGGAGTTTACATTTAGCTTATCACTGAACTTGCTCACTGGTTCACAGTTCACTTCTGTATGCACCTCTTGCAAACGTGTAAAACACAACCGTGTTTGTCTTGTATCTTGTAACTTATCTGTTGAGGATGTACCACGAAACCTGTTACACTCACTAGGTCTATATGCATTACTAGACATCATGGAGCCTTCTCGATATCCACCTCTCTGAGGCCTACTCGTCATCAATGATTGCATTTTTCCCTCAGACTGCTCTATTCTAGGGGTGAGATGTAATAGACTGGCGAACTTGCTCATAGATTGATTGACGCTATCTTTTACTAGTTTCAGGATATCATCAAACTTTGGCTCGATGCCCTCATCCTCCATACGGGAGCTTATATTCACCCACTTCCTTTGCAGTCGAGTAGGTAAACGTCTTGCTATTACTTCTAGTATAAAACTCGAGTTGAGGTCACTCATGCGATTCATCGAAATCAATGCATTCTTGTAAATTAGCAAATTATCTCAAAACTCAGTGAGTGCCTGGGAGTCATCCTGTAATTGACCACCATTACCCTTAACAGCCTCGAATAATTTCCCTGCAATCATCGAAGGTCTTCCAAACCTTTGACGTAATATGCTCATAGCCTCGTAGTAGCCCTCTTTTGGCTTCATGAACTTACAATACTGTATAGCTCTTGCAGCATCTCCAGTGCAATATCTCATCAAATACATTAACTTAATTTCATTACTTAATGAAATACCACTTAGCATGATCTCAAACTCCTTTACAAACTGTAAATAATCAGCCGGGTTTCCGTCGAAACACCGTGGTTCAAATTTAGGGAGTTTGATGTTCCTATTATCCCTGAACGGCGAAACAGTAACATCAACCATGTCATGCTTAACATCAGACACATCGTTGCAAGTAACAGGCAAGTCACAATGACTTACTTTCCTGTTTGCTTCCAAGACACTCTGTCCCTTCTTTGACCCAGGCATTGTTGAACTTGACCCAATCCCAAAAACGTTCCAGATATTGCTTGTTCAAAGAGGACTTGACCGGCACCAGGAAAGATGAACGGCGACTATTCACACTTTCACCAACTGTCTGAATCCGCCAGATCTGTTTCTACCGTCAGAAACTGTCAGTCACGTCTCGCAAACCGTTAATGCCCAGCTCTTGCTACGCTGGGACTCACGCTGTTCCTTAGGGTTTCTCAGAAAGGCTTAGTAATAACGGACGCAAAATCCAAAACACCGATTGGCTACTCGAGAATTCTTTATTGTTACACAAACATATAGCCAACTTGAAAATTAAGCTTTAAAACTAAGGTCTATGAACAAATATTACAATAATAAATCACAATATTACTTCTGACGATTTTCTGCTGACTTATTTCTGAACAGCGACCGATGAGACGATGACTGTCGTATTGATGCCTCCGCGAAAATTGGGGAAGTTGGTTTTGAGCAAACAACCATGAATTGATCGTTCAATCTTGAACTACATTGACAGGTGCCTACTGACTGTAATCACTGAAAGCGGATCCAGACGCGACAGCAGACATGCTGACTCCATTATTGCAGAAGGTCTGGAAGGAGGGAAAGGTGCCTACTGACTGGAGGAAATGTTACCTCGTGAAACTACCAAAGAGAGGCGACTTAGGCCTCACTCTGCAAGAACTGGCGAGTAATCATAGTCCTATCGACGCCAATTAAAATCCTGAGTCGCATCATACTTCTGAGAACTAAGGACGCATTGGATAACGAACTCCGACCAGAACAAGCTGGATTCAGAAAAGGCAAATCATGTTCTGACCAAATTACAACTCTACGCATCATCATCACAGAACAAAGCATGTAACGGCGATCAAATCTGTACCTCAACGTTATAGACTTTGAGAAGGTCTTCGACAGCGTAGCGTTGACCGCGAAGTAATTTGGAAATTACTCGAGTACTACGGCGTACTCGAAATATTCATCAACCTTATTCAACAGCTGTACGACAACGGCACCTGCCAAGTGATCCACAACGGAAGACTCAGCGAGGCGTTTGGAGTAAACACAGGAGTCAGACAAGGGTGCTTACTATCACCAATGATATTCCTAATTGTGGTGGACTGGATTATGCACCAGACAGTGGGAAACGAGAAGACAGGGATATCCTGGACCGATGTGAAGAACCTAGAAGACCTGGATTTCGCGCGTGGATGATTTATGTTTGATGCCACACAAAATCGAAGACTTACTAACGAGAGAAAACCGACAAACTGGTCGAATAAGCAGCCGGCGAAGACAGGACTTCAAGTGAACATTGACAAGATTGAGGTTATGAAAATAACCAACCAACAAAAACAGCAGCAACATCTAGCGTCAATCATCATCAACGGGAGACATTTGAAAGATGTCACTACTTCATTCACTTATCTAGGGAGCAATGTCTCAACTACAGGAGGAGCGGACGAATATGTCAAATCGAGCGAGAATCGGGAAGGCGAGAAACACATTGATCAACCTGAAATCAATCTGGAAATCTTCGTTACTCAGCATCACCAACAAAATTCGGATTTTCATTACAAACGTAAAGTCAGTCAGTTCTTCTATATGGATCAGAAACTTGGGGGGTGAGTCACAAAGAATATTTCCAGCAGCCTGTTGCAAATCTTTATCAACAACTGTCTTCGCTGGCTCTATACTGAAGATCAGATGGCCGGAAAGAATCACCAACAAGGAATTATGGGAACAAACAAAGCAAGAACCAATCGCCCAAAAAATATGCAGGAGAAAGTGGAGATGGATCGGACACTCACTGAGGAGGCCGCCGCTGGGTGACATCGCACGTCAAGCCCTCGAGTGGAACCTGAAAGGGAAGCGGCGTGCGGGACGTCCAAGGGTGACATGGAGGAAATCGTGTGAAGAGGAGTTGAAAGAATATGGACTAACATGGATGCAGGCGAAAAGTATAGCAGAAGACAGAAGCAAGTGGAGACGTGCAGTTGAAGCCCTATGTTCCACTAGGAACACAAGGGAGCAACAATATTAATAATAAATTCCTTCTCTTCATCTTACACTTACATAGAGGGCAGTACTACTGTTCATATGCAGTTCTACAATGCGGTACCTTTGGAAGGATGAGACAGAGAAATTTAAACAAACTTTGTACGATAAACTCAGTGTTCATTCACCTTTTATTACCAAGAAGTTATAGTCAGCATGGGTACTAACGGCGTTCGGAAAGGTAGTTTAGGCTGCTTGATCTGTGTGGATGTAGCCCAGATGCGGCAGAATTCGGTAACGTCGTGATGAAGAAGTGGCCACCAGAAACGTTGATGGACCGCGTGTTCGGTTTTTTGTTGGTCAGCGTGACCAAGCTAGTGGTGCACGACGTGAACCACCTCCAGAACTTTCAACCGTTACCGAATTCTGCCGCATATGTGCTACATCCACACAGATCAAGCAGCCTAAACTACCTTTCCGAACGCCGTTAGTACCCATGCTGACTATAACTTCTTGGTAATAAAAGGTGAATGAACACTGAGTTTATCGTACAAAGTTTGTTTAAATTTCTCTGTCTCATCCTTCCAAAGGTACCGCATTGTAGAACTGCATATGAACAGTAGTACTGCCCTCTATGTAAGTGTAGGCTGAAGAGAAGGAATAGTCACGAGTATATCCAGAGGGTAGAAAAACAAATACAGATGGCAAAAACTATCGCGGTTTACAATAGTAGACAGTAATACTAAAAGTCATAGAATGCGAAAGACAATTGAAAACGAAAATCACACGGAGTAGTAGCAAAAACGTCGAGCACAGTGCCCTAATCTTTGACTACAACTTTGATCATCCAACCCAAGAAGAGATTCAGTTGCAGATATCAACCTCTAGGATTCTATAGATCAACAATAAAAACAGGAAAACATGAATAATTACATTGAACCATATAAACAGAGCGGAACACAGAATTTTCCCCAAGGCCTGTATGCAAAATCCATAGAATTCCCTTGAGAATTTAAAATTGGGGAATGAGATTAAGTCGTTGGATTCTGAACCAAAGGGGTCCGATCTTGATGGTTATGCAAGGATATTTATGGGCAGCCTTTAGACTAGTTCCTAAAATTCTACTTGTAAGTCTCCTTTCAATCTTTGGTTTACCCTTGATAGGAGTGCTATCTAGGATAAATGTGCAATACTCAGGGAGGGGCCGGCTATGCGTTTAATACAATAGCCTTTTAGATTCTTGCGCTTGAGAGTTAAGAAATGTAAATTCAAGTAGTCTTATGGCTTTAGAAACATGGTTGATAACATGGTGAGAGGATTTAAATTCAGTAGAGTAACGGAGCCCGGTGTCAAGTGCAGAAGAGAAGGCGGTAATGGGCCTAGAGCGTCATCTGTGACACAGCAGCAAGAGCACTAGTTAAGCAAATAAGTGGTCACAATTCAACACAAAGATGCGATAAATGTTAGGCTGTATGCCATCGTACAAATTATCGCATGGTTTATCCTACTACATGTTCTGCTTTTAGAACAGACATGGCTTTTCGCAGGCAAACGTTGCCATGTCACCATAAGGGTAAATCTACTTACGAGAGATTGCGTGTAGACATGGTCACTGTTTTCCCTCTAGACAGTATGCATCTCACATACTTAGGTGTAGTTCGAAGGTAGATTGGCCTGTGGGAAGTGATGGGCACAGCTAGGGAGGATGGTATGAATACTGCCATAGTGAACACTGTTAACTCAAGACTACTCAGCTCACATAAGTTGACTCCTGCATTCCAGCGTAAGTGTCGAACATTAGACGAGGTTGACCGCTGGAAAGCAACAGAGTGCCGGCTTTTTCTTCCATATTTAGCAGCCTTATACCTTAAAGACGTATTACCACCTTGTTTTTATGATAAATTCTTCGATTTATTCGTGGCATGTTACATTTCAAGTCATCCAACTTATTCTTGGTATTACCTAGATGACGTCAAAAATTTACTGTTAAAATTCGTGGGGAACTTTAGGTCACTATTTGGCAAGGAAAACATGTGCACAATCATAATTGTTATTATATTTTTTTAATTCCTACAGGAACATAGGGCTTCAGCTGCGCATCTCCATTGCCTTCGGTTTTCTGTCAACTTTTTCACCCCGCTCCAAGTCTGCCCACATGCTTTCATCTCCTCTTCGCATGACCTCCTGCAAGTCACTCTTGAACGACCGATTCGCCGCTTCCCTTTCGGGTTCCACTTGAGGGCTTGTCTGGTAATGTCACTTGATGGTTTCCTGAGTGTGTGGCCAATCCACCTCCATTTCTTCCTGCCTATTTGTTTCACAATCGGTTCCTGGTTGGTTCGCTCCCAGAGATCCCACCCTGTTGCTGATCTTTTCTAGCCAGCCATTTGATCTTGAGTATTGAGCGAAGACAACTGTTAATGAAGATCTGAAGTTTGTTTGAGATGCTCTTTATGACGCGCCAAGTCTCTGATCCGTATGGTAGCAGTGACTGACTTCACATTGGAGTTGAAAATCCGGATCTTATTTTCGATGCTGAGTGCCGTTGACCTCCTTCACACAGACTTGAGAGTAATGAAAGCTTGTCTTGCTTTCCCGATTCTGGTTTTGATATCCTCGTCAGTTCCGTCCGCCTGTAGTTGAAACGATGCTTCCCGTGTCAGTAGGTAAAGCAGGTTGTTTCTTTCAGGTTCCTCCCATTTATGCTGATCGTCGTCTGTTGTTGTTGCTGTTGGTGTTGGCTAGGAATCTTCACCACCTCTGTTTTATCTATGTTCACTTGAAGTCCTATCTTTGATGCTTCTTCTGCCAGCTTGTTGCTTTTCACTTGCATATCTTCCAGTTTGTGGGAAATCAGAAATATATCATCGGCGAAGTCCAGATCCTCCAAGTTTTTTGTGAGTCCATTTTATGCTTTTTTCCTCATTGTTTGTCGCATTATCCAATCTACTGCAATCAGGAAGATTTATTCTCATAGTACAGTACATGAGGGACGCCAGTTTACAGGTGTCAATCACGTCTCAAAACCGCTAATTCCCAGCTCTTTCTACGCCAGGCCTCTCGCTGTCCCTCGAAGCCTTTCAGAAACGCTTAGTACTAATGGACGCAAAAACGAAAACACCGTTTGGCGACTAGATAATTGTTCATTCTAACACCAACATATAACAATCGTAATAACTAAGGTCTATGAACAAATATTACAATAATAAATCACGATAGTACTTCTGATGGTTTTGATCTTCTTTCTGAACAGCGACCAATGTGACGATGACTGGTGTATTGATGCCTCCACGAAAATATAGGGAAGTTGGTTTTGTGCAAACAATTATGAATTGATCGTTCAATCTTCAACCACATTGACAACAGGCATCATCAAATTGTTACAGAAATAGAACCACATTATTCAGTCACAATTTACAGTCGATAGCAAAATATGTTTCACATATACGCTGGAGATTATACCTACACTTGATAAATGTTAGTCCCAATAGTATAAAACAGCCTTTTCACTTATGTACAATCACTTCTGTGCATAGTTGGAAAAATCCGCTAGATTGTCAGTGAGTGCAACACATCAGGAAATACAGAAGTATTCTCTTCGCATTAACAAAAAACACTAGGTCTTTGATGGATGGGTTATAAGTGCCTGAGAAAACAGATAAAGCTTGAAGTCAATTTTCATACATAATTTTGTTCTGCGCAGAATCCTTGAATTATAGTTCATTGATGTGTTATTTTGAAATCAGTTATATGTTTATCTCATTTGATCTCCAATGTCATTGTTCGGAGTAAAATACATAAGCTTTAGACGCATTAATTAATGGATTTCTACTGCTTGTGGGTATTTTCTTCTCGTGAGGAAGGTTTGTGAATTTTAGTTGTTCCGACAGGAGTTGTGAATATTAATTGCTCAGTAACATTATGGATCATTGGCGATAGTAGACAGCCAGCATGCCTCACTCCCATCCTCACTTTGTAGGCTTCCGTAAATTTCCCGTTGTGGATTACTTGGCATGCAGCATTGTCGTAAAACTGTTGAATGAGGTGAGATGCATACTTGTCGATGGGACCTTGTAGTAGCGAAGTAGTTGCCGAATCACCTCTCCATCAACGCTGCACCATCGAGGGCATTTTCAAAGTCGATGAAGTTGAGATAGAGAGGTGACTGCTATTCTAATCTTTGTTCAATGATGATCCGCAAAGTGGCGATTTGATCAATACATGACTTGTTTCTCCTGAATTCAGCTTGCTGCGGTCGAAGTTTTTGATCCAGGGCTTGTTTGATTCGCTCCAGGATGATGCAGCTTAGTATTTTGCTTGGAATGGAAAGGAGCATAATTCCGCACCAGTTTTTGCATTGACTTAAGTCTCCTTTCTTTGGTAGTTTGAATAAGTATCCTTTATTCCAATCCATAGGTACTTTCCCTCTTTCCACACCTCCTCCAGCAGTGGCGTCATCAAGTTCGCTTTTGTCTCTAGGTCCATTTTTAATGCTCCCGCTGGGATTCCATCTGGTCCTGCTGCTTTTCCAGATTTTAGCATCTTGACTGCATTCAGGACTTCTGATTTCGTCGAGCGGGGGTCGATATTCACTGGTAGTTCTGCTTCCGTTGTTGGTATTGTCGGGCGCGTTGTAGGTGGCGGTCGATCTAGAAGTCTTTTGAAGTGTTTAGCCCAGTATTTACTTTGCTTTACCTCTTTGGTGATTGACTTTCCACTTTCATCCTTTACTGGCTTAATCTGTTTCAAACTTTTGCCCGATAGATGCCTAGTTGTTTGGTAGAGTGTGGCGAGGTCTCCTCTGTCTGCACTGCAGCTTGTTCTGCTTCACTTCCCATGGCTTCATAATATTTTCTTCTGTCTTCCCTGGCAATCTTCTTTACTCTTTTGTTCAGTGTATTGTAGCTTGCAATCAACTCCTGTTTTTGTTGCTCGTCGGCGCACTGGATAATCTTTTGATTCACTATCCTTCTCTCCTCTACTAGTTTTCAAGTGTCCGTAGTGAGCTACTGTTTGTCCTGTCTATCCTTTCTGACTCGAACTTCCAGGCAGGTTTGACTCCACACCGTTTTCAAGTTGTTCCAGTGCTTTTCGACGCCGACCCCGTCACTAGTGTTGATTTGTGCCTCGGCTTTGTCCCTTATACTTGCGATGAAGATGTCCTCTGTATATTGGTTCTTCAGGTTTTGAGTGTTGAACGTGGCTTGTGGTCTGTCTGAAGTTCCTCTTTCCTTGAAAGCTTTTAATTTGTTTTGGATTGTCCCTTGAACGAGATAGTGGGCTGAGACAAAGTCTTATCCTCTTCTCACTTATGTGTACAGAGGGCTGCGCCTCCACCCATGAGATTGAGATGAAGTCAATTGGGTTTTGGTTCTCCCATCTGGTGACATACATGTAGCCCTGTGGATATCTTTGAGTTTGTTTGCGCTGCCACCAATCAGTAGTTCATTGAAGGCGAATAAATCGGCGAAGAAGTTTCCATTTTCATTCATTTCTCCGAGAGCTTCTCTACCCATAATGAGTTCCCTTCCTGTGTTGTCTAGTCCCAGTTTGGCGTTCATGTCTCCCATTAGTATTTCAATGTCACCAGCTGGAGTATTGTCCATTGCTGCCCGTCGTTGTCTGTAGAATTCTTCGTTCTTTTCGAGGTCTGTGTTGTTTGTGGGTGCATAACATTGTATAATTGACACTCTCCTTCCTTTGGAGTTGAATCTGGCGGTCATTATCCTGGACGAGATCGCCTCCCATTGCATCAGGTCCTTTGTTGCCGTTGATGACATCATGATAGCCACGCCCTCGGTGTGCCTGTGGTTATCTTCTGGGTGACCGGAGTAGATCACTGACTCACCCGTTGACGATTTGGCGAGTCCATTCCCATTCCATCTGCTTTCACATATCCCCAGTACTTGAATTCCATATCGTTTCATTTCGTTTGCGATCTGGGCAGCTTTTCCAATCTCGTACATAGTGCGGACGTTCCATGTCCCCACACAGACTTTTTCCTTTGGCGCAAGGGGATTCATCGTGCCGAAGTTTCTGTAGCAACTTTGTTTACAGGGTGGGGTTGCTAGCCTCACGCCTGAGAAAGGAATTATTACATTAGGATAAAGTTTAGAGAGAAGCGACCTTTCGGGTTGCTCCCCTTAAAATCGGGAAACAAGGGATAAAACAATCAGAACAACACCAGCAAAAGGAAAATAATTCACAGCAAAAAGGGCAAAAGGCAACAACAACAATACAATACAGCAACATGCAATACAGTTAAGCACAGATAGCTAAAATGATACCAAAACCATAAACTCACTGAAATGGGCCGACTTGAACATATAAATCCAACAATATATAAAATTACAGATATGAGTTAGTGTTAAAAGGTCACAAAGTGTCAAATGGTGTGTTATAGGTATTAGTAGTCAGAAAGATCATATCCACAGGTTAAGTGTTCGAAAGTGAACGGATTGTAATAATTTCCAGAACTTCGTGGTGAGAAACAACAGAGGAGTGAGAGTTTTATCTACAAGCACAGGTCAAATAAAGAACAACAAACGATAGCGCATCTCTCTGTGCTGATACTGGTATAGGGCACTTACTGGGTGGTATCTACCGATCTCCCACCTCTGGTATAAGTATAAAACTTGGGTATAAAACTCCCACCTCTGGGTTGGAGCACAGTCAGCTACTGCTCAGCAATATCACAGGGATACGAGATTTGGGCTACGACCAAATCACCATAGCTGGAGATTTCAATGCCCCATCACTGAACCTTGGCTCCGGGTGTGCTAAGGGAAAATTTGGCCGAAACCTACTGCAAACTATTCGAAACACGGGACTGACTGAGAATGTTGGAGACGACACTAGGTGGGGCCCTAGTGGAAAGTCATCAAAACTAGATTATATTCTAACTAGTGACGAGCTACTCGTCGAAAAGGTCCAGATCATGACTCCTCTGGGAAGCAGTGACCATGCAGTCATAGGTTTCGATCTTGTCCTCCGTGAGCGTTTGCAATGGGATGTTACGCGACCATGTCTGTGCTACAGCAAGGCTGACTATGCTGAAATGCGGAGGCTCTTGTCCGACGCAGACTGGCCCTTAGCATGGGACGACCTATCTGTGGATGAACACTGGGAAGTGGTAAAAAAGATTATCCATATAGCAATCTCGGATACCGTCCCTTTAGTCACAACACAGCCTAAGAAAGACGTCATGGTTGAAGAGAGGCACGCAACGTATTCTGCAAGCAAAGCGGAAGGCTTGGTTTACGTGGCGTGTATCTAAGAGTCAGACCGACCATGATGCATACCTCGAACTCAGGAACCGGTGTAATGCAAGAGTCAGGAGGGACAGAAGGTCATTCCAGGCTAACCTTGCTAAAAAACTCCTATCAAACCCTAAAAACTTGTACCGATTCATGTCGGAAAGAAAACCGACAAACCAAGGGGCATGCGCCTTAGTAGGCCCAAACGGTCAATATCTCACTAGTCTGGAGATGGCTGAAACATTCAGTTCAGCCTTCGCTAAACAGCTAAACAGCAATGTGGATATTACAGTTACGGACCAAAATGGTGGCACCACTATTTCAGAGGAGGAAGACCTAGCGACTACTCCCCAAATAAACCCCGCAATAGTACTAAGGAAGCTACAGCGACTCATACCTGGGAAGTCCCCAGGTTGTGATGACATCAGGCCATCTGTTCTGAAACAGTGCGCCGAGGCTCTCTGTAGACCCCTGTGCGACTTGTTCCAACACTCAATGGATTCGGGGACCCTGCCAAGGGAGTGGAAAAGAGCCATCCTTTCTCCAATCTTCAAGGGTGGGGACAGGCAAAACGCTGCTAGCTATAGACCAGTAGCTCTACTCCCAGTGGTATCAAAAGTACTGGAAAGTATTATTGACGACCACATCAGGGAATACCTCGAAGCCCAACATGGTTTCAGAAAAGGCAGATCCTGCGTCACTAACCTACTGTCAGCTTGGGACGACTGGACATTATGCTGGTCATCCTAGACTTTGAGAAGGCATTTGACACTGTTCACCATGACCTTCTCCTACATAAAATAAGCCAGGCAGGCATAGGTGAGCCACTTCTGTCATGGTTGAAGGACTACCTAGCCGACAGGCAATTTTGCACTAAGGTTAACCGAGTCCGATCATCTTGGCACAGATCGTCATCAGGAGTGTCGCAGGGTTCTATCCTAGGACCACTGATGTTTTTGATTTTCATCAATGATCTACCACGCCGTCTGAGCTGCCCGACTCTCCTGTACGCTGACGACGTAAAAATATGGAGGGCGATAAAGTGTCCGGAGGACTCAGATAGGCTACAGGAAGACCTAAACCTTCTGGAAGACTGGGCGGTGGCCAGTGGCATGACTTTCAACTTGAAAAAGTGCAAAGTAGTGAAGTTGCGCACCTGTAGACTGCAGAATGCAAGTTACACCCTGTGCAATGAAAGCTTGTCCTGCACAACGTCGGAACGCGACTTAGGTCTAGTTCTAACGGAAAAAATGGACACAAGCGTAAATTACACAGGGGATGTAGCGAGGGCATATGCGGTCATACACGCATAGACAGTTAGGTGCACTCACTCCTGAGCTCTTTCTAATGTTGTACAAAACATACGTCAGGCCACACCTTGAGGTGCATAATATTATTGCACCCCCAATGCTGAGAAGAGATGCCAACCTCTTGGAAAGAGTCCAACGACGGGCAACAAAAGGAGTGGTTGGTCTCCGAAACAAACCATATGATGAAAGGCTGAAGAAATTAGGCCTGTTCACACTTAGTTACCGTCGGCTTAGGGGGGATTTGATTACTGCCTACAAAATAACAAATGACCAGAATCACCCAAACAAAGGTGTTCTGCCATTGAGTAGGTATAGGCTTCCACGTGGAAATCCCAGAAGGATAGCTCACCAGAGGGCAAGGACCCGGGTGCGCTCCCACTTCTTTTCACTGCGGGTTTGTCGTCCCTGGAATTCCTTACCGGCAGATGTAGCTATGGCACCGTCTTTGGACGCCTTTAAGCGAAGGCTGGACAACCATGCAGCGATACAAGGACTGCATCCAAATGGCCTTTCTCCTCAAAATCGCATACACCATTCAGGGTAGACAAGTGAACTCGTCGTTTTACGAACTTAATCAACTGACTGTTGTTACGCTTTCCTATTTCCGTTTCCGTCTCTTAGTCTGAATAACTTCACTAGTTATATTTATTAGTATCTCTTTTCTCTTATAGACGATACCGAAGGACTAACTGGCGAAAGGATCAACTCCAATCACAGTAGTAACAGTCTTAACATACCTCATACAACAAACCACATAAAATTAATCCCAGCACTACTCCCTTTGGAGTCGACCAAATCTCCGACAGTCGAGTGGCTGGACAAGCTACGCAAAAGTTTACCGAAGATCAGGAACCTATACCTTACAATCAAGAAGCGAGCACAAAGAAATCAAATTGGTTTATACTAGCTCGTTAAAACGACATTGGATATTGGCTAGCCAACGACTAGCATGTGCTCAAGGGGATTGGAGCGTTCACAATCATGGGACGTTATTGTTGAAATTAACCGGCAGATATCTCGTAGGCTGCTGCTTCTTTAAAGCAGTAAAAATACATCATCGAATTCCCTCATCAGACCAGTCACAGGCAGATAGTTCGAAACGTTGCGCTACAGGTGTTTTGTATCTGCATGAATCTCCTTTCCATACTGTTCAAATTATCCACGTTCCTCACCGAATCCAGGTCTCCTTACGTAACAGGTATCTTCTCGCGTAACCTCCAAATCTATATAGTATTCACTTTGGAAATCTACAACCCGTAATCATCTCATACCAATTCTAAGCACCTGGTACAAATGCATTTATCCCCATTTCATAAAGTGTTATTGTTGTTGTGGAGTAGTACGCTCGCTATGAGGTGAAATGGTTGACGTTGGTTTGTGGAGGAGGAGACGTTGGGGATTGTGGCGGACGATGGGTATGTGATGATTGTTTATTGTTATGCATTGGTATTGTATCTGATGTATGGTGGTTGGGTGTATATTTTAGTTGATTTGAGGCGGTTAATGGTGTGAGTGTGTTGGTTATTGTTTGCTTGTTTACTATGTGATGTGATGTGAAGTGTTGTGTTGTGTTGTGTGTTGTCGTTGTTATGTGTTTGTGTTGTATTTGTTTTGATTGACATTGAGTGTTGTGATTTGATGTGGGTGATGTTGAGTGATGTTTGTTGGTGGTGAAGGGTATGAAGTGGTTGTGTTTGTGTTGTTAATGATTGATTGTGTGTAATTGGTATGAGGGAGTGTTGTTCCTGTAAGCGCAGATCCGCGTTAGCGTTGTCTGTCGTCGCAGTGGGAACTACATGAAGGTTGGATCGATTCCATTGTGGGTGAGATGGCGATGTAGCTGTTTCAATATGGGGTCGTACATTTGTTGAGGAGGTGATTATTATGTATTGTTGTTTGTGTTGTGGTGTGTTGTTTGTAGCCTGTGGTTTTGGTGTATGGTGTTGTTGGCTTTGTGTGTCTGTGAGTTTGTGTGATGAGTTGTGTGTTGTTGAGGTATTGTCTCTTGGATTATATGATGTATTTGGTTTTGTTGCAGTGTGTGTGTGTGTGTGTGTTAGCGTGAGTGTCAGTTGTGGGTGTAGTTGTAGTTGTATGTGTGGTTGGTTGTTTTGTATATGGTTTGCTAGTGAATGTATTGTTTTGGATGATGTTCGTTGTTGTTGTTGTTGTTGGTGGTGGTGGTGTTGTTGACGGTGACGTTTGTGGCGTTGTTGGTAGTGGAGGTGTTTGTGTATGAGTTTGTGAGTTGGTTAGGTAGTTAGTGAGTTTCCAGTTATCGATGTTGTTGTCGTTGTTGGTGTTGTTGATGATTGTGTTGTAGTTGTAATTGTGGTGGTGTTGGTGTTGGTGGTATGTTTGTGCGTGTGCGTGTGCGTGTGGATGTGTGTGTGTGTTTTTGTGTTTAGGGTTGATGAGATTGATGTGTTGAGTGTTTTGATTATGAGAGTGTGGTAGTTTGTTGGGAGTGAGTGATGTGTTTATTTTTGTGTGTATGCATAGGTTTGTTTGTTGTACTTGTTGAATGGGGGAGAGGGGGGGTATATCAACGATGACAAGGAAGTGTTCAGATCTCATGAATTTGCAATGCTCTAGAATTACTCTGATAGTGTTATGTGGTTTGTATTAATGTTGATATATGTATTTGACGTGAGTGTTTATGTTTATTTTGTGTATTTGTGTTGTCCATTTCAGAAGGTGTTATTGTTGTTGTGGAGTAGTACGCTCGCTATGAGGTGAAATGGTTGACGTTGGTTTGTGGAGGAGGAGACGTTGGGGATTGTGGCGGACGATGGGTATGTGATGATTGTTTATTGTTATGCATTGGTATTGTATCTGATGTATGGTGGTTGGGTGTATATTTTAGTTGATTTGAGGCGGTTAATGGTGTGAGTGTGTTGGTTATTGTTTGCTTGTTTACTATGTGATGTGATGTGATGTGAAGTGTTGTGTTGTGTTGTGTGTTGTCGTTGTTATGTGTTTGTGTTGTATTTGTTTTGATTGACATTGAGTGTTGTGATTTGATGTGGGTGATGTTGAGTGATGTTTGTTGGTGGTGAAGGGTATGAAGTGGTTGTGTTTGTGTTGTTAATGATTGATTGTGTGTAATTGGTATGAGGGAGTGTTGTTCCTGTAAGCGCAGATCCGCGTTAGCGTTGTCTGTCGTCGCAGTGGGAACTACATGAAGGTTGGATCGATTCCATTGTGGGTGAGATGGCGATGTAGCTGTTTCAATATGGGGTCGTACATTTGTTGAGGAGGTGATTATTATGTATTGTTGTTTGTGTTGTGGTGTGTTGTTTGTAGCCTGTGGTTTTGGTGTATGGTGTTGTTGGCTTTGTGTGTCTGTGAGTTTGTGTGATGAGTTGTGTGTTGTTGAGGTATTGTCTCTTGGATTATATGATGTATTTGGTTTTGTTGCAGTGTGTGTGTGTGTGTGTGTGTGTTAGCGTGAGTGTCAGTTGTGGGTGTAGTTGTAGTTGTATGTGTGGTTGGTTGTTTTGTATATGGTTTGCTAGTGAATGTATTGTTTTGGATGATGTTCGTTGTTGTTGTTGTTGTTGTTGGTGGTGGTGGTGTTGTTGACGGTGACGTTTGTGGCGTTGTTGGTAGTGGAGGTGTTTGTGTATGAGTTTGTGAGTTGGTTAGGTAGTTAGTGAGTTTCCAGTTATCGATGTTGTTGTCGTTGTTGGTGTTGTTGATGATTGTGTTGTAGTTGTAATTGTGGTGGTGTTGGTGTTGGTGGTATGTTTGTGCGTGTGCGTGTGCGTGTGGATGTGTGTGTGTGTTTTTGTGTTTAGGGTTGATGAGATTGATGTGTTGAGTGTTTTGATTATGAGAGTGTGGTAGTTTGTTGGGAGTGAGTGATGTGTTTATTTTTGTGTGTATGCATAGGTTTGTTTGTTGTACTTGTTGAATGGGGGAGAGGGGGGGTATATCAACGATGACAAGGAAGTGTTCAGATCTCATGAATTTGCAATGCTCTAGAATTACTCTGATAGTGTTATGTGGTTTGTATTAATGTTGATATATGTATTTGACGTGAGTGTTTATGTTTATTTTGTGTATTTGTGTTGTCCATTTCAGAAGGTGTTATTGTTGTTGTGGAGTAGTACGCTCGCTATGAGGTGAAATGGTTGACGTTGGTTTGTGGAGGAGGAGACGTTGGGGATTGTGGCGGACGATGGGTATGTGATGATTGTTTATTGTTATGCATTGGTATTGTATCTGATGTATGGTGGTTGGGTGTATATTTTAGTTGATTTGAGGCGGTTAATGGTGTGAGTGTGTTGGTTATTGTTTGCTTGTTTACTATGTGATGTGATGTGATGTGAAGTGTTGTGTTGTGTTGTGTTGTGTGTTGTCGTTGTTATGTGTTTGTGTTGTATTTGTTTTGATTGACATTGAGTGTTGTGATTTGATGTGGGTGATGTTGAGTGATGTTTGTTGGTGGTGAAGGGTATGAAGTGGTTGTGTTTGTGTTGTTAATGATTGATTGTGTGTAATTGGTATGAGGGAGTGTTGTTCCTGTAAGCGCAGATCCGCGTTAGCGTTGTCTGTCGTCGCAGTGGGAACTACATGAAGGTTGGATCGATTCCATTGTGGGTGAGATGGCGATGTAGCTGTTTCAATATGGGGTCGTACATTTGTTGAGGAGGTGATTATAATGTGTTGTTGTTTGTGTTGTGGTGTGTTGCTTGTAGCCTGTGGTTTTGGTTTATGGTGTTGTTGGCTTTGTGTGTCTGTGAGTTTGTGTGATGAGTTGTGTGTTGTTGAGGTATTGTCTCTTGGATTATATGATGTATTTGGTTTTGTTGCAGTGTGTGTGTGTGTGTGTGTGTGTTAGCGTGAGTGTCAGTTGTGGGTGTAGTTGTAGTTGTATGTGTGGTTGGTTGTTTTGTATATGGTTTGCTAGTGAATGTATTGTTTTGGATGATGTTCGTTGTTGTTGTTGTTGTTGGTGGTGGTGGTGTCGTTGACGGTGACGTTTGTGGCGTTGTTGGTAGTGGAGGTGTTTGTGTATGAGTTTGTGAGTTGGTTAGGTAGTTAGTGAGTTTCCAGTTATCGATGTTGTTGTCGTTGTTGGTGTTGTTGATGATTGTGTTGTAGTTGTAATTGTGGTGGTGTTGGTGTTGGTGGTATGTTTGTGCGTGTGCGTGTGCGTGTGGATGTGTGTGTGTGTTTTTGTGTTTAGGGTTGATGAGATTGATGTGTTGAGTGTTTTGATTATGAGAGTGTGGTAGTTTGTTGGGAGTGAGTGATGTGTTTATTTTTGTGTGTATGCATAGGTTTGTTTGTTGTACTTGTTGAATGGGGGAGAGGGGGGGTATATCAATGATGACAAGGAAGTGTTCAGATCTCATGAATTTGCAATGCCCTAGAATTACTCTGATAGTGTTATATGGTTTGTATTAATGTTGATATATGTATTTGACGTGAGTGTTTATGTTTATTTTGTGTATTTGTGTTGTCCATTTCAGAAGGTGTTATTGTTGTTGTGGAGTAGTACGCTCGCTATGAGGTGAAATGGTTGACGTTGGTTTGTGGAGGAGGAGACGTTGGGGATTGTGGCGGACGATGGGTATGTGATGATTGTTTATTGTTATGCATTGGTATTGTATCTGATGTATGGTGGTTGGGTGTATATTTTAGTTGATTTGAGGCGGTTAATGGTGTGAGTGTGTTGGTTATTGTTTGCTTGTTTACTATGTGATGTGATGTGATGTGAAGTGTTGTGTTGTGTTGTGTGTTGTCGTTGTTATGTGTTTGTGTTGTATTTGTTTTGATTGACATTGAGTGTTGTGATTTGATGTGGGTGATGTTGAGTGATGTTTGTTGGTGGTGAAGGGTATGAAGTGGTTGTGTTTGTGTTGTTAATGATTGATTGTGTGTAATTGGTATGAGGGAGTGTTGTTCCTGTAAGCGCAGATCCGCGTTAGCGTTGTCTGTCGTCGCAGTGGGAACTACATGAAGGTTGGATCGATTCCATTGTGGGTGAGATGGCGATGTAGCTGTTTCAATATGGGGTCGTACATTTGTTGAGGAGGTGATTATTATGTATTGTTGTTTGTGTTGTGGTGTGTTGTTTGTAGCCTGTGGTTTTGGTGTATGGTGTTGTTGGCTTTGTGTGTCTGTGAGTTTGTGTGATGAGTTGTGTGTTGTTGAGGTATTGTCTCTTGGATTATATGATGTATTTGGTTTTGTTGCAGTGTGTGTGTGTGTGTGTGTGTGTTAGCGTGAGTGTCAGTTGTGGGTGTAGTTGTAGTTGTATGTGTGGTTGGTTGTTTTGTATATGGTTTGCTAGTGAATGTATTGTTTTGGATGATGTTCGTTGTTGTTGTTGTTGTTGGTGGTGGTGGTGGTGTCGTTGACGGTGACGTTTGTGGCGTTGTTGGTAGTGGAGGTGTTTGTGTATGAGTTTGTGAGTTGGTTAGGTAGTTAGTGAGTTTCCAGTTATCGATGTTGTTGTCGTTGTTGGTGTTGTTGATGATTGTGTTGTAGTTGTAATTGTGGTGGTGTTGGTGTTGGTGGTATGTTTGTGCGTGTGCGTGTGCGTGTGGATGTGTGTGTGTGTTTTTGTGTTTAGGGTTGATGAGATTGATGTGTTGAGTGTTTTGATTATGAGAGTGTGGTAGTTTGTTGGGAGTGAGTGATGTGTTTATTTTTGTGTGTATGCATAGGTTTGTTTGTTGTACTTGTTGAATGGGGGAAGGGGGGGGTATATCAATGATGACAAGGAAGTGTTCAGATCTCATGAATTTGCAATGCTCTAGAATTACTCTGATAGTGTTATGTGGTTTGTATTAATGTTGATATATGTATTTGACGTGAGTGTTTATGTTTATTTTGTGTATTTGTGTTGTCCATTTCAGAAGGTGTTATTGTTGTTGTGGAGTAGTACGCTCGCTATGAGGTGAAATGGTTGACGTTGGTTTGTGGAGGAGGAGACGTTGGGGATTGTGGCGGACGATGGGTATGTGATGATTGTTTATTGTTATGCATTGGTATTGTATCTGATGTATGGTGGTTGGGTGTATATTTTAGTTGATTTGAGGCGGTTAATGGTGTGAGTGTGTTGGTTATTGTTTGCTTGTTTACTATGTGATGTGATGTGATGTGATGTGAAGTGTTGTGTTGTGTTGTGTGTTGTCGTTGTTATGTGTTTGTGTTGTATTTGTTTTGATTGACATTGAGTGTTGTGATTTGATGTGGGTGATGTTGAGTGATGTTTGTTGGTGATGAAGGGTATGAAGTGGTTGTGTTTGTGTTGTTAATGATTGATTGTGTGTAATTGGTATGAGGGAGTGTTGTTCCTGTAAGCGCAGATCCGCGTTAGCGTTGTCTGTCGTCGCAGTGGGAACTACATGAAGGTTGGATCGATTCCATTGTGGGTGAGATGGCGATGTAGCTGTTTCAATATGGGGTCGTACATTTGTTGAGGAGGTGATTATTATGTATTGTTGTTTGTGTTGTGGTGTGTTGTTTGTAGCCTGTGGTTTTGGTGTATGGTGTTGTTGGCTTTGTGTGTCTGTGAGTTTGTGTGATGAGTTGTGTGTTGTTGAGGTATTGTCTCTTGGATTATATGATGTATTTGGTTTTGTTGCAGTGTGTGTGTGTGTGTGTGTGTGTTAGCGTGAGTGTCAGTTGTGGGTGTAGTTGTAGTTGTATGTGTGGTTGGTTGTTTTGTATATGGTTTGCTAGTGAATGTATTGTTTTGGATGATGTTCGTTGTTGTTGTTGTTGTTGGTGGTGGTGGTGGTGTCGTTGACGGTGACGTTTGTGGCGTTGTTGGTAGTGGAGGTGTTTGTGTATGAGTTTGTGAGTTGGTTAGGTAGTTAGTGAGTTTCCAGTTATCGATGTTGTTGTCGTTGTTGGTGTTGTTGATGATTGTGTTGTAGTTGTAATTGTGGTGGTGTTGGTGTTGGTGGTATGTTTGTGCGTGTGCGTGTGCGTGTGGATGTGTGTGTGTGTTTTTGTGTTTAGGGTTGATGAGATTGATGTGTTGAGTGTTTTGATTATGAGAGTGTGGTAGTTTGTTGGGAGTGAGTGATGTGTTTATTTTTGTGTGTATGCATAGGTTTGTTTGTTGTACTTGTTGAATGGGGGAAGGGGGGGGTATATCAATGATGACAAGGAAGTGTTCAGATCTCATGAATTTGCAATGCTCTAGAATTACTCTGATAGTGTTATGTGGTTTGTATTAATGTTGATATATGTATTTGACGTGAGTGTTTATGTTTATTTTGTGTATTTGTGTTGTCCATTTCAGAAGGTGTTATTGTTGTTGTGGAGTAGTACGCTCGCTATGAGGTGAAATGGTTGACGTTGGTTTGTGGAGGAGGAGACGTTGGGGATTGTGGCGGACGATGGGTATGTGATGATTGTTTATTGTTATGCATTGGTATTGTATCTGATGTATGGTGGTTGGGTGTATATTTTAGTTGATTTGAGGCGGTTAATGGTGTGAGTGTGTTGGTTATTGTTTGCTTGTTTACTATGTGATGTGATGTGATGTGATGTGAAGTGTTGTGTTGTGTTGTGTGTTGTCGTTGTTATGTGTTTGTGTTGTATTTGTTTTGATTGACATTGAGTGTTGTGATTTGATGTGGGTGATGTTGAGTGATGTTTGTTGGTGATGAAGGGTATGAAGTGGTTGTGTTTGTGTTGTTAATGATTGATTGTGTGTAATTGGTATGAGGGAGTGTTGTTCCTGTAAGCGCAGATCCGCGTTAGCGTTGTCTGTCGTCGCAGTGGGAACTACATGAAGGTTGGATCGATTCCATTGTGGGTGAGATGGCGATGTAGCTGTTTCAATATGGGGTCGTACATTTGTTGAGGAGGTGATTATTATGTATTGTTGTTTGTGTTGTGGTGTGTTGTTTGTAGCCTGTGGTTTTGGTGTATGGTGTTGTTGGCTTTGTGTGTCTGTGAGTTTGTGTGATGAGTTGTGTGTTGTTGAGGTATTGTCTCTTGGATTATATGATGTATTTGGTTTTGTTGCAGTGTGTGTGTGTGTGTGTGTGTGTTAGCGTGAGTGTCAGTTGTGGGTGTAGTTGTAGTTGTATGTGTGGTTGGTTGTTTTGTATATGGTTTGCTAGTGAATGTATTGTTTTGGATGATGTTCGTTGTTGTTGTTGTTGTTGGTGGTGGTGGTGGTGTCGTTGACGGTGACGTTTGTGGCGTTGTTGGTAGTGGAGGTGTTTGTGTATGAGTTTGTGAGTTGGTTAGGTAGTTAGTGAGTTTCCAGTTATCGATGTTGTTGTCGTTGTTGGTGTTGTTGATGATTGTGTTGTAGTTGTAATTGTGGTGGTGTTGGTGTTGGTGGTATGTTTGTGCGTGTGCGTGTGCGTGTGTGTGTGTGTGTTTTTGTGTTTAGGGTTGATGAGATTGATGTGTTGAGTGTTTTGATTATGAGAGTGTGGTAGTTTGTTGGGAGTGAGTGATGTGTTTATTTTTGTGTGTATGCATAGGTTTGTTTGTTGTACTTGTTGAATGGGGGAAAGGGGGGGTATATCAATGATGACAAGGAAGTGTTCAGATCTCATGAATTTGCAGTGCTCTAGAATTACTCTGATAGTGTTATGTGGTTTGTATTAATGTTGATATATGTATTTGACGTGAGTGTTTATGTTTATTTTGTGTATTTGTGTTGTCCATTTCAGAAGGTGTTATTGTTGTTGTGGAGTAGTACGCTCGCTATGAGGTGAAATGGTTGACGTTGGTTTGTGGAGGAGGAGACGTTGGGGATTGTGGCGGACGATGGGTATGTGATGATTGTTTATTGTTATGCATTGGTATTGTATCTGATGTATGGTGGTTGGGTGTATATTTTAGTTGATTTGAGGCGGTTAATGGTGTGAGTGTGTTGGTTATTGTTTGCTTGTTTACTATGTGATGTGATGTGATGTGAAGTGTTGTGTTGTGTTGTGTGTTGTCGTTGTTATGTGTTTGTGTTGTATTTGTTTTGATTGACATTGAGTGTTGTGATTTGATGTGGGTGATGTTGAGTGATGTTTGTTGGTGATGAAGGGTATGAAGTGGTTGTGTTTGTGTTGTTAATGATTGATTGTGTGTAATTGGTATGAGGGAGTGTTGTTCCTGTAAGCGCAGATCCGCGTTAGCGTTGTCTGTCGTCGCAGTGGGAACTACATGAAGGTTGGATCGATTCCATTGTGGGTGAGATGGCGATGTAGCTGTTTCAATATGGGGTCGTACATTTGTTGAGGAGGTGATTATTATGTATTGTTGTTTGTGTTGTGGTGTGTTGTTTGTAGCCTGTGGTTTTGGTGTATGGTGTTGTTGGCTTTGTGTGTCTGTGAGTTTGTGTGATGAGTTGTGTGTTGTTGAGGTATTGTCTCTTGGATTATATGATGTATTTGGTTTTGTTGCAGTGTGTGTGTGTGTGTGTGTGTTAGCGTGAGTGTCAGTTGTGGGTGTAGTTGTAGTTGTATGTGTGGTTGGTTGTTTTGTATATGGTTTGCTAGTGAATGTATTGTTTTGGATGATGTTCGTTGTTGTTGTTGTTGTTGGTGGTGGTGGTGTCGTTGACGGTGACGTTTGTGGCGTTGTTGGTAGTGGAGGTGTTTGTGTATGAGTTTGTGAGTTGGTTAGGTAGTTAGTGAGTTTCCAGTTATCGATGTTGTTGTCGTTGTTGGTGTTGTTGATGATTGTGTTGTAGTTGTAATTGTGGTGGTGTTGGTGTTGGTGGTATGTTTGTGCGTGTGCGTGTGCGTGTGGATGTGTGTGTGTGTTTTTGTGTTTAGGGTTGATGAGATTGATGTGTTGAGTGTTTTGATTATGAGAGTGTGGTAGTTTGTTGGGAGTGAGTGATGTGTTTATTTTTGTGTGTATGCATAGGTTTGTTTGTTGTACTTGTTGAATGGGGGAAGGGGGGGGTATATCAATGATGACAAGGAAGTGTTCAGATCTCATGAATTTGCAATGCTCTAGAATTACTCTGATAGTGTTATGTGGTTTGTATTAATGTTGATATATGTATTTGACGTGAGTGTTTATGTTTATTTTGTGTATTTGTGTTGTCCATTTCAGAAGGTGTTATTGTTGTTGTGGAGTAGTACGCTCGCTATGAGGTGAAATGGTTGACGTTGGTTTGTGGAGGAGGAGACGTTGGGGATTGTGGCGGACGATGGGTATGTGATGATTGTTTATTGTTATGCATTGGTATTGTATCTGATGTATGGTGGTTGGGTGTATATTTTAGTTGATTTGAGGCGGTTAATGGTGTGAGTGTGTTGGTTATTGTTTGCTTGTTTACTATGTGATGTGATGTGATGTGAAGTGTTGTGTTGTGTTGTGTGTTGTCGTTGTTATGTGTTTGTGTTGTATTTGTTTTGATTGACATTGAGTGTTGTGATTTGATGTGGGTGATGTTGAGTGATGTTTGTTGGTGATGAAGGGTATGAAGTGGTTGTGTTTGTGTTGTTAATGATTGATTGTGTGTAATTGGTATGAGGGAGTGTTGTTCCTGTAAGCGCAGATCCGCGTTAGCGTTGTCTGTCGTCGCAGTGGGAACTACATGAAGGTTGGATCGATTCCATTGTGGGTGAGATGGCGATGTAGCTGTTTCAATATGGGGTCGTACATTTGTTGAGGAGGTGATTATTATGTATTGTTGTTTGTGTTGTGGTGTGTTGTTTGTAGCCTGTGGTTTTGGTGTATGGTGTTGTTGGCTTTGTGTGTCTGTGAGTTTGTGTGATGAGTTGTGTGTTGTTGAGGTATTGTCTCTTGGATTATATGATGTATTTGGTTTTGTTGCAGTGTGTGTGTGTGTGTGTGTGTGTTAGCGTGAGTGTCAGTTGTGGGTGTAGTTGTAGTTGTATGTGTGGTTGGTTGTTTTGTATATGGTTTGCTAGTGAATGTATTGTTTTGGATGATGTTCGTTGTTGTTGTTGTTGTTGGTGGTGGTGGTGTCGTTGACGGTGACGTTTGTGGCGTTGTTGGTAGTGGAGGTGTTTGTGTATGAGTTTGTGAGTTGGTTAGGTAGTTAGTGAGTTTCCAGTTATCGATGTTGTTGTCGTTGTTGGTGTTGTTGATGATTGTGTTGTAGTTGTAATTGTGGTGGTGTTGGTGTTGGTGGTATGTTTGTGCGTGTGCGTGTGCGGATGTGTGTGTGTGTTTTTGTGTTTAGGGTTGATGAGATTGATGTGTTGAGTGTTTTGATTATGAGAGTGTGGTAGTTTGTTGGGAGTGAGTGATGTGTTTATTTTTGTGTGTATGCATAGGTTTGTTTGTTGTACTTGTTGAATGGGGGAAGGGGGGGGTATATCAATGATGACAAGGAAGTGTTCAGATCTCATGAATTTGCAATGCTCTAGAATTACTCTGATAGTGTTATGTGGTTTGTATTAATGTTGATATATGTATTTGACGTGAGTGTTTATGTTTATTTTGTGTATTTGTGTTGTCCATTTCAGAAGGTGTTATTGTTGTTGTGGAGTAGTACGCTCGCTATGAGGTGAAATGGTTGACGTTGGTTTGTGGAGGAGGAGACGTTGGGGATTGTGGCGGACGATGGGTATGTGATGATTGTTTATTGTTATGCATTGGTATTGTATCTGATGTATGGTGGTTGGGTGTATATTTTAGTTGATTTGAGGCGGTTAATGGTGTGAGTGTGTTGGTTATTGTTTGCTTGTTTACTATGTGATGTGATGTGATGTGATGTGAAGTGTTGTGTTGTGTTGTGTGTTGTCGTTGTTATGTGTTTGTGTTGTATTTGTTTTGATTGACATTGGGTGTTGTGATTTGATGTGGGTGATGTTGAGTGATGTTTGTTGGTGGTGAAGGGTATGAAGTGGTTGTGTTTGTGTTGTTAATGATTGATTGTGTGTAATTGATATGAGGGAGTGTTGTTCCTGTAAGCGCAGATCCGCGTTAGCGTTGTCTGTCGTCGCAGTGGGAACTACATGAAGGTTGGATCGATTCCATTGTGGGTGAGATGGCGATGTAGCTGTTTCAATATGGGGTCGTACATTTGTTGAGGAGGTGATTATTATGTATTGTTGTTTGTGTTGTGGTGTGTTGTTTGTAGCCTGTGGTTTTGGTGTATGGTGTTGTTGGCTTTGTGTGTCTGTGAGTTTGTGTGATGAGTTGTGTGTTGTTGAGGTATTGTCTCTTGGATTATATGATGTATTGGGTTTTGTTGCAGTGTGTGTGTGTGTGTGTGTTAGCGCGAGTGTCAGTTGTGGGTGTAGTTGTAGTTGTATGTGTGGTTGGTTGTTTTGTATATGGTTTGCTAGTGAATGTATTGTTTTGGATGATGTTCGTTGTTGTTGTTGTTGTTGTGTGGTGGTGGTGGTGTCGTTGACGGTGACATTTGTGGCGTTGTTGGTAGTGGAGGTGTTTGTGTATGAGTTTGTGAGTTGGTTAGGTAGTTAGTGAGTTTCCAGTTATCGATGTTGTTGTCGTTGTTGGTGTTGTTGATGATTGTGTTGTAGTTGTAATTGTGGTGGTGTTGGTGTTGGTGGTATGTTTGTGCGTGTGCGTGTGCGTGTGTGTGTGTGTGTTTTTGTGTTTAGGGTTGATGAGATTGATGTGTTGAGTGTTTTGATTATGAGAGTGTGGTAGTTTGTTGGGAGTGAGTGATGTGTTTATTTTTGTGTGTATGCATAGGTTTGTTTGTTGTACTTGTTGAATGGGGGAAGGGGGGGGTATATCAATGATGACAAGGAAGTGTTCAGATCTCATGAATTTGCAATGCTCTAGAATTACTCTGATAGTGTTATGTGGTTTGTATTAATGTTGATATATGTATTTGACGTGAGTGTTTATGTTTATTTTGTGTATTTGTGTTGTCCATTTCAGAAGGTGTTATTGTTGTTGTGGTGTAGTACGCTCGCTATGAGGTGAAATGGTTGACGTTGGTTTGTGGAGGAGGAGACGTTGGGGATTGTGGCGGACGATGGGTATGTGATGATTGTTTATTGTTATGCATTGGTATTGTATCTGATGTATGGTGGTTGGGTGTATATTTTAGTTGATTTGAGGCGGTTAATGGTGTGAGTGTGTTGGTTATTGTTTGCTTGTTTACTATGTGATGTGATGTGATGTGATGTGAAGTGTTGTGTTGTGTTGTGTGTTGTCGTTGTTATGTGTTTGTGTTGTATTTGTTTTGATTGACATTGGGTGTTGTGATTTGATGTGGGTGATGTTGAGTGATGTTTGTTGGTGGTGAAGGGTATGAAGTGGTTGTGTTTGTGTTGTTAATGATTGATTGTGTGTAATTGGTATGAGGGAGTGTTGTTCCTGTAAGCGCAGATCCGCGTTAGCGTTGTCTGTCGTCGCAGTGGGAACTACATGAAGGTTGGATCGATTCCATTGTGGGTGAGATGGCGATGTAGCTGTTTCAATATGGGGTCGTACATTTGTTGAGGAGGTGATTATTATGTATTGTTGTTTGTGTTGTGGTGTGTTGTTTGTAGCCTGTGGTTTTGGTGTATGGTGTTGTTGGCTTTATGTGTCTGTGAGTTTGTGTGATGAGTTGTGTGTTGTTGAGGTATTGTCTCTTGGATTATATGATGTATTGGGTTTTGTTGCAGTGTTTGTGTGTGTGTGTGTTAGCGCGAGTGTCAGTTGTGGGTGTAGTTGTAGTTGTATGTGTGGTTGGTTGTTTTGTATATGGTTTGCTAGTGAATGTATTGTTTTGGATGATGTTCGTTGTTGTTGTTGTTGTTGGTGGTGGTGGTGGTGTCGTTGACGGTGACGTTTGTGGCGTTGTTGGTAGTGGAGGTGTTTGTGTATGAGTTTGTGAGTTGGTTAGGTAGTTAGTGAGTTTCCAGTTATCGATGTTGTTGTCGTTGTTGGTGTTGTTGATGATTGTGTTGTAGTTGTAATTGTGGTGGTGTTGGTGTTGGTGGTATGTTTGTGCGTGTGCGTGTGCGTGTGTGTGTGTGTTTTTGTGTTTAGGGTTGATGAGATTGATGTGTTGAGTGTTTTGATTATGAGAGTGTGGTAGTTTGTTGGGAGTGAGTGATGTGTTTATTTTTGTGTGTATGCATAGGTTTGTTTGTTGTACTTGTTGAATGGGGGAAGGGGGGGGTATATCAATGATGACAAGGAAGTGTTCAGATCTCATGAATTTGCAATGCTCTAGAATTACTCTGATAGTGTTATGTGGTTTGTATTAATGTTGATATATGTATTTGACGTGAGTGTTTATGTTTATTTTGTGTATTTGTGTTGTCCATTTCAGAAGGTGTTATTGTTGTTGTGGAGTAGTACGCTCGCTATGAGGTGAAATGGTTGACGTTGGTTTGTGGAGGAGGAGACGTTGGGGATTGTGGCGGACGATGGGTATGTGATGATTGTTTATTGTTATGCATTGGTATTGTATCTGATGTATGGTGGTTGGGTGTATATTTTAGTTGATTTGAGGCGGTTAATGGTGTGAGTGTGTTGGTTATTGTTTGCTTGTTTACTATGTGATGTGATGTGATGTGAAGTGTTGTGTTGTGTTGTGTGTTGTCGTTGTTATGTGTTTGTGTTGTATTTGTTTTGATTGACATTGGGTGTTGTGATTTGATGTGGGTGATGTTGAGTGATGTTTGTTGGTGGTGAAGGGTATGAAGTGGTTGTGTTTGTGTTGCTAATGATTGATTGTGTGTAATTGGTATGAGGGAGTGTTGTTCCTGTAAGCGCAGATCCGCGTTAGCGTTGTCTGTCGTCGCAGTGGGAACTACATGAAGGTTGGATCGATTCCATTGTGGGTGAGATGGCGATGTAGCTGTTTCAATATGGGGTCGTACATTTGTTGAGGAGGTGATTATTATGTATTGTTGTTTGTGTTGTGGTGTGTTGTTTGTAGCCTGTGGTTTTGGTGTATGGTGTTGTTGGCTTTATGTGTCTGTGAGTTTGTGTGATGAGTTGTGTGTTGTTGAGGTATTGTCTCTTGGATTATATGATGTATTGGGTTTTGTAGCAGTGTGTGTGTGTGTGTGTGTTAGCGCGAGTGTCAGTTGTGGGTGTAGTTGTAGTTGTATGTGTGGTTGGTTGTTTTGTATATGGTTTGCTAGTGAATGTATTGTTTTGGATGATGTTCGTTGTTGTTGTTGTTGTTGTTGGTGGTGGTGTCGTTGACGGTGACATTTGTGGCGTTGTTGGTAGTGGAGGTGTTTGTGTATGAGTTTGTGAGTTGGTTAGGTAGTTAGTGAGTTTCCAGTTATCGATGTTGTTGTCGTTGTTGGTGTTGTTGATGATTGTGTTGTAGTTGTAATTGTGGTGGTGTTGGTGTTGGTGGTATGTTTGTGCGTGTGCGTGTGGATGTGTGTGTGTGTTTTTGTGTTTAGGGTTGATGAGATTGATGTGTTGAGTGTTTTGATTATGAGAGTGTGGTAGTTTGTTGGGAGTGAGTGATGTGTTTATTTTTGTGTGTATGCATAGGTTTGTTTGTTGTCTGTCTGTCTGTCTGGATTCAACATAGAACTTGGCACCGAAGTGCAGCAGTTCGAGTTGCCACGTTCCAAATAGCACACAGAGGTAGACAAGAAGATGAGTGAAGAGAATCAATAGAGTTTGACAAATATAAGAGTGAAACAGAATGGGTAATGGTAGAAAGGAATATGAAAGATTACAGAGATTGAATACATCTGCGCCATTGACAACGATTTTGAGCCATGTCACCTATTGTCTCCAGCCATTGATTCCTAGAGTCCCGAGGGCCCCAACCCGGGAGTCTGCATCTCCCTACCTGACTCAGTTTAACTGTCAAGGATTTCATGGATTGATGCCATGTTTTTGTTTGGCCACCACTGGCTCTTTTCCAACCTGAACCTATATCAGCTAACAATGCCCGTCGGGGGAGGCGGTGGTTAGGCATGCGCACCACGTGACCTAGCCATCTTAGTCTATGTAACTTTATAACCTCGTCGATTGATTTTCCCTCTTTGCCCAACACTCTACGCCTAACGTCAACATTACTTACCTTGTGAAACCACCTAACGTGAGACAGAGATCGCAGACATCTATGATCGAAAGCAGTCAACCTTTTCATGTCTTCAACGCGTATTGGCCATGTTTCAGAGCCATAGAGAAGGACGGAGCGAACTGATGAGCAGTACACACGTCCCTTGGTTGATAACCGGATGTCACGCCTACGCCAGAGATGGTGTAAGTCAGCGAAAGCAGCTCGAGCTTTTCGGATCCGTGCTGAGATTTCATCGCCAATCAGTCCGTTGGTGCTAATACAACTTCCCAAGTAGGTGAAGTGGTCAACATGTTCTATCACTTCACTCCCTATCACTAAGTTAGGGGTTGACGTCGTCCAGTCCTGTAGCAGCATCTTACATTTTGCAGGGGCGAATCGCATGCCAAACATACGAAGATTGCTGCTCAAGGTGTTCAGAAGACTCTGCATTTTGTCAGCATCCTCCCCTAACAGGACTATGTCATCTGCATATTCTAAGTCCATTAGATTATTCCCTGGTAACAAGTCGATTCCTAAGTCACTACGTTCAGTTAAGGATACTTCCATTAGCATATCTATGATGAAGTTAAACAGAAATGGGGAAAGTGGACATCCCTGTCGGACACCACTGGTTGTTACCAATTCAGATGACAATTCCCCATAAGCCCTTACACGACTACGTGAGTTTGAATAGAGTGCCTTGATTAGTGCAATGTACTTTCTTGGCACTCCCTTCACAGTCAGACATTGCCATAGTACCTTTCGATCCACGGAGTCGAAGGCCGCCTTCAAGTCAAGAAATATGACAATTGTTGGACGCCGAAAAGTGTGTCTATGTTCTAGAATCTGTCGAAGAGTGAAGATATGATCTATGCACCCTCTACCTGGTCTAAAGCCTGCTTGATTTTCCCTTGTCTGTTCCTCCCGAGTTCTGCTTAGTCTATGCATGATTACTGAGCCTAGGATTTTAGAGACTATGTTCGTTAGGCTGATCCCCCTATGATTATCACACGAGGACTTGTTTCCCTTCTTGAATATCGGTATAATAAGTGACTTACCCCAGTCTGATGGTACTGTCTCTGATTCCCAGACTTTGCCTAGTACCTCAGTTAATCTACAAACTAGTATGTCACCCCCATATTTAAACACCTCCGGAATAATTCCGTCGGGTCCTGCCGCTTTGCCTCGTTTCAAATTACTGATAGCTTTTGTAACCTCACCTACAGACGGCGGACCAGTGTCTATATCCCATTCGGGTACGTGGTGGATGGCGGGGAGGTTCAGTGTGGCTGTAGGCAAGTTAAATTGTTCCTCAAAGTGTTCTTTCCAGCGTTCAAGGCGTCTATCCTGAGAGCTAATTAAGGAGCCATTTTTCTCAGAAATAGTCTCACTTATGAATTGCCTTTTCCCGCCCGATTCTGTGATGAGTCTAAAGAGTTGCCTAGTGTTGCCTATCGCCAATGCTTTTTCCATCTCTTTCGCCTTTGTCACCCACCACTGTTCACGGTCCTTGCGGAGACTTTTAGTAAGTTTCCTTTTGTGCAGCTTTCGCTCCTCATTGAATTCGGAGCTCGCCGGAATAAGTCTTCTAGCATCTATCAGTTCGGATGAGGCAGTCGAAATCCAGTGGTTTTTACTCACCTTTGGATTTGTCTTATTCACAGCTTTTACAGCTGTATCTATAGCTGACTGAATATTCTTCCAGGCTTCTCCAGGGTGAGCACAGCTGTCGGATTCAGATATGCGTTTAGCTAGTTCTTCCTCAAATAGGGATTTAGTTTCCTGATCGAGCTGGGGGCGTGATGGTTTTACCGCCAGCTGTTTCCTACGTCCGTTCAGTCGTAAGCACACACGAGCCCGGACCAGTGCGTGATCGGTATCTACACACGTGTTCCAGAAGGAGCGACAATCTCCTACCGACCCACGCCAACGATAGCTTATTGCTATGTGGTCTATTTGTGTCCAGCGTTGGTTTGATGATGGGGGTCGCCAGGTTAAACAGTGTCTCTCCTTGTGTTTAAAGTTAGTGCTTACAAGAAACAAATGATTATCTGAACAGAACTGTAGGAGACGGTCACCGTTGTCGGTTCGCTGGCACGGAACTCCATAGGTGCCACCGACATCCTTCTCAGATTGACACAATTTCCCTACTTGAGCGTTGAAGTCACCAGCTAGAACGACTATATCTGAGCGTTTAGCCTTTCTCACCAAACTAGACAGCTTTTGGTAGAACTCATCCTTCGTTTCATCCGAACTGCAGTCAGTGGGGGCGTAGGCGGAGATTACGAAAAGGCATCGGCGAGTAGTGCAGTCCTTTCTCCTTCTTACTGATCCGTTCAGACGGACAGCACACATTCGGCTATCTACTGGGATCCAGTCAAGCAATGTCTTTTCTGCCCTAGTACTCAGAGCTATCCCTACGCCAGCTAATCCTCGTGAACTAGCTGTGGCATCTCCTGACACCCTCAAGGTGAATTTTGAAGATTCATCCTGTTGGCCAGGTGGGGTTAGGTGAATAACCACACTTGGGTCTTGTATGCGTGTTTCTGAAACACAACATACATCAATGGCTCGAGATGCCAGGGTCTTAGCTAGTGATGCTTGTTGTCCTATTTGGCAAAGTGTCCTTACATTAAATGCTCCTATATGAAATTGGTGGCGTGGCTTTAGGAGACTATCCGTGGTGGTTTTTTGGCTTTCGTCGTTTTTAGTGGACACAGAGTGAAGAGGGAGTGAGGAGCCATCAAGTAGAGGAGTTGCATCACTGGGGGAAGGTAAGGTAATAGAGATGAAGATGAAGACAAAGATAAGTGAGGATTAGAGAGGTTTTGTGTGCGTTTTGGATTGTGAGGGCGATTGTTACTTCCCGGCTGCCCACACCGTGGAAGTTGGTTGCGTGACCGCAGAGCCCAGGGGACAACTGCTTGTGGCCGGTCACACGCGGCCTGTTTTTGTTCGTTCTTCGTTGTTTTGTGTGCCTCAGTAGCATACTTATCACTCCCGCCCTGTGACACGGCAGCAGGAAGCGCGGTCGTTGTTAATCCGGGCCACGGCCGATCCGGCATGAAATTTTGTGAATTTGTTTGGATCATGGTATTGGATGAGGTAGCTGCTTTTTGTTTAACCGCTATCCAAACAACCTGCCTGGCATGGTAGAACCTCAAGAGACATAAGTCTCAGCCAGTATAGCTTGATTAGGTCATTGCGGTGTTCAAGCCCGACCACCACGTCAAGGTAGCAGCTTTCGGTCGGGTTTGTTTGTTGTACTTGTTGAATGGGGGAAGGGGGGGGTATATCAATGATGACAAGGAAGTGTTCAGATCTCATGAATTTGCAATGCTCTAGAATTACTCTGATAGTGTTATGTGGTTTGTATTAATGTTGATATATGTATTTGACGTGAGTGTTTATGTTTATTTTGTGTATTTGTGTTGTCCATTTCAGAAGGTGTTATTGTTGTTGTGGAGTAGTACGCTCGCTATGAGGTGAAATGGTTGACGTTGGTTTGTGGAGGAGGAGACGTTGGGGATTGTGGCGGACGATGGGTATGTGATGATTGTTTATTGTTATGCATTGGTATTGTATCTGATGTATGGTGGTTGGGTGTATATTTTAGTTGATTTGAGGCGGTTAATGGTGTGAGTGTGTTGGTTATTGTTTGCTTGTTTACTATGTGATGTGATGTGATGTGATGTGAAGTGTTGTGTTGTGTTGTGTGTTGTCGTTGTTATGTGTTTGTGTTGTATTTGTTTTGATTGACATTGGGTGTTGTGATTTGATGTGGGTGATGTTGAGTGATGTTTGTTGGTGGTGAAGGGTATGAAGTGGTTGTGTTTGTGTTGTTAATGATTGATTGTGTGTAATTGGTATGAGGGAGTGTTGTTCCTGTAAGCGCAGATCCGCGTTAGCGTTGTCTGTCGTCGCAGTGGGAACTACATGAAGGTTGGATCGATTCCATTGTGGGTGAGATGGCGATGTAGCTGTTTCAATATGGGGTCGTACATTTGTTGAGGAGGTGATTATTATGTATTGTTGTTTGTGTTGTGGTGTGTTGTTTGTAGCCTGTGGTTTTGGTGTATGGTGTTGTTGGCTTTATGTGTCTGTGAGTTTGTGTGATGAGTTGTGTGTTGTTGAGGTATTGTCTCTTGGATTATATGATGTATTGGGTTTTGTAGCAGTGTGTGTGTGTGTGTGTGTTAGCGCGAGTGTCAGTTGTGGGTGTAGTTGTAGTTGTATGTGTGGTTGGTTGTTTTGTATATGGTTTGCTAGTGAATGTATTGTTTTGGATGATGTTCGTTGTTGTTGTTGTTGGTGGTGGTGGTGTCGTTGACGGTGACGTTTGTGGCGTTGTTGGTAGTGGAGGTGTTTGTGTATGAGTTTGTGAGTTGGTTAGGTAGTTAGTGAGTTTCCAGTTATCGATGTTGTTGTCGTTGTTGGTGTTGTTGATGATTGTGTTGTAGTTGTAATTGTGGTGGTGTTGGTGTTGGTGGTATGTTTGTGCGTGTGCGTGTGCGTGTGGATGTGTGTGTGTGTTTTTGTGTTTAGGGTTGATGAGATTGATGTGTTGAGTGTTTTGATTATGAGAGTGTGGTAGTTTGTTGGGAGTGAGTGATGTGTTTATTTTTGTGTGTATGCATAGGTTTGTTTGTTGTACTTGTTGAATGGGGGAAGGGGGGGGTATATCAATGATGACAAGGAAGTGTTCAGATCTCATGAATTTGCAATGCTCTAGAATTACTCTGATAGTGTTATGTGGTTTGTATTAATGTTGATATATGTATTTGACGTGAGTGTTTATGTTTATTTTGTGTATTTGTGTTGTCCATTTCAGAAGGTGTTATTGTTGTTGTGGAGTAGTACGCTCGCTATGAGGTGAAATGGTTGACGTTGGTTTGTGGAGGAGGAGACGTTGGGGATTGTGGCGGACGATGGGTATGTGATGATTGTTTATTGTTATGCATTGGTATTGTATCTGATGTATGGTGGTTGGGTGTATATTTTAGTTGATTTGAGGCGGTTAATGGTGTGAGTGTGTTGGTTATTGTTTGCTTGTTTACTATGTGATGTGATGTGATGTGATGTGAAGTGTTGTGTTGTGTTGTGTGTTGTCGTTGTTATGTGTTTGTGTTGTATTTGTTTTGATTGACATTGGGTGTTGTGATTTGATGTGGGTGATGTTGAGTGATGTTTGTTGGTGGTGAAGGGTATGAAGTGGTTGTGTTTGTGTTGCTAATGATTGATTGTGTGTAATTGGTATGAGGGAGTGTTGTTCCTGTAAGCGCAGATCCGCGTTAGCGTTGTCTGTCGTCGCAGTGGGAACTACATGAAGGTTGGATCGATTCCATTGTGGGTGAGATGGCGATGTAGCTGTTTCAATATGGGGTCGTACATTTGTTGAGGAGGTGATTATTATGTATTGTTGTTTGTGTTGTGGTGTGTTGTTTGTAGCCTGTGGTTTTGGTGTATGGTGTTGTTGGCTTTATGTGTCTGTGAGTTTGTGTGATGAGTTGTGTGTTGTTGAGGTATTGTCTCTTGGATTATATGATGTATTGGGTTTTGTAGCAGTGTGTGTGTGTGTGTGTTAGCGCGAGTGTCAGTTGTGGGTGTAGTTGTAGTTGTATGTGTGGTTGGTTGTTTTGTATATGGTTTGCTAGTGAATGTATTGTTTTGGATGATGTTCGTTGTTGTTGTTGTTGTTGTTGGTGGTGGTGGTGTCGTTGACGGTGACATTTGTGGCGTTGTTGGTAGTGGAGGTGTTTGTGTATGAGTTTGTGAGTTGGTTAGGTAGTTAGTGAGTTTCCAGTTATCGATGTTGTTGTCGTTGTTGGTGTTGTTGATGATTGTGTTGTAGTTGTAATTGTGGTGGTGTTGGTGTTGGTGGTATGTTTGTGCGTGTGCGTGTGGATGTGTGTGTGTGTTTTTGTGTTTAGGGTTGATGAGATTGATGTGTTGAGTGTTTTGATTATGAGAGTGTGGTAGTTTGTTGGGAGTGAGTGATGTGTTTATTTTTGTGTGTATGCATAGGTTTGTTTGTTGTACTTGTTGAATGGGGGAAGGGGGGGGTATATCAATGATGACAAGGAAGTGTTCAGATCTCATGAATTTGCAATGCGCTAGAATTACTCTGATAGTGTTATGTGGTTTGTATTAATGTTGATATATGTATTTGACGTGAGTGTTTATGTTTATTTTGTGTATTTGTGTTGTCCATTTCAGAAGGTGTTATTGTTGTTGTGGAGTAGTACGCTCGCTATGAGGTGAAATGGTTGACGTTGGTTTGTGGAGGAGGAGACGTTGGGGATTGTGGCGGACGATGGGTATGTGATGATTGTTTATTGTTATGCATTGGTATTGTATCTGATGTATGGTGGTTGGGTGTATATTTTAGTTGATTTGAGGCGGTTAATGGTGTGAGTGTGTTGGTTATTGTTTGCTTGTTTACTATGTGATGTGATGTGATGTGATGTGAATGTGTTGTGTTGTGTTGTGTGTTGTCGTTGTTATGTGTTTGTGTTGTATTTGTTTTGATTGACATTGGGTGTTGTGATTTGATGTGGGTGATGTTGAGTGATGTTTGTTGGTGGTGAAGGGTATGAAGTGGTTGTGTTTGTGTTGTTAATGATTGATTGTGTGTAATTGGTATGAGGGAGTGTTGTTCCTGTAAGCGCAGATCCGCGTTAGCGTTGTCTGTCGTCGCAGTGGGAACTACATGAAGGTTGGATCGATTCCATTGTGGGTGAGATGGCGATGTAGCTGTTTCAATATGGGGTCGTACATTTGTTGAGGAGGTGATTATTATGTATTGTTGTTTGTGTTGTGGTGTGTTGTTTGTAGCCTGTGGTTTTGGTGTATGGTGTTGTTGGCTTTATGTGTCTGTGAGTTTGTGTGATGAGTTGTGTGTTGTTGAGGTATTGTCTCTTGGATTATATGATGTATTGGGTTTTGTAGCAGTGTGTGTGTGTGTGTGTGTGTTAGCGCGAGTGTCAGTTGTGGGTGTAGTTGTAGTTGTATGTGTGGTTGGTTGTTTTGTATATGGTTTGCTAGTGAATGTATTGTTTTGGATGATGTTCGTTGTTGTTGTTGTTGTTGTGTGGTGGTGGTGGTGTCGTTGACGGTGACATTTGTGGCGTTGTTGGTAGTGGAGGTGTTTGTGTATGAGTTTGTGAGTTGGTTAGGTAGTTAGTGAGTTTCCAGTTATCGATGTTGTTGTCGTTGTTGGTGTTGTTGATGATTGTGTTGTAGTTGTAATTGTGGTGGTGTTGGTGTTGGTGGTATGTTTGTGCGTGTGCGTGTGCGTGTGATGTGTGTGTGTTTTTGTGTTTAGGGTTGATGAGATTGATGTGTTGAGTGTTTTGATTATGAGAGTGTGGTAGTTTGTTGGGAGTGAGTGATGTGTTTATTTTTGTGTGTATGCATAGGTTTGTTTGTTGTACTTGTTGAATGGGGGAAGGGGGGGGTATATCAATGATGACAAGGAAGTGTTCAGATCTCATGAATTTGCAATGCTCTAGAATTACTCTGATAGTGTTATGTGGTTTGTATTAATGTTGATATATGTATTTGACGTGAGTGTTTATGTTTATTTTGTGTATTTGTGTTGTCCATTTCAGAAGGTGTTATTGTTGTTGTGGAGTAGTACGCTCGCTATGAGGTGAAATGGTTGACGTTGGTTTGTGGAGGAGGAGACGTTGGGGATTGTGGCGGACGATGGGTATGTGATGATTGTTTATTGTTATGCATTGGTATTGTATCTGATGTATGGTGGTTGGGTGTATATTTTAGTTGATTTGAGGCGGTTAATGGTGTGAGTGTGTTGGTTATTGTTTGCTTGTTTACTATGTGATGTGATGTGATGTGAAGTGTTGTGTTGTGTTGTGTGTTGTCGTTGTTATGTGTTTGTGTTGTATTTGTTTTGATTGACATTGGGTGTTGTGATTTGATGTGGGTGATGTTGAGTGATGTTTGTTGGTGGTGAAGGGTATGAAGTGGTTGTGTTTGTGTTGTTAATGATTGATTGTGTGTAATTGGTATGAGGGAGTGTTGTTCCTGTAAGCGCAGATCCGCGTTAGCGTTGTCTGTCGTCGCAGTGGGAACTACATGAAGGTTGGATCGATTCCATTGTGGGTGAGATGGCGATGTAGCTGTTTCAATATGGGGTCGTACATTTGTTGAGGAGGTGATTATTATGTATTGTTGTTTGTGTTGTGGTGTGTTGTTTGTAGCCTGTGGTTTTGGTGTATGGTGTTGTTGGCTTTATGTGTCTGTGAGTTTGTGTGATGAGTTGTGTGTTGTTGAGGTATTGTCTCTTGGATTATATGATGTATTGGGTTTTGTAGCAGTGTGTGTGTGTGTGTGTGTTAGCGCGAGTGTCAGTTGTGGGTGTAGTTGTAGTTGTATGTGTGGTTGGTTGTTTTGTATATGGTTTGCTAGTGAATGTATTGTTTTGGATGATGTTCGTTGTTGTTGTTGTTGTTGTGGTGGTGGTGGTGGTGTCGTTGACGGTGACATTTGTGGCGTTGTTGGTAGTGGAGGTGTTTGTGTATGAGTTTGTGAGTTGGTTAGGTAGTTAGTGAGTTTCCAGTTATCGATGTTGTTGTCGTTGTTGGTGTTGTTGATGATTGTGTTGTAGTTGTAATTGTGGTGGTGTTGGTGTTGGTGGTATGTTTGTGCGTGTGCGTGTGGATGTGTGTGTGTGTTTTTGTGTTTAGGGTTGATGAGATTGATGTGTTGAGTGTTTTGATTATGAGAGTGTGGTAGTTTGTTGGGAGTGAGTGATGTGTTTATTTTTGTGTGTATGCATAGGTTTGTTTGTTGTACTTGTTGAATGGGGGAAGGGGGGGGTATATCAATGATGACAAGGAAGTGTTCAGATCTCATGAATTTGCAATGCTCTAGAATTACTCTGATAGTGTTATGTGGTTTGTATTAATGTTGATATATGTATTTGACGTGAGTGTTTATGTTTATTTTGTGTATTTGTGTTGTCCATTTCAGAAGGTGTTATTGTTGTTGTGGAGTAGTACGCTCGCTATGAGGTGAAATGGTTGACGTTGGTTTGTGGAGGAGGAGACGTTGGGGATTGTGGCGGACGATGGGTATGTGATGATTGTTTATTGTTATGCATTGGTATTGTATCTGATGTATGGTGGTTGGGTGTATATTTTAGTTGATTTGAGGCGGTTAATGGTGTGAGTGTGTTGGTTATTGTTTGCTTGTTTACTATGTGATGTGATGTGATGTGATGTGAAGTGTTGTGTTGTGTTGTGTGTTGTCGTTGTTATGTGTTTGTGTTGTATTTGTTTTGATTGACATTGGGTGTTGTGATTTGATGTGGGTGATGTTGAGTGATGTTTGTTGGTGATGAAGGGTATGAAGTGGTTGTGTTTGTGTTGTTAATGATTGATTGTGTGTAATTGATATGAGGGAGTGTTGTTCCTGTAAGCGCAGATCCGCGTTAGCGTTGTCTGTCGTCGCAGTGGGAACTACATGAAGGTTGGATCGATTCCATTGTGGGTGAGATGGCGATGTAGCTGTTTCAATATGGGGTCGTACATTTGTTGAGGAGGTGATTATTATGTATTGTTGTTTGTGTTGTGGTGTGTTGTTTGTAGCCTGTGGTTTTGGTGTATGGTGTTGTTGGCTTTGTGTGTCTGTGAGTTTGTGTGATGAGTTGTGTGTTGTTGAGGTATTGTCTCTTGGATTATATGATGTATTGGGTTTTGTTGCAGTGTTTGTGTGTGTGTGTGTTAGCGCGAGTGTCAGTTGTGGGTGTAGTTGTAGTTGTATGTGTGGTTGGTTGTTTTGTATATGGTTTGCTAGTGAATGTATTGTTTTGGATGACGTTCGTTGTTGTTGTTGTTGTTGTTGGTGGTGGTGGTGGTGTCGTTGACGGTGACGTTTGTGGCGTTGTTGGTAGTGGAGGTGTTTGTGTATGAGTTTGTGAGTTGGTTAGGTAGTTAGTGAGTTTCCAGTTATCGATGTTGTTGTCGTTGTTGGTGTTGTTGATGATTGTGTTGTAGTTGTAATTGTGGTGGTGTTGGTGTTGGTGGTATGTTTGTGCGTGTGCGTGTGCTGTGTGTGTTTTTGTGTTTAGGGTTGATGAGATTGATGTGTTGAGTGTTTTGATTATGAGAGTGTGGTAGTTTGTTGGGAGTGAGTGATGTGTTTATTTTTGTGTGTATGCATAGGTTTGTTTGTTGTACTTGTTGAATGGGGGAAGGGGGGGGTATATCAATGATGACAAGGAAGTGTTCAGATCTCATGAATTTGCAATGCTCTAGAATTACTCTGATAGTGTTATGTGGTTTGTATTAATGTTGATATATGTATTTGACGTGAGTGTTTATGTTTATTTTGTGTATTTGTGTTGTCCATTTCAGAAGGTGTTATTGTTGTTGTGGAGTAGTACGCTCGCTATGAGGTGAAATGGTTGACGTTGGTTTGTGGAGGAGGAGACGTTGGGGATTGTGGCGGACGATGGGTATGTGATGATTGTTTATTGTTATGCATTGGTATTGTATCTGATGTATGGTGGTTGGGTGTATATTTTAGTTGATTTGAGGCGGTTAATGGTGTGAGTGTGTTGGTTATTGTTTGCTTGTTTACTATGTGATGTGATGTGATGTGAAGTGTTGTGTTGTGTTGTGTGTTGTCGTTGTTATGTGTTTGTGTTGTATTTGTTTTGATTGACATTGGGTGTTGTGATTTGATGTGGGTGATGTTGAGTGATGTTTGTTGGTGGTGAAGGGTATGAAGTGGTTGTGTTTGTGTTGTTAATGATTGATTGTGTGTAATTGGTATGAGGGAGTGTTGTTCCTGTAAGCGCAGATCCGCGTTAGCGTTGTCTGTCGTCGCAGTGGGAACTACATGAAGGTTGGATCGATTCCATTGTGGGTGAGATGGCGATGTAGCTGTTTCAATATGGGGTCGTACATTTGTTGAGGAGGTGATTATTATGTATTGTTGTTTGTGTTGTGGTGTGTTGTTTGTAGCCTGTGGTTTTGGTGTATGGTGTTGTTGGCTTTGTGTGTCTGTGAGTTTGTGTGATGAGTTGTGTGTTGTTGAGGTATTGTCTCTTGGATTATATGATGTATTGGGTTTTGTTGCAGTGTGTGTGTGTGTGTGTGTTAGCGCGAGTGTCAGTTGTGGGTGTAGTTGTAGTTGTATGTGTGGTTGGTTGTTTTGTATATGGTTTGCTAGTGAATGTATTGTTTTGGATGATGTTCGTTGTTGTTGTTGTTGTTGGTGGTGGTGGTGGTGGTGTCGTTGACGGTGACATTTGTGGCGTTGTTGGTAGTGGAGGTGTTTGTGTATGAGTTTGTGAGTTGGTTAGGTAGTTAGTGAGTTTCCAGTTATCGATGTTGTTGTCGTTGTTGGTGTTGTTGATGATTGTGTTGTAGTTGTAATTGTGGTGGTGTTGGTGTTGGTGGTATGTTTGTGCGTGTGCGTGTGCGTGTGTGTGTGTGTTTTTGTGTTTAGGGTTGATGAGATTGATGTGTTGAGTGTTTTGATTATGAGAGTGTGGTAGTTTGTTGGGAGTGAGTGATGTGTTTATTTTTGTGTGTATGCATAGGTTTGTTTGTTGTACTTGTTGAATGGGGGAAGGGGGGGGTATATCAATGATGACAAGGAAGTGTTCAGATCTCATGAATTTGCAATGCTCTAGAATTACTCTGATAGTGTTATGTGGTTTGTATTAATGTTGATATATGTATTTGACGTGAGTGTTTATGTTTATTTTGTGTATTTGTGTTGTCCATTTCAGAAGGTGTTATTGTTGTTGTGGAGTAGTACGCTCGCTATGAGGTGAAATGGTTGACGTTGGTTTGTGGAGGAGGAGACGTTGGGGATTGTGGCGGACGATGGGTATGTGATGATTGTTTATTGTTATGCATTGGTATTGTATCTGATGTATGGTGGTTGGGTGTATATTTTAGTTGATTTGAGGCGGTTAATGGTGTGAGTGTGTTGGTTATTGTTTGCTTGTTTACTATGTGATGTGATGTGATGTGATGTGAAGTGTTGTGTTGTGTTGTGTGTTGTCGTTGTTATGTGTTTGTGTTGTATTTGTTTTGATTGACATTGGGTGTTGTGATTTGATGTGGGTGATGTTGAGTGATGTTTGTTGGTGGTGAAGGGTATGAAGTGGTTGTGTTTGTGTTGTTAATGATTGATTGTGTGTAATTGGTATGAGGGAGTGTTGTTCCTGTAAGCGCAGATCCGCGTTAGCGTTGTCTGTCGTCGCAGTGGGAACTACATGAAGGTTGGATCGATTCCATTGTGGGTGAGATGGCGATGTAGCTGTTTCAATATGGGGTCGTACATTTGTTGAGGAGGTGATTATTATGTATTGTTGTTTGTGTTGTGGTGTGTTGTTTGTAGCCTGTGATTTTGGTGTATGGTGTTGTTGGCTTTGTGTGTCTGTGAGTTTGTGTGATGAGTTGTGTGTTGTTGAGGTATTGTCTCTTGGATTATATGATGTATTGGGTTTTGATGCAGTGTGTGTGTGTGTGTGTGTTAGCGCGAGTGTCAGTTGTGGGTGTAGTTGTAGTTGTATGTGTGGTTGGTTGTTTTGTATATGGTTTGCTAGTGAATGTATTGTTTTGGATGATGTTCGTTGTTGTTGTTGTTGTTGTTTGGTGGTGGTGGTGGTGTCGTTGACGGTGACATTTGTGGCGTTGTTGGTAGTGGAGGTGTTTGTGTATGAGTTTGTGAGTTGGTTAGGTAGTTAGTGAGTTTCCAGTTATCGATGTTGTTGTCGTTGTTGGTGTTGTTGATGATTGTGTTGTAGTTGTAATTGTGGTGGTGTTGGTGTTGGTGGTATGTTTGTGCGTGTGCGTGTGCATGTGTGTGTGTGTGTTTTTGTGTTTAGGGTTGATGAGATTGATGTGTTGAGTGTTTTGATTATGAGAGTGTGGTAGTTTGTTGGGAGTGAGTGATGTGTTTATTTTTGTGTGTATGCATAGGTTTGTTTGTTGTACTTGTTGAATGGGGGAAGGGGGGGGTATATCAATGATGACAAGGAAGTGTTCAGATCTCATGAATTTGCAATGCTCTAGAATTACTCTGATAGTGTTATGTGGTTTGTATTAATGTTGATATATGTATTTGACGTGAGTGTTTATGTTTATTTTGTGTATTTGTGTTGTCCATTTCAGAAGGTGTTATTGTTGTTGTGGAGTAGTACGCTCGCTATGAGGTGAAATGGTTGACGTTGGTTTGTGGAGGAGGAGACGTTGGGGATTGTGGCGGACGATGGGTATGTGATGATTGTTTATTGTTATGCATTGGTATTGTATCTGATGTATGGTGGTTGGGTGTATATTTTAGTTGATTTGAGGCGGTTAATGGTGTGAGTGTGTTGGTTATTGTTTGCTTGTTTACTATGTGATGTGATGTGATGTGATGTGAAGTGTTGTGTTGTGTTGTGTGTTGTCGTTGTTATGTGTTTGTGTTGTATTTGTTTTGATTGACATTGGGTGTTGTGATTTGATGTGGGTGATGTTGAGTGATGTTTGTTGGTGGTGAAGGGTATGAAGTGGTTGTGTTTGTGTTGTTAATGATTGATTGTGTGTAATTGGTATGAGGGAGTGTTGTTCCTGTAAGCGCAGATCCGCGTTAGCGTTGTCTGTCGTCGCAGTGGGAACTACATGAAGGTTGGATCGATTCCATTGTGGGTGAGATGGCGATGTAGCTGTTTCAATATGGGGTCGTACATTTGTTGAGGAGGTGATTATTATGTATTGTTGTTTGTGTTGTGGTGTGTTGTTTGTAGCCTGTGGTTTTGGTGTATGGTGTTGTTGGCTTTGTGTGTCTGTGAGTTTGTGTGATGAGTTGTGTGTTGTTGAGGTATTGTCTCTTGGATTATATGGTGTATTGGGTTTTGTTGCAGTGTGTGTGTGTGTGTGTGTGTTAGCGCGAGTGTCAGTTGTGGGTGTAGTTGTAGTTGTATGTGTGGTTGGTTGTTTTGTATATGGTTTGCTAGTGAATGTATTGTTTTGGATGATGTTCGTTGTTGTTGTTGTTGTTGTTGGTGGTGGTGGTGGTGTCGTTGACGGTGACGTTTGTGGCGTTGTTGGTAGTGGAGGTGTTTGTGTATGAGTTTGTGAGTTGGTTAGGTAGTTAGTGAGTTTCCAGTTATCGATGTTGTTGTCGTTGTTGGTGTTGTTGATGATTGTGTTGTAGTTGTAATTGTGGTGGTGTTGGTGTTGGTGGTATGTTTGTGCGTGTGCGTGTGCGTGTGTGTGTGTGTGTTTTTGTGTTTAGGGTTGATGAGATTGATGTGTTGAGTGTTTTGATTATGAGAGTGTGGTAGTTTGTTGGGAGTGAGTGATGTGTTTATTTTTGTGTGTATGCATAGGTTTGTTTGTTGTACTTGTTGAATGGGGGAGGGGGGTATATCAACGATGGGTATGTGATGATTGTTTATTGTTATGCATTGGTATTGTATCTGATGTATGGTGGTTGGGTGTATATTTTAGTTGATTTGAGGCGGTTAATGGTGTGAGTGTGTTGGTTATTGTTTGCTTGTTTACTATGTGATGTGATGTGAAGTGTTGTGTTGTGTTGTGTGTTGTCGTTGTTATGTGTTTGTGTTGTATTTGTTTTGATTGACATTGAGTGTTGTGATTTGATGTGGGTGATGTTGAGTGATGTTTGTTGGTGGTGAAGGGTATGAAGTGGTTGTGTTTGTGTTGTTAATGATTGATTGTGTGTAATTGGTATGAGGGAGTGTTGTTCCTGTAAGCGCAGATCCGCGTTAGCGTTGTCTGTCGTCGCAGTGGGAACTACATGTTTGTTGTTATTGTTGTTGGTGGCGTGTTGATGATTGTGTTGTAGTTGTTGTTGTGTTCGTGTTGGTGTTTTTCTTGTATTCGTGTGTATTTTTTTACATGTTTTTTATTATTGTTTTGTGTCATATTTTTTCGTGTCACCTATTTGTGGACGAATGATTTGTGTTCCTGCGTCTGTTGACGGTCTCATTTTCTCTATTTTGGTTCTACGTTACCGAGTTCGCGTCATTGAGTTTTTCCTTTCTCGGGTTTTGTTTGTTTTTTCTTTGTCGTTAATTATTTTGTTCATAATTTCGGTTTCTGTGCAGAGCTCTGTGTCTGGTATTAGGGAATTTAAGGTAGTCTGCCGATAATTTTCACGGAATGCCTTATCATCGTATGGGTGTTCAGAATAAGAAAATTCGTGTATATTCATATATTTTATTATATTAAAGTTTCATCTGTATATGACAAAATGAAATATTTAAAGGTTTTCATAAATAAAATAATATACATTGTACGAGAATAATGTTTATAACTGTCCTTATTTGAATTATTGACATGGATGGTAATTGCGAGTGAACTGAATTCTTTATCACATGGTCATCGTTTGTCGGTTTCATACCTTCGATAACTTTTCGTATGTTCTGACCTACTGATTGTTGCTGCTGTAATCTGTGCTTTGTTTGCAGTCTTTCTGCCGATGATTTACCCCAGTCATGAGTGTTACTCGTTAAGAATAATGACTGTTTTGGATTGGGAAATGTTCTGAAAGAATAAAAATGAGAAGTAACAATGATAACAAACGGAAATAAGGAAGTAGTAATTGCTCATTTTTGGCATAGTTAAACTTTAAGCACCACTAACTACCAAGTAAGAAACGACCTTTAACGAAACAATCACATGGAAGAGGCGTTTTTGGTTATGAAAAAAGGACATAAAACCTGCATAATATTGTTACAAAGGGTATCTTCTCTGTTTATAGTCCTAATCTTGTTGTTTATTCTTCCCCAAAATCCTTCTGTAGGATTGGTATGTCCCTGTAATGGTATCCACAAAATCATCAGAGTGGTTCACTGTGTGATGAATATATCCTGGGGATGACAGGGAGTTATAATCTTCCCACTCATCGGTGTGTTGTATAAATCTCTTTCACCAGTTGAGTGATAATAGGTAATAAGGTAGTCGACTTTCTGTCTGCTGTTCTCTCAACGAATCCTTTCTGTATAGAGGTGTCGTAAAAGCCGATCACCCGAACATTGTTTCCTCGTTTGGGACCACAGTGGTATTTTTTCTTCAATAAGACAGTTTCTTCCACGTGTACGACGACACTGTATCCTCCTTATAACGAAGTAATTCTCTCCATTTCCCATGACGCGATGTCTCTGCAGTAGTGGTACCACTAAACTGTTTGCACGAGGCTATTTTCAGTTTTAGCAGCTGCACTTCTCACTGCTTAAAAACCCAGTAGTTACAAATATACGAAATCTGGATTAAGGACAGATGGGACCTAGCAAAAAATGTTCCTACGGAATATTATAATCATCAGCTTTCCTTCCCTAACACTTACTCGTCTCAAACAAACTTCACAACGATGGATATATCTATCAATTGTCCTACTGAAGCTTTTTATACCCATGACACCTCCACATGGACGAATTCTTTCCTTCATAAGAAACCCCACATCCAAGCGATACTGGAAAACCTTACCGTCACCAAACTGCAACTGCAACTTGTTTAGAGCAGGCATTTGACTTGAATCAAGCGGAACTAACGTTCAAGGTCATTCTGTGATCGGTGTTTAGTGGTGCTTGGAGGTTAACTTGGCACGACTTCTTTATCTTTATCACTTTATCTTTTCTGATGATGTATTCTATTTGATCCGCCTTTATATAAGTTTCTTTTGTTTTTTCTAGGCGCTTTATGGCTGTGAAACATGGGCATTGCGAATTGAAGAAGTGAAAAAGCTTGGCGTTTTCGACCATAAGTGTTTGCGTTGCATCCTTTGTCTTAAATGGTATAATATGTTCTGAAAGGAATGATGTTGGGTGTATTGTTGAAGAGGGAGGGGTAGTCATCCGATGACGTTTCAAAGCCACACCGATCCAGGTGTGGTTTAATTCCTCGATAGTTTAAGAAATAATAGCTTGAGACTGCTGGTGATAATGGTGCAGATGGGCTAACTCTTCATTAGCCCCTGAATCCATCGAATTCTCTTTTTATTTTCGATATAGTTTATGCTTATTTTAAGACATTTATGTTTATTGTAGTTATATTGTGGATTATGTCAGTTTAAACTGCTGCCCTTTTGTGAAAAGTTCTACATTGAAAGTCTAGTTAAGTCGCAAGCACAATTTTTTTTTGTTTATATTGACGTCTATGTGGAATTATGCCAAACCTTAAAGTCAACTGTTAATTTAGTACATACAAATACAAAATTTCATGAATTATTTCTTATTTTGTAACGTATATTTGCTTTAATGGTCAGTAGATTATTAGAGGTTGAGATTAGAGCTTGATAAATTAATCTGTTATAATATAAAGATAGGTAACGAACTCACAGCAGTTAGAGAACCATTGAGAAGCAAGGATTACTGGACGGTTCTTTCATCTTTGTTCGGCACCCTTCAATAGCACATTAGCAAGATTCCGTCAGGGATCGAACCCAGGAGCGTCAGTTTGCAAGGCGAACTTTGTATACTGTGGAGCCACTGGTATGAATTCCGGAAAGTTGGAACTTAAAGGGCATTTGTTTCCGCTCTGGTTTAATTGTGTATTGGTAGAGGTATAGTATCGTGTCTTGTAATTTATTCGAGTGATAACATAGCAAACTGGGTCGACAGACTTAGTTGAAGGCGGAAAAATTTTACCTTAATTATTGACTGTTATGCTGGATTGATATGAGAAGAGGCGTTCAGCAAAAAGTTGCTTTTTTCACTGATGTCATTCTCAAGCTTTATAATCGTACATGTATTATAATACATTAATCTCAGCAACGAAAGGAATGTTTCAAATGAAGTGTCATTGAAATCTTGGGTTATATATAACAATTATGTTATACAGAAAGTAATAATGAGGTGTAAACGTAAAAAAAGTTAACTAAATAAATTGAGTGACGCAACATAGTTGACAGGATGGAATGGAACTCAACTAAAATTTCAAGAGAGTTGAACCTTAAGACTGGTATCAGAAAAAGTAGAAATGTAATAGTGGAAAAGGAGGAAAGTAATGAAACTGAAAAAATCAGGTTTAACAGAAAAATAATTATCAAATAATTATTATCAGTGATTGAACAAACTTCTTCAGTGTGAAGACTTTTGGATTTAACACAAGGATTGCCGTGGCTCACATGATTTGAATCGTACTTGTTTGGCAAGACTTCTGTTCAATGCCACTTGTTTTAACTAAGTGAATAAGAATCTCTAGGCTTTACTGAATTTGATTGGTTGGAGGACTTCATCATGAGCTGACATCAGTTAGAGAACCATTGCAATACCTAGGAGTACTGGATAGCCGTTTCGTCCTAGTTTAGAACTCCTCAGCAGTGCGTCCCTGCTGGAATTCGAACTCAGGATCTTCTGGTTACAAGGCAAGTGATCTCGTAGACCATTAAGCCACTGGGACCCGGTCAAATGGTCAGCCTATGAATTCTGACTTCTGCCAATTCGTGACATAGTGCGACCACTTTGCAATGTCTTCTTTGATTAGTTACTGCCTTACCTCCAATCTGCTGCACCCTACTTCTCCACTAGAACCCCAGGTTTACTGCATGAATAGGACAAGTCGCTAGTGGGCATTAGTTGTCAGCTCATTACGAAATTCTCCAACTAATCAAACAAAATTCCCTACAAAATTAATACTTTACTGGATTTTTTGAAAGAAGAGCTGCAGATTGACCTACTGGTATCATCGTTACTGTTACTGTCATTAATCACTGTGTTAACTTTTACAGCTGGTGTTTTTTAGTTTCATGCCTGTTATACAACAAATGTTAGTTAAATCAATATAGTTCAACTAGGAATTCACCTAGATTAGTTTGGTTAAGTTTTAACAGATTTACCAGACTGTATCGCTTGTCTGTTTTCACTAATAACGTCAGATATTGTACAATATAATCATAACTGTATAGTATGAAATGCGTACATACCTTGGTTTGAAGTCTTCTATTTTTATCCATGAATTGTCGAAGTTTACATATTTCGGTCGAAATTCGGGCACATCTTTTTCCTTCATAGGTAGTATACCTTCGTTAACTTTTGTTTGTTGCCTTTAAGTAGAGAAAAGTGTGCAAAACTTCTGCAATTAAAGTTAAGTATGATTTATTAAATGTACATATGACTTCACCACATCGAACTCTAAATACTGGAGTGACACAAAGCGCCTAGATGCGATAAATTACTCTTATTTCTATCCAAAGATACTAGCTAAAGATGTGACTTGATTTTTTGAGAAGATGAAGAGTGCTTTATCTCTTTCTTCAGGGTATTAATCTTCTAACGTTAGCTTCAATAAACTGGCCGGCATCTTGCTTGGCAGAGTTTGCGATACGCGTGAAGAATTAACTTGTGAGGAGTAGTAGTCTGTGAATTCATTGATCAGTTATTAAACCATTGTGTTTACAATAGTAGGCTCGCAAGTGTACTGGTTAGGAGGAAGCTCGTTAGTGCAAGAGACTAGACTGCATCGATGGTCATATCAAGATCATCGTAAGTGAAAAAAACAACCGAATAAATTTTCTTCCAAATTCATTCAAAAAACATTTCAGTTAGTCATACGAAAGGAAACTAGTAAACATGACAAAGAAAAGAAATAACGCAAAACTCTGATTTTCAGAAAAGCTGAAATCACTATGTCTTTGAACAGTTTTAAGTAAAACATCTCGGTCAGCTATATGATAAAAAGTAACTCAATCTATCCAGTATCCTCCAATGATTTTGAAACCCCTATTTGTGAAATTTTTCAAAACAATCAGAACTTGTCAGAAATTATATGTAACACGGCTGTTACTGACAAAATACGGGACAAATAAATATGAAGTAAAAGTTTGGATGGCTAATACATTTTATGAGGCGTATCGAAAAGACGCCTACTTCACATATTCGCGAACCAGCTGAATTGCACGTACTAGTGGATGCGTTAAAACGAAAGTGTAATACATGCGTACACTACATTTAGCACAATCGAAATCTATTCAGGACTCCTTAGATTCCAGTAGTTCTCTAAATGGCTTTCTGAAAACTTACGTCAGCCGTCATAGCGTGGTCCTCCGCTCCGATTCCAAAGAGGAGTATTTTTTTTCCGGTGATTTGAAGTTTCTGTGGAAAATGGATTGACTTTCCAGGTAAGGGTCACTAGCCCCACGTCCAACCTTCCCTCGTCTTCAGTTCCTAGGATCAGCTAGTGGACTAATGAACTAGGTTTCATTTTACTATTTTGAATCATTCAAAAGTTGTCTGTTAAATCACATTCCTGCTGTAATAATGTTAAAAAGGGTCTGAAAAAAGCCTAATTTAAGGTGCAAATTGAATTGAGTAGCCTATCAGTTAGTCATTTTCATCTTCAAGAGTCCTTGTAACAAGGCTAAGTGATGATTCTATATAAAATGTATGAAGTATAAGTGAATTAGGCACAGTGAAGATGTAAAAAACTGTTAACACGTGGAAGTTGAAAAGTTCATCTCCAGAAGAATATATATATTTGAACATTTACGAATTATGACTGCCCGTGTTGAATAGCGAAAAAAATGCTGAAGTAGTTTTGTAGGAATAAAAAACAAATCACAAAGATGTAATGAATACTCAGTTAATCAAAAGTAGATTCAATAAGGTATATTCCATACTTATTTGTCATAACTTGAGGCTAGATAGTGCTATCCGTGAATAGCATAAGATAAAAAGATAATTCTTACGGCTGACTATGGGAAGACTTAAGATAACTTTGTAGTGAGAGCAGGCTGCTAGACAATTGGTAGACATTAATTTACGTCAATGTCTAGGTCACTAATATTGGCCGTGAGAAAATATGAACAAGACTGATTCAACAGTCAATCACGGCAGACTTGACGTGGGCAAATACGAATCGCAGATACATGGCTTAACTTTCCGAGTAACCAGTCACAAGCAGTACAGAATAACCTTGAGCAAGAAACAACCAATCAGAAGACTGTGTTTGTCTGCTTGAATAAGGCATAATAATGTGCACGAAATATACATAAATACGTGCTGAATTCCGTAATAAAACGATCTGTTGCCTGGCCCTTGTCTTCTGTTGTTACAACTTTACCCGATCAGTGCTATGAGTCTGTGAACCTCAAGCAGCCTATCAATAATACGAAAATCGAAATATTCGGCATGCCTCGGGAGAATGAATTAACTGAGTATGCCAGAATTATTATATACTAATTGGAACACTGAGAGAAGATGAACATTGATGATCATGAAAAACTTCAGAAACTATCAGTTTGTGTCGATCCTACTGAAATAACAGAAATAAAAGTCATTCTCTTTTAGTAAGGTTTATACTGAGAACCCCATACAACAGATGCGACCATTGCACAGCTTACTGTGTGTATGTAAAAGCCCACATGGAATGAACAATACTTACATCTTTATAGTTTTTGTCCAGATAGCTATAAACGAGCACTAGTCAAGACTATGTACTATAGAGCGAGAAGAATATGCTCTGCAGAGAAACTAGAGGAAGAATTTATGAACCTCGAAAAGGTGCTGAAAAATAACGGCTATCCTCAAAGATTCATTAACAAATATGGAAGATGTGAAGGCTCAAATACCAAACAAATCACAGTTGAAAAAAGCCTGTCTTCATTCAACTAGATTTTAAAGGTGAAGACATTGCAGAAATGGTCAACAGAAGACTGAGAACATCACTAGCCAGAGCCTATCCTGCAGCTAAGTTGGTTCCCATCCATCGAACAACATGCTCTTTGGTGTAGTCGAAAGTCGATAGATACCCTTCTCATGTTAACTCCAACTGTGTATACAAATTTACGTGTATCTGTGGGAGCAGTTACATTGGGAGAACAGAAAGAAGGGCACACTTCCGATTTTCTGAACATGTGCCGAAAAGTCTACATCTCAAGGGAACAAACTCTTATAGTAGCGCTATTACCAGACATCTCCTCGACACGGGTCATGAGGTGGAAATCGAGAAATCCTTCAAAATTATCAATAGACATAGGAGCTCGATTCTCCTCAAGTTTGCCGAAGCAATTTCTATCAAACGCTTGAAACCAGATTTATGTGTTCAGAAAGAATCAGTTATTAGTCTTTCCTTGCCTTGGTAACTGGATGTCTTTTTTCGCCCATCTGATTACGTAATCTCTGTCTTTAACCTCACCTTCCTTTTATAATCTGTAATTTTGTTTGTCTCTTGTTTCTATGATTTGAGTTCAACTCAGTACATTGTTACTTGACTTATTAGTCACTATGCGTCGGTGGTATAGCGGTTAGGACGTTCGCCGACCATGCATATGGTCCGGGGTTCGACCCCCGGCCGGCGCATTCCTTTACCTCACTGAGCCAGAAATAATGCTGGTAAAGAGGAAAGGTTGGGCATGAGGCTAGCAACCCCATCATGTAAAAATTAAACACTGCTACAGAAACTTCAAGCCACTAGTTTGGAGCCCTATGTTCCATTGGGAACGTGAAGGAAAAATTATTTATTTTATTATTATGCGTCTAACGCACATCTCGTCTTTATTATGTAACTCCTTTACTATTTTATGCATACATTTATTTTGTTTTAACTTGAACTGCCTGTGTAAAAACTATATAAGTGCAATTTTCTGAGCACTGTTTACTAATTGTGGAACTTTCTGTCAACTGATAAAATGTAAAATTTGCAAGTATGCTAAAACGTTTCTGTACTTAAACCTCATAATTTATTTAGGCTGTAAGCAGCTGATGAGAAGCCAACGAAATAAATGATGGTACCATATTATTCTGCACAAACCACTGTTGTTCTTGCTTCATTCAAATTCATCAAGGGGAATAAATGCATGTAAAACAATTATTGATGATTTTACTAGTGTTAGATATTTCAGAAATAAATAAAGACGTCAAAGCACACTGGATAACAATTATCGTTTATACTCACCTTAACTGCTTGTTAAATTTTTCGAATCGAAGTGGTTTCTCGGATATTTGACTCCTCCTTTCATCAGTGATCATTTGTTCTTGTCGTGGGACTGGCGTGACAATGTAACCAGCCGTTCTCAAGTGATCAATGATTGTCTCTCCGTTTCCAAGAAAATGTGCTATGAGTTTAGAAGAATAAAAATAATTATGAATATACATCTTGCTAGCATACACTACCGGTTGATATGAATGGTATGCAACTACTCGTCTCAATCAGTCAGTAGTATATAAGATAAATTTTTCGCAATTTCACATTTTCATAAACTCAAAGGTATTACCATTGTCAATAACATTGTCATTCAATTTGAAGGGATTAATACAGATAGGTGTCAATCAGCGCTAAATTAACACGAATCTGGAGGGGATTACTTTGAAAAACCAGTTGGTATTTTTAGGTCGTAGGGCATTAAGCGTGGAATAATGGCCCAGTATATAAAGGTACAGATCATTTCGTATTTCGCCATTAATCAGAAAACAGTGGTAAACAAAGTAGTGTTCGACAGCTGTTTCATCTCAGCAGTACACACCAAATTTATCGCGGGCCATCAAGCTCTGTGATCATCCATGTGATATGTACCCACATGATGTGTGCTTTGTTTCTGACAGCCTATTATATTTTCCTATGTGTACATGGATCGATATTTCATTATAACTGACAATATGCTAAATAAACAATGTATGACTTTGTTATCACATGACATTACAACCAATCATGTTAAGACTGGCTATTTATTGGTTCATGTGTATTAGCCATTTTCATATATACTTTTGTATTAGACACTTGTACATTATTATTCTGGTTCACACACATTTCGTACATCTAAGTACCCTTTCACTCACACTCTTGTGTGACATTTATTTTCCTTGTCTGGAAAAATACAAGTATCATTGTAAACCTCGTGGTCTTCTGATTTCCCTCTTTCCGCGTCAGGACTATTAACTACTCGACGAGTACATAACATAATTGGCGACGGGGAAAACTCTAACAACTCACTCAGCAGCAGTACATAACACCATGTGACCACTGAAAGTACCCAGCTTTTATCACGCTTGAGATATGGACTTCGGGACATCCTGTTTAGAGCAGGTTGGTAACAAGCAGTTGTTTTTCAGGCAGATTTAGGACTTCTCAGAGTACCATTGATACAGATGCATATTTTCAGAAACTGAAAATCGTAAACTACTAGATCTTGATTCAATGCCAAGGTTTTACTGCATCCATACCTCTAAACTTATAGTCTTAGTAAATTATGTATTATTATTATGTATTCAGTATGGAAATATTACTCATTAAACATTGGTTAAGATGTCTAGAAGGATGACGAAACGTTCATAATTGAATATGATACACGAAAGAATTTACTCTCAAAGTAACCTGGAATTTCCCTCTGCTGCATTTCACTGGAGTAAAATGACTAACATGGTTAAATAATAGTATTGATAGCTTTGTTCTGAACGTTACATTCCTATAAAGTACATCATTGCCAGCATATTTTCTTGCAAATGTATTTACTATTTCTATAGAATCTGTAGTATACTGTCTGACGCAATAATATTGGATCTTATGAATTCTTTGACTCCGCAGCCTACCTATTCTTTCTTTCCTATCGAAAAATGCATATTTCAGTAGGAAGAGAGCTAATTCAAAATACGCGTAGGAATATGTTACGACTCAAGGATTGGCTGATTAGACGGTTAAAACAATATGAAATGGTTTAAATTTGATGTGCTATTCTAGGTAAAGTAGATATTTAAACAGGGTAATTTAAGGTCTTAAAAGATTGCAACCGTGAGGAACTCCGATGCGTTTTTAAATATTTTTTCTGCGCTTTGAAATTTCTGTAGCAACTGGAGTGATTTCATAGGGTAAGGTGGCTAGTCCCAAGTCCGACCTTTCTTACATTTTCACCAGTTTCGAATGGACTAGAAAGTTCAGTGATATCGTTTACCAGGCTCTTCAGTGGAGTACGAATCGAAAACGACGATTTGTCTATCCACGACTGACCTGGAAGAGGTCGTGTGAAGAGAAAACCAAGTAGCGATGTGCCGCTGAATCCTTAGGCGCCAGTGGGAATCCAACAGAATAATAATGGTAACGAAATCCAAAACCAAATTATAAACTCATAAATGTGAAGCATACCTTCTATTCATAAATGATCCGCATTCAGACATTAATGAAAACGAAACAACTAATTCAGCGAAGAGGCTCTTTTCAGGGAATTTGTTCACCAAGTTGTGTAATTGTATTTAAATACAATTTTCTCATGAAAGAGGATACTAACAAAAGTGATGGATTGTCATAATAATAGTTGTTAACATTAGCCGATGCATAAGAGGATCTGAGTAAGTGTAGTAGAGGTATGTGGTCAAACGAATAATTTTAGCGGAAAATATGAAATAACGGTGGACTTCTCAAGGTGTAAAGGACTTATAGAGACTTCATAAACAAACAAACGAAAATCAACTTATTAGAGGTCAAGAGAACTATTACCAAGATAGTAAAAGTGGTTTTATAATTTTCTATTATATATATATAGCTGCGGTTTCCTTGTTTGAATGGCTAGAGCTTCAGCAATCCAAAGGAGACAAAAACATATTGTCTTTGGTAGTTTGTTCTTAAATTTCGTAGATCATTTTGAAGAAGGCATTTGTTGAGATGGAATGACCTGTGTTGACCAGGTGTTTGATTATCCCACCCCTTATAGAGCCACTACTGCCTTTCTGCAACCATGTGTGATAGTGTTCTTCAAATATGATTATGATAACTCATCGCTTTTGTCCCCACCCTCTTTCATGGAAAAAAATTCTATATAAATGAGATTGGTACAGCTTACTGAACGAATTCACCGAAAAGAGCCTCTTCGCTGAACTACTTGTTTTGTTTTAATACAACACACTTTCATCATTCTACGAATTCAACAGATTTCTTTCCTATCCCATATATTATATTATAATTTAAACTAATTTCGAATTTAAAAGTTATTATATTGTTTCACATTAAAGCAGTTTCGATGAATACTCACCTGCACCGATAGCAAAGAATGCTGACTGATTTAATGCTTCTGCTAGTTTTAATTTATTCACAATCTCTTGTGCCATACGTTCATTTCGTTTAACTATCAATTCTTCATTTAAGTAATTCTCTAAATCGATTAATGTCTGAATTTGACTTGAAGTCAATACTTTTGTAATTTCTTTGTCGATTAAATAACCTGACAATAATGTTGGAGAAGATGTTGTAGTGTGTTGTTGATGATTATTTTGTCCAGAAATATTATTCACTATATTAAAATGCGTTTTATCAATTGAGTCATTTGCTTTATCAGGGATAGTGATAATTAAGTTGCCCATTGAAGAATTACCAGTTTCTTCTTCAGTTGATGTCAATGATTTCGATGGATTACTTTGAGTTGAATACATTCTGGATAGTGTAACATTTAAATCACCGCAATTATAGTGTTCAATTAATTGCTCTGTTGGACTATTGAATAAATTTGTGCGGTGAATTTGTTTGTGTTTAGAATCTGTTAACATTGAATAGTTGAAATCTTGGTTCCTTTGATTTAATAAAATGTTTTCATTAAAACTATTATTATTATTATTGTTATTATTGTGTGTAAAGTTAGCAGACATCTCTTTATATTCATGATACATATTCTCTAAATTGTTAAGTGTCATTTCAAGAGCAAACGTAACCTAAAATTCAAATAAAATAAGGTGGACTTTGAAATTAAACCATGTCATCAATATCTGTTCAAGGTTACAGTATCATACACTCTTACACCTTTATATATTTATGTAAAAAGACATGATAAATGTTCTTTTGTATCAATGCGTGTGAATAATCATCGACACCAATTTGATTGGGATAAAGTGAAATTTTAAATAGAGGAACACCAGAAGTGCCACGGAATTCCTAGAAGCCTGGTACTCAAGTGAATTAGCAATTAACAAACACATTATTGTAGACCAACTATACCAACTAATAAAACATAAATCACATAACAAGAAAATTTTAATCCTAAGTCTATGCAAATGATCAATAGAGACGTAAGCTAACTACCAGTCACGACACTGGTCTCCAGGAGATACAGGTGTATCATTCATGGAGAATTTTATACTAGAATTTGCTCTGAAGATGTTACTTAGAAGGACGATGAAAGCTTCGCAATTCAGTCAACTAGCCCACTGAATTTGTGGCAGTTTAACAAATTCTCAGGTTGGCTTTTGTCATAAACTCATCTCAGCTGAAAGAAAAATTGAAAATCACAAGGTTCCTAGCATTTTCTTCATCTTCATAATTTTATCATAGCTCCTCAGTCATGTCGCCAGTGATCCAGTTCGTAGAGTTACTAACTTTCGAGTTGGTTCATGATTCTTTACTTCATGTTAACTCATTATGTAGTGCCATCGCTAACCAGTGCCTGTCAGCCTGAATAAATGCAATCTTTGCATACATTATAAACCAGTCCGTCTTACACTAAAATAAATAGTCCTCCGCACTTAGTGTGTATTGTAGACAATATCATTACCACAAGTAGTAATGTCTTTTTTAAGATGATATGAATTTGTTCAATTCTTCAGTTATCTTACCAATAGTTGCATTAGAAACTGACTGAGTGCTCAAGGCTTCTAATGAAGTGTAAACTTGTGTGCATAACTGATGTGAAAAAAAATAACTACTTTCACAAAAATATGAGTTGCACTCAAATTACTCAACCACTGCAATGCATCCGCTTATATGTAATCTCAAATTAGTGTGGAATGGATTAAAATCATTATAATTTGGTTAGGATAGAGAGGTTAATCATCTGATCATTGTTTATCAAGTCAAAATCAAACACCTGCTAACGGAATAATGGAGGAGCTATACCGGATGTACAGAAAACTGCAATAAAAATATGTAGGAACAAAACTTTATAGAGAAAGTTATGATTTCGTGTAAATACATTGATGTGATTATGAGCAATGAATTGGGCTCAAAACGTCATGCAGTTATATTAAAATGAACATATCTAATATGAAATGCATACCTTACCGTTTTACAATCACGAATTCATCTAAGACTAATTAAATTACCTGATTAACGCTGATCCTGTTCAGTGGTTCACACTGATCATTCACTTGTTCAACTGCGCCATGTTTTTTACCCAATCGTTGTGCTTCTTGTGCAAGAAACAAATCTAGTACAGGTACACCACGATCAGATATTTCACCTTTCGATAAACTATTCAACAGTAATAACAGCCAGATTGGTCGTTTCTCTTTCCAGTCTTTTGTTAATGTTTCGTATAAATAGGTGGCGTAGATTTTTTTCTCCGGTTCAATCCATGAATTGATAACATGACGTAGATTGTTTAAATATTCATCTAAGCGTTTAATTAAATCTGGTTTCAGTAAACTTGTAATTGTCTGATTTTTAGGTAGAATTTGACAATTACTCAATTCACTCAATGTAACCGGATCAGTTAGGTCAAGTTCAAAATAGATAATATCAGATTGTGTAAAACTTTGTTTAACTGCAGGATCAATTTGTGACCAAACATGTGTATAAGCTACGTGTAGTGTACCGAAAAGATATGAGATTGGTTCAGTTGAAATTGTCCAAAGGAATGTATCTTTTTGTTTTGTAGTACTCTACAGAAAGTAAAAATGAACAAGAAAATTTTCTAAACGATGGAGAAAACTGTTAATTTCATTGGTTAAATTTGAGTGTATTATTTTGTAAATTATGACACAAAACTTCTACATTTCAAGTTTGACCATGGAGTGATGTTAGTTAGAGAACTATTGAAAACCAGCACTGGACAGCTCTTGTCCCACTAGTTTGGAACGCATTGGGAGTACGCATACACCGGATTTTGAACCCACGACCTCCCAGTTACAAGGCAAGCTCGTAAATCATTCAGCTACTTGGAACCAATGGCCTGCTTAAATCACAGGGCTACTAGAATTTCCATTCTTTCAAAACGCCTAAACTCTTCCACGTTTCTGATTGTTTTAGTCGTGCAGTTATATCAAATGACAGCTGCATGAACTGGCACGCATGTTTAATTAGCTTTCAACAAAACGCTGCACAATTCTTTAAGGAAATGAAGAAAATATGTATAGAATCGGTTCTCTCTTTATTATTACTCTACATGGAAATCCTGTATAAGGCGGGGACTAAATGCACTGAAACTCTTTGTACTATATGTTCACATACTGTCCGAAATAAAGCTTTATCATCATTATTGACAGACAGTCCGTGAATTCCAACTCCTAATAATCTTGCGATATTTGGCGCAGTCGCCAGTCAATATTGCTGCGGTGGTCGTGCTAAAATCATGCATTAGTATATATCAGAATTTCTGGGCCACTGAGTCGAGTCGCAGTATCTGAATGGCCTACCAGCTTGCTTTGTAACCAGAAGGCTGTGGGTCCGGAAACCGGTGTGTGCGTACTACCAATGAGTCACAAACTTGTGGGATGAAAGCGCCGTCCAGTACTTCAGTGCCGGTTCTCAATCCGTGGTCAAACTCAAAACAAATCGAATCCCTATCAACTAACTTGAAGATCTCTATATTTCCTAAATGGGAGAAGTAATTATTCACTCAACGGACGTTACCAACCTCACTGAATGTTTAAAATGTTGAAGGCTTCAACAATTTAATCCCCGAGGTTATTTGGTCTTACAAGTGTGTTTTTCAAATTTCATCGTGAATCTAACCAACAAAACACCATTATTTAATGACTATGTGGAATGGCGTTTACCCAGCATAAATCTGTAGTTGTTTCCTTCATATTTTCAACTTGCTTCAACTAATCACACACATTTGAAGCACTGGTTCAATTAGAATCAAACCGAATTTAGTCTGCTGAAAACACTGCAATGTATGTTTTTTACTCTGTGTTAAGTGTAGAGTGGAAAATAGACGTTTTTTATTATTTTTTTTATTTATTTTTGATTACAGCTTGATTCCACATTTCATTTTTTGGTACAGGTATGAAATTTTCAGCATGTGATATCGGTAGCCCAAATTTTGCAGGCCAACCATAGATATGAGATGTGCGTTGGCAGGGGATCCAACCTCGGACCATTTGCATGGTCGGTGAGGGTCCTAACCACTGTGCCAATTAATCGTAGATGATGTTTTCATATGATGCTGCATACTACTGATTCACTGAATTAAGTAGTTGTGCACCAGTCACTTCGAGTTGCCCAAAAAGTACTCACTGTTGGTTGATGTGTGTGGGGTATTCAACTACTTACCTCAATCATTTATTTGTTCTTGCTTACTTAATTATCATTCATGGTGTCACGCATATATCACATATGTTGAGATATGAATAATTCCTGCTTTCCCGAAGGAAACAGAGGTGAAGCGTCACCTCCTCGAACACTGTACAACTTGCAAATCATGAATTAATTCTCAAATTGTGAATTTAATTCAATGGTTTTGTAAATTGATACGACGGTAATAAGTTCCTCCTTTTTTGTTTTTCTAGCGTCTTTGTTATTCAGTTTTTTTAAACAGTAAATCGAATAATGCTTCATTGTTGTAATAGTTACTTTTTTCTTTTTTGAAGTTTGAATGTAATTAAAACAATGTTTGTATCGGTGTACTCATTTCTGTACGAATAAATGTGTACATAGTCATTCCTCCCGCCTTCCTCCCCCCTTCACATCCTTTTTTTCTTCCAATCATCAGTTGATTTATAGTATTTATTCTCATATGAACAAAGAAACGTTTTGATGTTACAATTTCAAAGGAAACAGACAATAACAATAATAATATATAATTACTCATAATGACATATTCATCTGTAGAGTGCGCTTACGGATGATTACTTTATGTAAACGCTGATACATGCGTATTTGTGTTCGTTTGAGTGTGTTACATGTATGCAGCTTATATCTGCCAAATTTTGTTTTTTTTTCTTAGTAATATGAAATTACCTTTGAAGATATGGTTAAAAAATGAGAACACAACCGTAGCAATTAAATTATCCGACTCAAAGAATACAAAAACTACAAAAGCATCCATCATTTACTTATTTTATTTTGATTACATCTTGATTCCATACCGTGTTTTTGGTACAAGTATGAAATTTTCAGCATGGATATCGGTAGCCTAAACTTTGCAGGCGGACCATAGATATGAGGTGTGCGTCGGCAGGGGGTCGAACCCCGGACCATTTGCATGGTCGGCGAGGTTCCTAACCGCTGTGCGACAGACGCACCATTGTTTCACTTCCTGAAAAAGTAAAATCATTTTTCCTTCAATAATCTGTTGGCTTTTTTCCATTGATATTCGGTCATTGTGCTAATCATTTTACAGAGATGAAAAACCTCAACACATGACTAATGAATTGTTTCATCAGTTTGATAGAATGCTCGCCAGTCATGCATTTCATCCGATTTAGACTTCCAGCCGATGCACTCTTAGGTCTTACAAAGTTTGCTAGGCGGTAGAAAATCCGTGAAAGTCCAGAAAATCACTGTCTAAAAACAGCACCGCAGCTAGTGAAACATCACAGCTTTTAGCTGTATTTTTCACTCGGAGCTGACAATCGATCAATCTGATCGTTTTTTTGAAAAAAATTTTCCAATACTTTTGGCGTATGTATTCTCAGTTTTGTGAAATATACTGTTAGCTCTTCTGCATAAATGCACTTTATACCTACCTGTTTCAGTGTGTGCTCTGCATTAGTAAGACACCTAGTTGAATCAACTTAGAATTGTGAAATTATGATGGTTAATAGTCGATATCTGAGCATTATTATTATTATTATTGTTCCTTTGGGTTTCTAGTGGAACATAGGGCTTCAACTGAACATCTCCACTTGCTTCTGTCTTCTGCTGTACTTTTCACCTGCATCCATCTTAGTCCATACGCTTTCAACTCCTCTTCACACGATCTCCTCCATGTCACCCTTGCACTGACGTCCCGCACGCCGCTTCCCTTTCGGCCTGGTTCCACTCGAACAATGGCCGGACGCACGCGCGACGCCACCCAGCGGCGGCCTCCTCAGCGAGTGTCCAATCCATCCACCTCCACTTTCTCCTGCATATTTGTTGGCTGGCGATTGGTTCTTGTTTTTTTATTTGGGAAACTATTGAATCTGCATAACTGCCCAACGGCATTGTTGAGGTAATTTTGAATCTTGATATGTTATTATTATTATTGTATAGAATCACATGTTTTCCCGAAAATAACTGTTTTTTGCAGTTGTTTGGGCACTTTAGGACTGAACGTCACTCAGGGAAGTTTTAGTTAGCTGTGCAATAGTATGCAAAGACTGGTTTCCAGCGTTCAGACCACACCACATCTGTTTTGGTCACTACTGGTTCAATACATCGTGTTTCATAATTTTATTTGAACAAAAAGAATATTTGTACTTCCATCAACTGATACAAGATGTATTAGTTGTTTGTAATAAAAGCCTGTTCCAGAACTTTTAAGATATTCTGTTACTTAATTCTGCAAGACTAAGGACACTTAAATACTTGTTGTGCATACAATAAGAATCACCATCACGTGAGTAACTGTTCACTGATAATCTCCAACTTAGCTTTTTTGAAGTGTCAGTGAAAGATGATGTTTCATAAGATTATGTGAAGCAGAAGTGAAATCATCATAAAAAAGTGGTGTTCACTTAGCTCATCACAGAAAAAACCCAGAAAATTAAAGATATCAATGACTGAACTTCAATCAGACATCTCATTCAAAACAAGCATACCCTAAATTTTAAAGCTGCTACAAAATTTAAAGGAAGAACCATATAAACTATTTACATTCTCAACACTTTTGACCTCCAATTTTATTCAACTCATTACGTGAATTCCCTTTAAGTAGAAGAATCATTTATTTTAATGTATAAAATATGAAGGATTTTTTTCATATTGTTGAAATAAAGAAGATATTAGACTTCAGATCCGGCATCCCCTTCGGGTGACACCTAACAACGAGAATGCTGACGATAGTGATTATCGTGATTGCAAATAAATTGGTTATAAGATTTCCCTCGAGAGACAGGAGTATATTTTTACAAAAATTATTCATTTTCTCCTTATAATTTTTGGTGGTATCATTTCGTCAGGTGAATATAACACAAAGGCGTTATCACATAGTTCTGTTGTTATCACCTCAATTCTTTCGTAAATAATAATTAGTTGTTCAATGAAGGTGAACTAAAATCCCGTCGCTTTTCATTGTGCTGATCATCATATGATCACGAGATTTATTTCATTATTATTGTTCCTTGGGTTCCTAGTGGAACATAGGACTTCAACTGAACGTCTCCACTTGCTTCTGTCTTCTGCTGTACTTTTCACCTGCATCCATCTTAGTCCATACGCTTTCAACTCCTCTTCACACGATCTCCTCCATGTCACCCTTGCACTGACGACCAACTCGCCGCTTCCCTTTCGGCCTGGTTCCACTCGAACAATGGCCTGACGCACGCGCGACGCCACCCAGCGGCGGCCTCCTCAGCGAGTGTCCAATCCATCCACCTCCACTTTCTCCTGCATATTTGTTGGCTGGCGATTGGTTCTTGTTTTGTTTGTTTGTTCCCATAGTTTCTTGTTGGTGATTGTTTCCGGCCCGGCCATCTGATCTTCAGTATAGAGTCAGCGAAGACAGTTGTTGATAAAGGTTTGCAACAGGCTGTTGGAAACATTTTTTGTGACCCGCCACCAAGCTTCTGATCCGTATAGAAGAACTAATTGACTTGACGTTTGTATTGAAAATACGACCGAATTTTGTTGTTGATGCTGAGTGACGAAGATCTCCAGATTGGTTTCAGGTTGATGAATGTGTTTCTCGCCCCCCTCCCCGATTCTCCATTTGACATCCTCATCCGTTCCGACTTCCTGTAGTTGAGATAATGCTCCCTTTCCAGATAAGTGAATGAAGTAACCTCTTTCAAATCCCTCCCGTTGATGGTGATTGGCGCTGGATGTTGCTGCTGTTGTTGTTGTTGGTTGGTTATTTTCATAACCATAGCGAAAACAGCGGGTGTACTTTCCCGATAAACCAGGAACTAGAACTTCGAAATAATTATTATAAAATCACAATGAAGTTTACTTATTTTCCTAGTTACATTCAACTATTCTAAGAATAATAAGAAATAGTGTGAAACAGTTTAGACCATTCACCTCCGTATTTTATTCTGATATCATTCAAATGACAAATATTGTTGAATGAAATCACTTTTGCGGTGCTGATTGATCGTTCGTTGATTAATTATAACATGTAACTAGTGGTACTGATGTAACGTGCACGAAAACTTCCTGCCTATTGGCTTCAACCATCTAAGATCATTTTAAAAGGTAAAACAATTTGAACTTAGTCAACAAATTAACAATCAACTGAGAAAAAAATACACTGCAGCGCAAAACCGGTATGCATGAAAATAACTGACTTAAGGTATACTATTGTGTTTCGTGTTTCAAAACCTCGAAGATATACAAATGAAAATCAGTAAGTTGACAAAAGAGTCAGGCAGCGAGGGCAAGACTCTAGGTGAACGTAAAGAAGATATAAGTAACGAAGATACCCAATCAGGAACAGCGTACTACAGTCACTGCCAAGAGAATGAATATGAAAGAAGTCTCCTGTTTCATTTACCTAGCTTGGACTACATCCATCACTTCAACCACAGGTGGTGCTTATGAAGATGTTATAGGCAGCCAGAATCGAGGAAGTAAGACAGGTGTTAACAACTCTGAAAGCATTGTGGTGATCTGTAGATCTCCCCACAACGAACAAAATCTGAATTTCTAACACTAGACTCAAGTTGGCACCTCTCTGTTTTTCACAGATTTGTCAGGTATATCACCAAAAGAGAAACAGCTGAATCGTCTGGTTTGTTAGTGAAATTGGGATGACGTGTCAAAACGGCTAGGCGAAAAAGAACTCTGGCAGCGAACCAGTGGTCTATCTATTACCCAACAAATATGCAGAAAGAAGTGGAAATGAAATGAACATATACTGAATAAACTTTTGGGTGTCATCACCTGTTAGACAGGATGTCGAGTGGAACTCGGAAGTGAATCTGTGAGTTGGATTTCTGAGGGTGACATGAAGAAGATCATTTGAGAAAGAAGTGAAAGTTTATGGGTAGTCATGGATCCATTTGGCGGTAATGGTGGAGAACCCAGTAAACTGGAGATGTACCGCCTAATCCCTGTGTTCCATTCACAAGGAATGGAATGAATATTTTCATAGTTGTTACTACAAAATGTCTCCAATTTTGTTGAGTTTGGCAACCTACTGGGTTCAGATGGGCAGTTGTAAGTGCAGTCTCTTTCATTTTGGCGTTTTATTTGAATGGTATTTAGCAATCCTGTTCTATTTTTTTCGTATTTTTAGTATTCGGTATCGTTTTACTTATACTTTATTTATTTTAAGTGACATAAAATTACATTATACCTTTATAACTTATAAACAGTGTGTGCTAGTAAAATGTGCGTATATAATATTTATATGATTTCGGTTATTTGTGAAATCAAAACATATTTCATGTCTAAAGTGATGGTATGGAATTGCATCCATAAAAAGGAAACATTATTACTCACTAATGTGCCTGTGCAATCAAACGACTTGTCTAAAATTTAACTTAACATACTTTCTAGCCAACACCAGACATTCACAAGTCTACGACTGTATCCAGAAATGCATTAAAAGGATGAAAGTGTGCCAGTATCATTCTACAAAGTAAAAAGTGGAGAATGACAAAGCTTAAATTTCTAATTTCACTTTAGTACGTGGAAGATCTACGAAGGACTTATTGAAATCAAAATTATTTCTTCACGCTTTACGCTTAATTAATGTTGAACATTTATTCTATTTCAGTAATCTCAACAACTTTTGTGCTTTTTCTTTAATTCAAAATGCATAAATTGATATTCTACGAATTAAGCAGTGCTTTTGTCGTAATTCATCTCGTAAATTTCGATTAAACTGACTGTTTTTCAAGTAATGGAAAATGAACCAAAGTAGTGTTTTTATTCATGCAATATAATAGTAATGTATTACTTATTTTCGCCAATTTTTTAAACTGTCATCGAACGAATTTCTACCCTGACATGGCTTACAACAAAAGTTACTCATATGTAATAAATCGTATCGATGATTTTAGTTCACTTTAACTGCATGTAATAGGATGTGAGAAGGTACTCAATAGCGACTGACCCTATTGAGGTAGACAGTTACCCGGAATTCTAGTGGGGAATCATGACCAGTAGAGTACAGCAGGTCGGCTGTGGGGACAAATACTCGCTGAAGGCATGGGCTACTGGTCGCACTATGTTGTCAATCGGCAGAGGTTGGAATTCATGAGCCATTGGATCGGGTCCCAGTGGTTTAATGGTTTACGAACTTGCCTTGTAACCAGAAGATCCTGGGTTCGAATCCCGGTTGGTGCGTACTGGTGAGGAGTCTCAAATCAGGTGGGACGAAACAGCTGTCCAGTATTTCCAGGTATTCCAGTGGTTCTCAAACCGATGTCAGCTCATGATGCAATCCTGTTACCAATCGGTCAGATCCCTACAAACCAACAGTTAAAAGTAATTTATTTAGGTGGAAAGACAGAGAGATCAATCACTGGACCTTTGTTCTTCGAATCATCACCGAACACATGAAAGTGAAATTATACGACGCCTTTATACCAGATGTATGGAAAGTGGTAACAAATAACAAGCGGGAGTGAAAAAAAAATGGTTGAAGCAAATTATGAAGCTGTGTGAATACGTATTGATATGATTATAAGTAATCAATTGTGCTCGAAATGCCAGTCATCAACATTCATCACTTATCTAATATGGGATAAATGTTTCTCCCATTGAAGGAAATTCTATTAATATACCTCAATTAGTTAACTTACTGGAAAGGCAGTTATGATATTCATTCTCCATGATCTCTGTGAGGAAACATATTTCAACTTCTATTCAAATAATCATGATAAGTTTAGTTTGCATACAAAAAACGTCTATTGGATTTCGTCATGAATTAACATCACTGAAGAACAAGGAACTCTAGAAAATTGTTTCATCCTAGTTTCCAGCTCTCTAAGATCGTGTACATTTAGTTTCATTGTGAGTGTGGAATCCAGGGTCTTTAATTTAACAACGGAACACGTCGTTTTAGCCAGTGGTGGGTCAGTCAGAATCCACTGTCTCGTGAACAATACCTTCTTTCACAGTTATCCATCCATGCTTATATTCTGTAAACATTCTTCTCGGTTTTATCACAAATTTCTAAATAAAAATCGAAAGTAAACAAAATAAAGAAATGACTCTTATTTCTTCGGAAGTTACTTTTAGTATTATTACTTTCAAAGTCATTTTGAAGTTATTTGCAGTTATTTCTCTTTTATTTTTCAAGTATGGGAAAGTTTTTAAAAAAAAGTTTATTTCTCAATGCTGAACAGTGATTTTCTAGGAAAGGAAGAAGTTTGGTAAACAGACACTAAAAAATAGGGGATTAGTAGAAGGTAAAACTGTTTAAATTTAAATGACTGATGCAGATAAGTAAACGTGTGAGAAAAAAAGGTATAAACTACTTTGATTCCAAAGCCGACAATAGTTACACATAGAAAATACATTTTAAGTGGATGTAGAAAATAGTTTGAAAGAATTAGGACTGAGTTTTGTATAACTATGCAGTGAATCATCGTTCAGTGATTTGTAAATAAGAACTGATAAAATACGAAGTGTTGGAAACCTCTGATAAGTGTAACTAATAGTTGTATCGAATAGTAAATAGATTTTTACTCGTGTGCATCTCGAACAACTGAATCAAGTTTTCTGCTTAACCTTTTAAAAGGCCGTATCATAGAAGTTTTTTTCCCTTCACGTTCCTAGTGGAACATAGGACCTCAAGCTAGTGGCTTGAAGTTTCTGTAGCAGTGTTTAATTTTCACAGGATGGGGTTGCCAGCCTCATGCCAAACCTTTCCTCTTTACCAGCATTATTTCTGACTTAGTGAGGTAAAGGAGTTTGTCTGCCGCGGATCGAACCCCAGACCATGTGCATTGTCGGCAAGTGTCCTAACCACTGTGCCACCGACGCACAATCATAGAAGTAATCATGTAATAATCAATTCGTATGTGCGTAAAATGTTGATAGCAGACGTTGGTGATCCCAGTTAGGCTGTTTTAAGGAAAATAGCCAGGGTAAAAGGAACACGACCCTATCAAGGGCATTCATCCAAGTAGCGAGTCTTCTCCATTATTATAGATTTAGGTTCACTCTGTCTGATTCTAGGGCATTGTGAAATAAATTTTTTCCGAACTGTAGTGCGTATTGTTTTGTCTTTTAACAAAAACTGAGTGAACATACCAACTTTGTGTTTGTGGTGCGTAGATTTGACAAATGAAATTAAGTTTTCGTTCGACTACAAAGGGGAAGTCAATTTGTGCTTAGTTTTTTGGTTGTCAGTGTTCTGAAGCAACTAAAGAAACGAATATTACTGGATTCAATGATGTAAGAATGGGACTTCACTACTGTGGTAGAGTATAATTCCATTATGGAGAACATTTCATTTTGATGGCCTCACAAATTTATTATACAGTAATATTTACATATGACGTTTCGAGTACAGTTTATTGCTCATAGTCATATCAAAGTACTCACACAACTTTCTGAATTCGTTTATATACATAAGCAAAAAAGTAAAGTCAGAAAGTTGTGTGAGTACTTTGATATGATTATGAGCAATTAATTGTGTTCAAAACGTGATCAGTAAATAATGCTGTATAACACTGTGTGATTTTATCAAAATGAAACGCACTCCGTGATGGAATTATAACCGCATTCGTTAAGATCAATGACGGTGACACTGAACTTGAACTACCTTTTGTACTACTACAGTTTAAAGTACCGTGTTCCTTGCTACTTTGAAGTGTTTATGAAGTGAGCTTTGTAATTCAGAATTGTGATAAGTAGTTAAAACACTTTACATATAATACTTTGTAGCTAGTGCTTTCCACTAGACATGATTACCGATAAAGAAGCCACGTGTCAAGTGATCCACAACGGAAAACTCAGTGAGGTATTCGAAGTGAATATAGGAGTAAGACGAGACCGCTCATTATCACCGATGATATTCTTAATTATGATGGACTGAATTATGCGTCAGACTGTGCATGGGAGGTATAACACAGAAATACGTTGGACCACCGATAAGTAGACTCTAGAAGATCTGGATTTCGCGTGTGGATGATATATGCCTAATGTCACACAAACCAACAAACAGGTCTAAGAAGCAGCCAGCGAAGACAGAGCTCCAAGTGAACATAGCGAAGATGATAGTGATGAAGATAACCAATGAACCACCACAACAACAACAACAGCCAGCACCGATCACCGTCAACGGGAGAGAGATTTGACAGAGGTTACTTCCTTCTCTTATCTAGGAAGCATCGTTTCAACTACAGGTACATCACACGGATGATGTCAAAACTGGCCAAAATCGGAAAGATAAGATACATCTTCATCAACCTGAAACCAGTTTGGAATTCTTCGGCACTCCACAGGATAAAGAACAAGATTCCGATTTTCAACACAAATGTTAAGTTAGTCATTTCTCCTACATGGGTAAGAAACTTGCACTGCGTGTCATGAATAGAATTTCCAACACGCCACTGCGGTCTTTTATCAGAATCTGCCTTCGCTGGCTCCATGCTGAAGATCGAATGACAGCCAAGAAAGAATTAGCAACACGAAACTCTGGCAACAAAGCTACCAGTAGCCGATTTCTCAACAAATAGGGAGAAGGAAATGCAGGTGGATCTGGCATACATTGAGAAGTCCGTCGAATGACATCGCGCGCAATACAGGCCATAGCCCGAATAGAATTCCAATAGGAAGCAATCAGTGGGTCGTCCGAGGGTGATATGGAGGAGATCATGTGGCGAGGAGGAGATGAGAGATTTTGGACAATCGTGGACCCAACTGAGGGGAACAGCAGAAATCAGAAGGAAGTAGAGATAGGTTGTGGAAGACCTATGTTACACTGAGAACCCAAGGTAATAATAATAGAAATAGGAAATCCTTAAAAACCTGTCAATTTCGTTAATGTATTTTATATAATTATAGCAACTTTTCAGCTGAAATAATCAATCTGTCATTGACTGAAGCTTTTATTCACAGCATTTTATTCTCCTGTACTGGTACTAGTTTGAAAGTAAATGTGATACTTCGTGAAGTGAGTTACACCCACAGCTGAAGCATTCACTACAATTCACTAATAATAATTATACATTTCTGATAAATCATTCATTATTAACAATTTGTTGGCATCATTCTAAAATGTCTTTGGCCAATCACAGAGACTGAACTGATAAACAGCTACACATTTACACATCAGTTGTATTCACTTCTACAATGTAATTCATGTGTGTTTTTATTAACTGCTATATAGATTCAGTTAAGTAAACACCATTTCTGTGGTCTGTAGTTCACTTGAACTAAACATATTTCGAATGATAAACAAAAGAAGACCTAATAGTGAAGAAAAATTTGTTCTCGATGAATCATTTTCAGTAGCTGTACAATTATGTTTACATTAAACAAGGTATTCATAGAACTAATCAGATACTGGTAAATATAATCTAGAAAATGCATTGCATAATGTGAGGTGTCATTTAGAAAAGAAAGGATAAGTCACAGAACTTGTTTAGCAGTTACAGAAGTTGTCATGGAAAGGTGACAAGAAGGCTGTCATTGCTTAATTTTGTACTGGTTGACAGGAGATTTGGGAAATATTATCAGAAGTACTGTTGTTTATTATATTAACGTTTATTCACAGACCTTAACACTGACTGACCACTGTAAATCTGTTTCGCTATCTCATAAAGAATAAATAATCGTGTTACCCAACCGTTTTCTGTTATTCCGTGTCGGTTACAGTGTATAGTATTCTACGTATTAAGCCTAATCTTCTGAAACCAGTGATAGGTCAAAGATCTCAGCGATCTGTATATTTGACAAGAGTACTTCTCTGAAATATCGCCACTTTACAGCCACAAAACTACACCCTGGTTTCTGTACACAAATCATTGCAGGTGTTTACTCGGTGCTTAGAAACAACGAATATTAATTAAGTGACTTCCTGCAGTGAGCACTGAAAGTGTTGTCTAGACAGACAATGGATTCTGTAGAGACAAATTCACCAACTCAGTGAACGAACGCCACAATAGCAAGATAATCCACCTGAGCTGCATAACTGCTCTTTCGTTTCAAAATTTCTTCAAGTATTTATGTAATTTTTCTTCCCACACTTTGTGAATAGGCGTAGACCGAAGGCATCATTTAATGTTAAGGATACAAAGAAATATCTTATCACAACAAGTAATTTCAACTAAACATAAAATTAAAATTCTAAGGGCTAAGTGTTTGGTTTTGAAAAGTGTTTTCGTTAAATAAACCTTAATGCCGGATCCGAATTTATATTTCTTTAGACTAACATAATATAACTACGTTAAATGATTAGTAATTAATTGTTGTTATACGTATTTGGTGATACATGAAGCCGTATGCTGAGCAGGACTACTAGACAGATCTTCAAGAATTACGCGTCAGTAACTCAAAAAGATGTAAACTGACACAATGCATCAAAATAAAGTTAACCATGATAGTCACATCAGGTGTGTACACTTGTGCATGTGAACATGTACTATTTTGGTCTGAAACGGAGTAACTAGGTCAATAAAAGGTGTTATCTTGTTTAGTGGATAGCGAGTATCACATCAAAATAGAAGAGTCACTTATCATCTTATATTGATTGCTGAACAATCTGCGTCTCTTTGTTATAGCTGAAGCTGTAAGCGTTAATAAGACTCATACCTAACCTAAACCTCGAACAAAGTACGCTAATTCTGTATGCTTATCTTGGCCCTACCATATGGCACACAGTGACGCATTCTTATCACATTTTAATGCCTTATTACATCATTCTATACATTCTGCAATCAAACCACAAATCTATGAAGACAAATATACTGTTATAGGCATTACTTTATTTATCATATAATCTACTAGTAAGATGAAATATATGGTTCGATTTCCGGCCAATACACACCAAAATCCCACCTAGTTTACATGCTGGTCGTAAGCCGACAAAAGGGTGAAAGTTGGACATAAGGCTAATAACGTCGCCTCGTGAAAACAACACCACCTTTACCGAAACTTCAAATCGGACTGAAATACAAAGGAAAAGTTTCCAGTGTTATCGCCAGCATTTGAAACTAAAGTATTAACCTTAAAATTATTTTGAGGTGAAATAGTCCTAAAATTATTTATTACAGCGATTCATCGTTAAAAAGGAATATAACCAATTTGAAAAGCCGCGTGTACACATACGCTGAAGCAAATAAAAATCTATTATAAGTACTCTTAGAACTACTTTTACACCCATTTTAAATGACTATATTCCTATTATAATATCTTTTCTCTGATGAGTTAATCATTTAGTTTTCTAGGAATGAGGAGTTGTGCATTTTCCTCATTTTATTGATCATTTTGATGTTCATTTATTTCCATTTCGCCTAATATCTCACCTTTGAATTAAGCTCTTTCACTGTCTGTCTGTTACCCTCTAAAAGTGCTGCGTTTTAAGCTATAATCCGTGTAAAACGAATTTACTAGGATGACGCAATTTCTGTTTCTCTTTTTCTTTTCATTCTGTTTTTAAAAGTTAATGTAAATATTATCAGTTAAATTTATACTTTTTAAAAAATGTTGACATTTTAGTGTGATCAACTAATTTCATCATGACATTTTAACTGAATAATTTGCATCTACTAATTTATGCTGATTTCTAAATTATCTTTCAATGGCAATTTGTTTCCGATAATCTTTGATTTTTTTTATAGAAAAGACTTTTTTCAGACGTTTTTACCTTTTTTTCCAATATAATCCTTTATCTATCTATATTTTACACTCTCCAGTGGTATGAATCTTTTTTTCGAAATGCTTTCTCTTCAACTGTGAAACAGTAGGAAAACTTGATGTGAAGCGAAGTCATTATTTCGATCCCATATAAGCGTAGGATGTATTATTGCATAAACATTTTTTATCACGTTAGTCTACTTGATGAAGTGTACAGTGATGCCGTCTTTTGCATGGATGAGCGCAACGCACTATTTATTAACATATGAATTTAATCACTCAACTCCTCATATTTGATTGTTGTATATTAAATGGTTGGAGGCAACCTGCAGGAAGCCCAAGGTCTTGGTTTTACGATTGTCAGCAATCGTCAGCAGGATATATCTGCAACTGTGTAATATCATCTCTTAGATTCAAACCTGTATCACTCAGAGACGTCACCACTGAGTCGTTCAGACTAGCGATTACCCTCCTCTAAGACTATATTGGACATTATTTTTCGAGAGAACCCTAGTTACTAACTAATGTCATCTTGTCTAGCCCTTCGTCTGATGCAGACTGAATTCTATCAGGCAAGTTTGCAATGTGAAGGAATTAAGTCTGCATCAAACAAAGGACCAGACCCATGATACTAGTTCCTAAGTAAAGTCCAATCAAAAAACGTCTGATTGTCCAGTTACTTATTATATGCAACTGCTTTAAACTATTATTAAAGCAAAGGTGTAATGCTTAAGTGGAATATAAAAGTCGTGTTTCCTGGTGTAATGATTACTGTAATACCACCGTGATCAGCAGAGTAAGCTTTAAACAATATCTAGTACAGAACAATGTTTCACTTTACACTTTCTCAAGTTAATCTATCTTCTATTAGGTAATTTTGGCGTGAGCAGATAGAATTGCCCCAGAAACATTAAAACAAACTCACAGCCCTAAGATAAAGTGCAGACGGAATTACTGAAAGTGTGGAAGTGAGAAGAAATGTCCGTCAACTGGAAGAAAAGCAGCTTCCTCAAGATATCAAATAGCAGTGACTTGAGCTGATTCAAGATCTGGCGCTCGATTGTGAAATGTCGATAACCTTTAGATACTTCAGTCAACAGCAACATCCCAAGTGATTCACAGCTGAAAGCTTACCGAAGACGAAAATTGGGATTGGCTGGATACACTCTGAGTAGACTGTTGAGTGATATCAAGAACCAGGCCTTCGAGTAAAACCTGAACAGTGGGGCGTCCGAGGGTGACATGGAGGAAATCGTATGAAGAGGAGATTAGGAACTATGGGAAATCACGCAGGAAAGAGGACAAAACGGAGACGTGCGGCCGAAGCACCTTGTTCAACCGCGAATCCGAGGGGATCAAAATAACTACAGTGACTGCCAACGAAAGCCTATGTGGATGAAACTTCAGGCAGCTGCTTTGCCCATATTCTACTTTGCCAGAGTGACTCGGTTGATAAACAAAAAAAATCTGTACACTAACACAGTTCTGTATTAAATAAGTTTGTTTCATATAACACACTGTGATACAGTGTTAAGTGTAGTCGGTTTTCTGAACAGTTTATCGCTCATAATCATACCAAGATATATAGTTCCATATAAACGGTAGGTTTCATCGGTAAACAGGATGGTGTAAATGAAATAGGTAATGCCGCTTCAGGAGTCGTGTGAACACACTGATATGATTATGAGTAGTAAATTTTCCTCGTAACATTAATCAATTAATATTATTGTATCACTTTGTACTATATCAGATGAATGTATCTGCTGCAGAGTTGTATTCTACCACAATGTCTTTAACATTCATCATAATTCTGGTTAGATACTTTGATAAAAAAAGTGAAATTACATCTTTGCATTTTTAAGCAACTAATCTGATGTTTTTGGGATATCGAAATACCGTGTCTTTGAAGTTGATTATTTCGTCCTAAAATCCATTTATCAAACAAACTGAAACGAAAGTCACTATTTGTAAGCATTGAATACACAATGAAATTTACATATCTCGTATTAAATCTTATTTAACCCATTAATAATTATTTTAAAAAGAAAAATTTAATTAATTTTAATTAATTTTTCCCACGTGTCAGTTGCGAAAACACATTAGCTCAACAAAATATCCGTCAATTACTTTATTAAGACCGATTGTTTCCCTCGTAATAGAAAAAGACCAATACCACCCCATACAAATTAAAATCTGAAATGTCCGCATTTGTTTTACGCTAAACTAATAATTTGCTTAAGTATCAATTTTTGCTGTGATATACAATCTTTGTTAATACTTTATATTATATACGGGACTCATCCACTGAATTTTTCTTTGTAAATGCGTGAGGGTTACTGTGTTCTTGTGGTGTTATCTCTAGAAATCAACAAAATAGGGATTAATTTTGGCTGTTTATGTTGACAAAATAAAAAAAAGTTATTTTTGTATCAGACTGGTGTTTATGTAATCAAGAATTAATTATCACCTTGTGATAGGAATTTAGAGACAAAAATAATTAAGATACGTATATTTGTTTCCGAAACAAACTAGTGAGATTTCTTTAAAGGGGTGACAGTTGCCGTCTTTATCTGCATTGCGATGAATACTATTTGTAGGTTTTACACGGTGTATAGATGAATTTAGGTGCTACACGAAAATCAGTTATAAAAGGTCAAAGGAGTAAATATAATATTATTAGTACTTTTCCTTTGGGTTCCCAGAGGAACATAGGGATTTACCAGTGTATCTCCATGACAATGTCTTCTCAGTAGTCTTTATTACCTGGCTCCTAGATTGGTAATAAGGTTTCATTTCTTTTTAATACGTTCTCCTAGAAGTCACATTTAGACGCACATATTGTATTCTCCCATTGGGGTTCCGCTAATGGCCAGGCCTAGAGTGTTGTGTCACTCAGCTGTCCTCTCAGTGTGTGTTTTCAATTCACCCTCATTTCCTTTTGCGAATCTGTTGAGCTATAGGTCCTTGATTGGCTCGTTCCTTGTTGCTCATTATATCCCGCAGGGCTAACATCTGATCTGCATTAGGCAGGCAGTCAAGGGAGCTGTTGACGAAAATCTGCAGCCAAGTCTCTGAACCATGTGGAAGCAGTGACCTGACATTAGTATTTTTTATGCCAAATACAGTAGATTTCCAAACCAGTTCCGGAGTAAGTCTGCCTTGTTTTCCCAACTCATCCCTTGACACCCTCATCTAAGTTGAGGGGATGCTGCCGAGGTAAGCGAAAGAGGTGACTTCCTTCTAATTTCTCCCATTGATGGTGATTACTGCCTTTTGTTTTTTGTTAAGTGCCTTCATCCCTACTGTCTTCTCTGTGTTTATTTGAAGTCCTCTCTTCGCTGCTTCCTCTGCTAACTTGTTGGTTTTCTCCTGTAAATATTCAAGTTTGTGCGGCATTCGATATAAATCATCTAAGAAGTTCAAATCTTCCAAAGCCTCGTTTTACTCCAGTCTTCATTTCAAAGCTTTGCTGAGCTTCCTGTCGTGAAAGGATTGGCATGAGTTTGCATCAAGTATTGGTTAAATGGGATTGATAAAGGTTGGGTACTGCACTGAGCTGTGTTAAACCAGTTTCCATACTACGCTGTCGAAAGACTTTTCAAAGTCTATGGATCTCAGGTAGAGATTTAATTTCTGTCTTAAACTCTGTTTGGTGATAATACGTAGCGTTGCTATTTGGTTATTATATGATCTGCCGTTCCCGGATCTAGCTTGCTGTGGATGGCGTTCTGCATCCTTAGCATCTTTTAGTTTCTTCAGGATGACTCAGTTTTATCTTTTGCTTGAGATGGAGGGAAGCATGATTCTGCGCTAGCCCTTTCAAGAGCTTAGCAAGGTAAAGGAGTGTGCCGGTTGGGGATCGAACCTCGGGCCACATGCGTGGTTAGCGAGCATTCTATCGCTGTGCCACCAACGCACATAGTGGTTGAATACTGTAATTAAACCTGGAGACGTTTTTGTTTAAATGTCAACATTAAAAAATTAAAGATTTGCCTCAACTGTCATCTTTCACCACATACTGACAAGAAGAAATGATATTGCTATACGACATATAAGTGTTACATTTTTGTGGTGATCACCTTTGTTCAGGATAAGGATGGTAATAGAAACTAATTTACATAAATCAAGTTTACTGTGAGAATTCACCTTCACTTAGTAACAATTCATCTAATTTACATAAAATTTGGTATCATTATTATTTCAATTAAACCTAAAATTAGCAATCATCGATTAGGATATCACACATATAAATTCTACTGAAAGTCATTTGCGTAAAAATACTGGGTTAAAAGCCAAGATTTCAATCCACTTGTTAATCTGTTTTCAAAATTTGCTATCAAAAGCAAAAATAACTTTTCTTAATCAAAATATATGCATGAATTGTAACTAAGTGGATTTTTGATCAGTCTACTGTCTCCTTTGATATAAACATCCTTGTCAATACTGACGTATACATCAGTCTACACAAATCAGTCAAACCTTTTAGAAGTAAATGCTAACAGATAATCATGGTGACATTTTCTTTTCTTTTGAGGATTTAAACAAATCAGATGAACAATCTATTTTAGTTGATCACCATGAAGGTATGTTAGATGTGTATAATCTGCAGTTTATAATTGATTAAATGCTTTTATCAGGTTAGAAAACTTAACGCGTACTACTGTAAGTCCTGTTCTCCAGCAGTAATAAACAGAGCCATCATAGAATACATTAAAAGGTGTCCTAAAGTGTATAGAGGGATTTCGTGGCCATTGTGACGGAATAACTGTTTCGGAAATCACTCTTGAACGATCTATTTACACTATGGGTACTTATTTGGATATTTTGACCAACTAGTTTTTTAATCATTTTTAGTCCTAGGCTATATTCCATTTTTCTTACGTTTAAATATATCACATACTGACTTAATCCTTATTATTTATCTTTGTCCTCGTGTAATCTTTAATTTAAGTGCTTTTTTGCTGCTGTGTGGTGGTATTAATAATGTATTGTTTTACAATTGTGATTTTGTTTGAATAAAGTGGAAATTGGTCGTGGGAATTTCGATCTTGGATTGCCTGTTAGAAGTTTTGTGTGTGTGTGATTCTTACTGACAAAGTTTTGGTCCCACCTTGTTGGGAATATTCCTCTTGATTCTTAGATAATTCTTATGGTTAATTTTGGATGAATAACTGTGTTCCAGAGTACTTGTTTTTTTATTTGGGAAACTATTGAATCTGCATAACTGCCCAACGGCATTGTTGAGGTAATTTTGAATCTTGATATGTTATTATTATTATTGTATAGAATCACATGTTTTCCCGAAATAACTGTTTTTTGCAGTTGTTTGGGCACTTTAGGACTGAACGTCACTCAGGGAAGTTTTAGTTAGCTGTGCAATAGTATGCAAAGACTGGTTTCCAGCGTTCAGACCACACCACATCTGTTTTGGTCACTACTGGTTCAATACATCGTGTTTCATAATTTTATTTGAACAAAAAGAATATTTGTACTTCCATCAACTGATACAAGATGTATTAGTTGTTTGTAATAAAAGCCTGTTCCAGAACTTTTAAGATATTCTGTTACTTAATTCTGCAAGACTAAGGACACTTAAATACTTGTTGTGCATACAATAAGAATCACCATCACGTGAGTAACTGTTCACTGATAATCTCCAACTTAGCTTTTTTGAAGTGTCAGTGAAAGATGATGTTTCATAAGATTATGTGAAGCAGAAGTGAAATCATCATAAAAAAGTGGTGTTCACTTAGCTCATCACAGAAAAAACCCAGAAAATTAAAGATATCAATGACTGAACTTCAATCAGACATCTCATTCAAAACAAGCATACCCTAAATTTTAAAGCTGCTACAAAATTTAAAGGAAGAACCATATAAACTATTTACATTCTCAACACTTTTGACCTCCAATTTTATTCAACTCATTACGTGAATTCCCTTTAAGTAGAAGAATCATTTATTTTAATGTATAAAATATGAAGGATTTTTTTTCATATTGTTGAAATAAAGAAGATATTAGACTTCAGATCCGGCATCCCCTTCGGGTGACACCTAACAACGAGAATGCTGACGATAGTGATTATCGTGATTGCAAATAAATTGGTTATAAGATTTCCCTCGAGAGACAGGAGTATATTTTTACAAAAATTATTCATTTTCTCCTTATAATTTTTGGTGGTATCATTTCGTCAGGTGAATATAACACAAAGGCGTTATCACATAGTTCTGTTGTTATCACCTCAATTCTTTCGTAAATAATAATTAGTTGTTCAATGAAGGTGAACTAAAATCCCGTCGCTTTTCATTGTGCTGATCATCATATGATCACGAGATTTATTTCATTATTATTGTTCCTTGGGTTCCTAGTGGAACATAGGACTTCAACTGAACGTCTCCACTTGCTTCTGTCTTCTGCTGTACTTTTCACCTGCATCCATCTTAGTCCATACGCTTTCAACTCCTCTTCACACGATCTCCTCCATGTCACCCTTGCACTGACGACCAACTCGCCGCTTCCCTTTCGGCCTGGTTCCACTCGAACAATGGCCTGACGCACGCGCGACGCCACCCAGCGGCGGCCTCCTCAGCGAGTGTCCAATCCATCCACCTTCACTTTCTCCTGCATATTTGTTGGCTGGCGATTGGTTCTTGTTTTGTTTGTTTGTTCCCATAGTTTCTTGTTGATGATTGTTTCCGGCCCGGCCATCTGATCTTCAGTATAGAGCCAGCGAAGACAGTTGTTGATAAAGGTCTGCAACAGGCCGTTGGAAATATTCTTTGTGACCCGCCCGCCAAGTTTCTGATCCGTATAGAAGAAGACCTCGCCTGGATTACTAGCTCGCTAGTTTTCTAGCCGGTCCAAATCCCGGATAAAGAGGAATGGTTGGGGCGTGGTGCTAGCAACTTTACCGCCAAAACATAACCAAATCGCTACAGAGACTACAACGAACAAATATATTAAAAATTCTAAAAAAAATCACGAAATTTGCCCTGTCAGTATTTTGATTGAAGATTACGTCAAGAGAGTACATCACTGGAAGCCAAGGTGAGCTGCTCACCTACTTTATCCTAGTCTGGGTCTACACTGCAGTACTCACCCATGGCCACACTAGCGTTTGAACTCAAGACATTCACTTTTATGACTAGCCCATTGATAATCCAGTAACTTTCTACCGACTAACGATATACAGCCCCCTCCGAAATCCATCAGTTTCCACCTAATCGTTGGCTGAAGGATGGATATCCTGAAGTGACAACCACTGGCTTCACCGTATCAGGTTGAAGCGAATGCTTATGTACTAGTTTCAGTTGACGGGATTTAGAATAAATGGATCATTGAATTCGAGCTACCTGGATGAATGGTTAACACTCTGGCGTCGTAAATAGCAAGGTCATGCATTTAATGCCCAGTGGGGCAAAGGGTACGTGATAGTAGAGAACCCCGAACAAGGACGAAACAGATGTCGACAGAAAAAAACAATCAAAAATCCCTACAAAACCGTAGTTCAAAATAAATTAGTTTTTTTCAGTTAGTGACAAAAACATTTCACATATACGAATTGGGATGAAACAGTGCTATTCAAAATATGAAATTAAGTTTATCTTAATAATTGTCTTTCCATTTCGTCTGTCTGTATCTGCAATACAAGTGAGATTGTTGATTGACTTTATGTTTTAATTAGTACCTAGCTTTTTTCTATTTAGAATAAAAAATTATTAACAAGTGCTTTCAAAGAAAATCAGACAGAATTTTTTTTCTAGTGAATTCTCCACCCCAACACAACTGAGACAATCAATGCAACTGGGATTAAAAATACATGATGATGTTGATGATGATAATAACAACAGTCTGTATTGTTTTTATTTGTTTTGTCATTTTTTTAAATTTATTTTTTGTGCAAAAATTAATTTGATTCCTTCTGCCCTTAGGTTAACTTTTTCGCCGTCACTTAATTGTCACTTACTGTTTTATGGGTGAATTAAATAAACATATGGATTTTGGAGATGGGATTAGCCCACAAACCAGTCTTAATGTCAACTAATCTCTTCACTCTTAGGGTCATCTGGAAAGGCGGTCGTTTCATTTAGGGAGAGTGCATAAAATTCTGAAGATTTCGTCTAAAACCATCCAGTTGATAACACATTTATGTGAGCTACAAACCTTTCTCACCATTCAATAGTATTTTTAATTTGTAAGTTGCAAACTCTACATACCCTTCAGGAATAAGTTATCATTTTCACATCGTGCAAAACAACAATGTCGGGTAGCTATTAACATCGAATTAGTCCACTGGTTCAGCATTTGACTTATCGGTAGTTTAACTTGTATACACCGTGTCTCTTGAAGACTTTTTTTATTTGTAGATTGTTCATTGACTAACTCTGGTTAGAGAACCACTGAAAACCAGTAAGCATTGGACAACTGTTTCTTCCCTATACGGGCTTCTTCAGTATTACGTACCCATGAACCCACCGGAGATCGAATCTAGGACATTCAGGTTATGAGATCAAACTTGCTGGTCATTCAACCAATGGGACACAATCCACTGGCCGATCAGTTCCAACCTCCACCAACTCGCAAGATATTTGTGGACTGCTAACTAGTGTGATTGGTGAGTGTTTGTCATCACATCCAACTTGGTAGACGCCACTAGTCACGACCCCCCCATTAGAACTTCAGGCAAGAGCACTCAACTGAATCCCTGCAAACCGTCTTTTTATGTTTATGGATTTCATGTGCGAATAGGGGGAGTTGGCTGAGATAATAAACTAATGTATAATATTGATAATGAATAAACTTTTTACTAGATTTCACTCCTTTTTAAAACTAACGCACAATAGGATTGAATACTAGTCAGCTTTTTTATATATAAACTCATTGATTGTATGTTTGGTAACAAGATTCGAATCAACACTAGTGGGATCAGTCTTCCAATTCAGACCCAACTTGGACAGCTTGTAGCTGCTTAATTTTTCTCGTAGGTTGTTAAGTCTAGTCATTTTCTGAATAAAAATATTTTTCTTGTTAGACTGACAAAAATATGATTTATGAATTCTTTATTTTTCATTTACCCCACTTACCTACATATTAATACCACTTAGAAGAAAGTTTTTCAAACTTAAAATTTATCAAATTTATAAGCCTGAGATACTTTCAATTACCTAATTAGCATACACAAAATTGAAAAGTTTAGGATTTACAAGTTTTTTTTTTCAAATAAAAATACTTACAGTTGGAGATAGTACTAGATTTTTTAAAAATTATAATGGAACTTATTATGTTAAATATACTTCAAATGAGTGTTATTTCATGCTAATTGAAGTGTATTTTGATGGGAACACTATACAATGAAAGTTGTATACAAAAATTTCATTTTGTTTAAAATCGATTCGACTGTACGAATATTGTTAAGTGTTTGTTACAAAGTAGAAGATTTATTGTTATCTGACTGACTGAGTCTCAACACAGAACTTTGCACAGGAATGCATCAGTTCAAATCGACACACACACACACACACCCTGTGTATCACACATGAGTAGAGAAAAGGTAGTTAAAGAGATTCTGAAGGACTATAATAAGCAGAAATGTGACGGAGAAAGAATAGTAATATGGAAAAAGAGCATTAAGGAAAAACAATGATGGTTTAGTGGATATGAAAGGTCACAAACACTGAATACACACATACCACTGAGAACTGTTTTGAGACGTATCATCAAGTCTCCGTCTATTGGTTCTTAGCATCCCAAGGACTCCAACCGGGCAGTCTACACTTCTCTACGCAACTCAAACCGACTATCGAAGACTTCATAGACTGGTGCCGGGTTTAGGTTTGACCAGGTCGAACTCTTTTCCAACTTAATCCTCTGTTGGCTGATAGTTCGGCATGCCTAATATGTGTCTTAGCCATCTCGATCTGTGTAGCTTCACAATCTCATCGACTGAATTACCCTCATTACCAAACATCCTACACCTACTCAACATTTGACACCACTTTACACCGGAGATGCAGCACAAGTATATGTGATCAGAGAGCTACTCCTCTCATATTTTCCAGTTTCAGTAGCCATACCTCATAGAGCTAACTACCGTGCAGAATATGCACTTTTTGATCGGTAGCCGGCAATCATGTCTACGCTACCGATAATGTAAGTTGGCAATTGCCGCATGGGTTTTCTGTCGCCATGTTCGGGTTTCTTCAGCAATTAGTCGATTGGGTCTTATGCAACTACTTAAATAAGTGAAGTGGTCAACATGCTCTACCACTTTACCCACAACCTTTAAGCTAGGAGTCAGTGCAGACCATCTTCGTAGCATCATATTACATTCGACAGGGATGAATCACATGTCAGACATTCAAGGATTTCTATTCAAGGTATTCAGAAGACTCTTTATTTCCATCGTAGTCTTTTCAACTAGGAGGACAATATGATCTGCATACTCTAAGTAAACAAGTCTGTCATCTGGTAACAAGTCGACCTTAGAGTCGCTATAATCAATTACTATCATTTCCATTGGTACACCTATAATGAAATTAAACAGAAATGGCGACAGCGGGAATCCCTGACAGACACAACTGGTTGTTGTGATTTCTGATGACAAATTTCCATAGACTGCCTACTGAATGTACTGTGTGTGTTAGAGGTTCAGTGGTAGAATGCTTGCCAACCACGCAAGTGTTCCTGATTCAACTCCAGATCGACATACTCATATAACCCTCTTAGCCGATAGTAATCCCGTTAAAGAAGAAAGAATGGCCTTGAAACCATCAACCCTACCCGTAAAATAAATGTTTCCGGTAGTGAAACTTCAAAGCAGAAGTACTATGTTCCACACAAAATACTTAAGGAAAGACGAAAACTGGCAGCACTGTAAGGAAAATATCATCTAAGAAAATTCTTTCCAACAGTGTGATAAATCCAATTAAAATGCAAGAGAAAGGGTTAAAACGACCAGCTATAAATAGCCGTTGTTTTGAGAATTCGTGGATTCAAATTAAATCCATTGCGTACACTTCAGTTTCTGAGAATCTCACAAAATTTAGGACATTCGATCCATTTCTTCCAGTATCTTTCAAACTACATTCAAAAGGTGATTTGATGAAATCAGTTACAAGATATGAAACATGAAAAATTTTAGTTATGTCCAGGTAACTGATTATTCAGGGCGTAATACTTTCAGTTTCTCCCAATATGTCTTAAACGATAAGAGGAATCTTTTAGTCGAGTAGTTTGAATTCATTGCTTAACTTTGTTCTTCAATTCTCTTTCGGTAGTAACGCTTTGTCATAAAGTCATTGAAAATAATCTCAGAGTGTTTAGAAGACCGAAACAAGGTTCATTTGAACGTTTCACTGTCTAAGCTTTTGAATCAGAATTTACACGGATTTTACTAAACATCAAAATATGTATTCAAATAATACATAGGATGTTATGTATTTTTTATTTATTTATTTTTGATTACAGCTTGATTCCACACCGTATTTTTGGTACAAGTATGCAATTTTCAGCATGGATATCAGGAATCCAAATTTCGCAGGCCGACCATAGGTATCAGGTGTGCGTCGGCAGGGATTCGAACTTCGGACCATGTTCATTGTCGGCGAGAGTTTTAACCACTGTGCCACCGAAGCAGTGGCACAGTAATTCTATTGAAGAAGCTGCGGCTTACACAGTGAAACTTCCACGAAAATCTTATTTTGGTTTCCTAAACACACTGAGATTATTATAATTCATTTTTATATGATTCAATTAAAACCGGTGCTCATATTATTCCAGGGGATTCTCAGCATCTAAGATCTGCATATAGATCACGGTGGCCTGCTTAAGCTACTAGGCTGCCAGAACTTTCATTCATCGAAATGCTTCATACATTCTTCATTTCTGGGTGTTTTTATCATGCAGTTATATCAAATAATCACTACATGGACTCATGCACATACGTAATCAACTTTCAATAAAACACTGTGCAGTCTTTTTGGAGGGGATGGAGAAAAAAATGAATGATTTGGTTCTCTTTCCATATGTGACAGCACTAAGTCATATTGTGGTGAGAGCAGCCTGCTAGCCGATTAGTTGACATTAATCTACTTCAATGTCTAGGTCACTAATATGGGCCGTGAGAAAATATGAACAAGGCTGTTCAACAACCAATCACAGCAAACTTAAACGTGGGCAAATATGATTCGCGGATAGATGGCTCCACTTTCCGAGGAACTCGAAAACAACAAATCAAGAGGCCGCGTTTTTCTACTTGACTAGGCTACAATAATGTATGTGAAATTTATATAAATACGTGTTGATTTCCGTAATAAAACGATCTGTTACCTGGCCCTTGTCTTCTGTTGTTACAATATGACATACTCCAGATTCTTACTTTACATGTAAACGCCGTATGAAGAGGAAATATTTTATGACTAAATACACTGAAAATTTCTGTACTTTGTTGTGAAATGTTGTCTTAAATGATGCTCTTTTATTATTACTATTAATATTTCTGAATTGTCTAAAATTTCAAACCTCATTTCTCTACGGATGTGTTTACTACGTCTAAAATTCTGAAAGTTCAAATTCGTCCTTTTAGTCTTCAAATTATGTATTTACGAATGTAGAGATACAAAAGAAGTTTACCAAAAGATATTTTATCTATCCTAGTCAACTTTTTATTTCATCTATTGCATAAAACCTAAAAATGACATAGCATAAATGGGTGGATGGTTCAACCATAAGGAAGGTTCAACCTCTATTCTCATCCAATGCACTCGTAAATCTCGCCTAGTCTACTAGTCGACAGCAAGCCTGGAAAAGAAGAAAGGTTAAAGATGAAGATAACAAGCCCACCCAGTGGAAACGAAACACAACTGCTACTCAGACTTTAAAGACTATAGCTTGGAATACAAAGAAAGAAAGAAAAATAAGCACTACGGATCTAGTGAATCAAATATTTTGAATATTTAGTAGATTACTTTAGGTAAGGCGGTTTTCATCCGTTGGCACGTGAAAGATAAATATTTTTAATACCGGCTTAGCAACATACTGTTATGTTAGAATATACTTCATTCGTCTTAATTTCATTTGAACTTGTGACTGTGTATTCGGTATATAAATAACTGAATATGGGGACTATTTCCCTAAGCTATTTCTAATATATTACATCCTATCTTGGTACTGGCATCAGTGGTTCAGCGGTAGAACGCTCGCCAACCCCGCATGTGATATGAGATTAGATCTCCGGCTGACATTCTCCTAAACCTCGCTAATCCAGTAGTAAGGCAGGTAAAGAGGGAAGGTGGGGCGTGAAACCAGCGACTCCACTCCTTAAAAATGACACTACTGCTACGAAATCTCAAAGGTGAACCTTGAAGCCCTTTGTTCCACTGGGCGAAAAGTAATGTAGTTAGATAGAAAGAGAGTTTATTCACTGAATATTTATTCATTGGACCAACAACAACAGATAAGACAGAAATGATGCAACTCCACTCCCATATATGTGGGAAGGTGGGTTAAAAACAGAAGGAAATGAGGCTGTCTAAGGGAGGTAAGATAGGCATATGAATACACTGATATGACTTAAAGCCATAAACTGTATTTAAATCATCATATGGTTGTCAATACTACATCATCTATTCAGTTGCTCAACTTCCAAACGCTGAGCCACGCGTTCAAATCCCACTCTCTCTCTCTCTCTCTAAATAGATTCAAGCGGCTAAATAGCATCACCGGCCTTCAAAGAATTTATATGTGTGGCTCATCGCCTACTGCATGCAAATGCAAATTGTTGACGAGTAATGTTGTACCTACATCACATTACTATGTGTTTTATCAGATAAACGGATCTAATATGAAATTATGTTGTAACGTGGTGATCACATTCTACTCTTACTTTCATGCTGCCTACAGAAACTATTACTAAGTTTAATCAGATGCAAAAAAGGCATACAGAAAGCAAACTATTATGAATAAGCAAGCTGATAAAAATTAACACCATCTAAACAAGTAATCCCAGTAAAAAAAAACTAAACACCGAAAGTTTTTTTAAGTGCTACACAGTGATAAATGTTGTTGTTTTCTATGTGTAGACCGCCAAAATCTTTTTATGCGATACTATTTTTATACAAAAGGATGCAAGCGAATTTTCCCAGATGACTCAAGCCTATTATTTGCATCCATATTTAGTTGTCGCATATACACAATTCTACTTATTCATGGCCTTTTAGGTATTTAAAAGTGCACAAAAACTTCCATATTCGAATACATGGTGATGACTCTTTCTTCACTATCTGAGAATTAAGCTTGTTTTGCTTTAATGTTAAAATTTATTACACATTAAAACTAAAAAATATGTATTAAAAGAAGCTTCTAAGCGTATAGTCTATAATAGAACCTATTTCTTAATTGAAATTACATTTATGTAAATTTCTAAATCCATTATAATATTTATATTCTTTTCTAATCTGAGTGGTAATTTATTCTGTTGTAGTGAAATAATTCATGAAATCGAAGTTATTAAAAGAAGAACTATGAAATTATTCAGTGTAGACTAAATTGTATTATTTATGCGTACTTGTCGAGGTAAACTCAATGAGTTATATCGGTCTTACAAGTAAGGTGGTTTGACTCACTGACTAACTGAGTGAGTTTCAACATACGACTTTACACAGAAGTCCAGCGCTACAAATCCCTACAATCCATGTAGCACGCAAAAACAGAGGAAAAACAAAAATTCATAAAAACTGTAATGAGCAGAAGAATGCAAAGATGGAAAACATTACGGCTGAATGGATAGGAGAGACCACCATCGAAAATGATTTTGAGTAACATCTCGAATAGACTCTAATCATTTGTTTCTTAGCATCTCGAAGACCCCAACCAGGCAGTCTACCAAACCAGGCCCAAACCAACTATCAAAGAATTCATGGACTGTTGTCATGTTTTGGTTTGACTATCCCTAACTTTTCTTCAGCCTGATGCTATGTCAGCTAAAACTGATAGGCGAGGTAGTTGGTAAACACTACTGCTTTTTCATGCAGGTAGTCTGTATGTGTTTTAGTGCGTAAAAGAGTCTTTAACTGATCCTTTTATTAGTTTATTGAAACCATAAACAGCAGCTATTAAGAACGTTTAAAATGATAATCATAAAGAAGATTTAACTTAGTTCATTTGAAAATCATTGTGCATGCTCATTAAGCTATAGTCAATGTTAGAATTTCAGATAAGTCTATCAAATGTTTCTGTTTCATGAGTTAAAAATGAGACTACAGGGTGTCTATGAAATACTTCTCCTAGTTGCTTGGTTCATGTCTATGGTTGTCTTTTTAGATGGTGCCTGCATCCCCAAAGAATGACGGTGTTCCCACTGAAACACGATGAGATGACGTATTGATTAAAACATCAAGGACATTACCTATTGAGTTGATGAATCACAAAAGTCACCTCTTGTGCAAAAGATATGAAAGGATTTATTCCTCAGTTTCTGTACAATCGGTAGTGTGACATAAGTAGAATTTCGGAAAGGATTTTTTCACTCCAACAAACTAAAATTAAACTATTCATTAGTATTACAAGGGAAGTCATCCTACGATAATATAAAGAATATTTCTGAAGTTATCGCTGAACTATTGCTGCTCACAAGGTATTTCAGTAACTTCATTCTGTACTATGTAGACACAAAGATTCAATAGTGAGAAAATACAAAACTGACACCATTGCGTCACCTCAAGAAAACATTGTGTTGGGCAACAAGAGATAATACCTCGTCTTTGCATCCCAGAACTCAAGCTAGTAGTAAAAAGACATGATATCAATTCCCTTATATAAATGCGCGTGGATAACCATGGGGATCAGCTCAACCAGTAAAATGTAAAGGAAATTCGAAGAATGACAGAAGATTCCCAGAAGCCTAGTACTGAGATCCGTTCGCAATATACAGACATATGGATACTGATCAAAATTATCCGTCTGTAAAGAAAAAACTGCACAACTAGAAGGTTAAATATTAGGTCAACGAGCCTCTCAAATGAATTTCATGATCTCCAGAGACAACTGGTCGTATAAACAGTTACTGAAAAGACAATCATTTCATTCATGGCGAACCCTTAAAGCTCACTTCCTTAAAAAGTTACCGCTGAAGATGTTGTCTAGAAGGACGATAAATGCTTCCGCGCAACAACAACACTGAAAGTATCTGTCTAAGCTAAAAGTTCCCACCCTTATTTCTGCCTATTAACAATACATCCAAATTAACTTAAATGTTACCTATTTAGTAGAAATTTGGTTAACTGTATAGTTTCATCCTAGTTAGCATGTTACATACATTGGCCTTCGGCTGATGATGATGATGATTTTCGTAAAAGCGAAATTCAAAATAATAACCAACAAATCATGAGCACTGTTCATTAGATTACTCAGTCTTCTCCTTTCTGTTCTATGCAAATGTTAATTCACTACTACATTAATTCATTCCAGTTACAATTAAGAGAGAGAGCAAAATAATTTCTAAGTTTAAAATCATTGAATTAAATGCATTTCTGCTTAGAACTTACCGGTGGGCATCTACTGGACACTGGTAATGAATGAACTGGTAAACTCCTAGCATACCTTCGATTAAGCGTTTGATAATAATCCAGTGAAGTTGACAATGGTGAATGTAATACGATTGCTGGTGTTATTGGTGTTGTTATCGGCATCACTGGATGTTTATGTTTTGAAGAAAATGAATTACCTAGTGAATGCTTTATGCGTGGAATATTTACATTCGATATAGACATAAGAGGGATAGTTGAATTACAGAATAATAATGACAATATAAGTAATAGGTTAGAAGGTGATAGCAGTAATATAAGGTGTTGATGGAATCTTAAGCTTAATGAGGTACAATACATGTTAATGAATGAATTCATTATTCATTTACTTACATATGTACATCTGAAGGAAAACAAAGATATTTGCAACTTATTGAGATAGGGTAGTTTTGCAGAAAAGATAATACAGCATCAGACTTAGTGATTGCATAATGTTTTTCACCACATAGATATGAGTGAAAAAATGAACGAAGAGTGTTTTGGTAGAAAGCAATTTTTTCTAGTACATAAAGTTAGATTTGTAAGAATTGCCTAGATGCATGTATAAAAAAGTACCACAACTTTCACATACGGTCACAGATACACGTATACAGTAAATACTACTATTATCATAGACAGTATTATAGAGATATCTCCTTTGAAGTTAACTCTCAAAGAAAGTGAAAATCTAAGTTTCGGTTTGAAAATGCAAATTGTTTTCCTGTCTGTCCTGTTCAAATTTGACAATCTTATTGGAGATTATTAGAAAAGAAGATTAAGAAACCTTTTTCTATGGTTGGCATATTTATAGGTAGAAATTATAAATATATATGTGCACAAACGCGTGCATACACACATACTCACATACATTAATGCATATAAACACCTTTAACTACATACCCACATACATACACACATGCATACACTAGAAAAAGCTTTGTGTTGAGATTGTTGACGTTGTTGTGACCAATTACGCCTCAGCTTGTTGGGTGGTCCTCGGTTTAGCAGTCTACACCATCTGTTGACTACCTATTGTAATTTAATATACACACTGGAATACTTTGTTTATTTCTTCCCCTATGATGTGACAATTATTTGTTTGCTGAAAAATAAACGATGATTATATGGACAAAATATTTTTTTTTTAAATTGTGGGCAAATAAAGTAAGAACAAAGGCCAGTGTTTTATTCGGCCAATGAATACTACTTTTGACGTATGAATTGACCTTATTTATATGTGTGAAAGGTTGTTATGTATCCACATGTGTTTTTGTTTCTGGTATCTATCTATTTATTTATGTCTTTTAGATTGTGGTTTGTTTATAAACTACCTCTTAACCCATGCGTCTGGGTATACTAATTTTCGGTAAGTTTACCTGACTTGACCGCACTAAAAATATAAGACAATAACCGCACTGTTTAGCCGATTATTTTTCAATTGTCTGCCGGTAGGTCACACCGACAATAAATATAAACTGTTACTATGGTAATAAAACGTTCAAAGTGATGTTACCGAATGCTGTGATAAAATGTCAATAAAAAAAAACGCCTAATCTGTGTGGAATACTGAGTTTTGTCAATCCCAAAAATGTAACCACAGCAATTCATTTACCAGTACAAAACAGTTAACAAGATACCCATCTTTATACAACTCCATTTTAAAGATGAGAGCAGTCGTCAGAAGATCGAAGATGCTACCAGTCAGAAGCTGTCCTACTGCTAAGTTCAGCCTCTTCTATTACATAATATTCTGTTTTGTCAAATGTTGATTGCTGCTTTGTATACGAATCCACATGTGTAATAATAATGACTTTATTCTGAAAAATGCTTTAATGTATATTGCAAAATTCTCAGAATATTCTATTGCAAAGTATTTACCCTACGTCTGGAACCTTCAAAAAAACTTAACAATATATCATGTGCAAGAATATCGTGCTATCCAAAGCACGCTGTAATAACCTTCTATGCTTTCTCTCCCTATTAACCAAAGCAGTAGGTTTTATCGTATTTGAAAAGAGACGTGAGTACAAATTGCGATTCAGAGACATAATTAGATAATTGAAACCTAATGAAATAGGATAAACAAGATAAATTTTGATCAGTGGGGAATTAGGTAGCCAATAGTTCAAGCAGCCCGGCAGGTTTCTAACCCAGCAATTATACCAGGATGACAGGAAGAAAGATAAAATTTAAAGCTTTCTGAAAATGTATTAAAATTCTACACTTAAGGAGGACAAATAGTTTTAACTGTGTAATTAGCAGGTAACTTGTTGATGCAGCATGTGAAGTAGACGTGTTGAAGTCCTTAACAAACAAAATAATTTAAATGTTCTGCGATTCGCTGAGGCTGTAGTTACCGCCTTTACGTATTCAGACAGAAGTGGTTACTTTTTGAAAAAAAATCCCCATTAGAAATCTCAAATACTGAATACTGAACAAATAACATTTTTTTTCAATAACTTCTTCATCAGGTTCTACAGGCGATCCTTCTGAAACATCTGTGGTCTGTGTGCAGAAGAAACGGGTCCAACCACTACTACTGCCCTGGCCTTCTGTTGAGACTTCTCTACTCTTTCTTACGTAACTCCTACTGAATTAATTCGAACTTTCTCTTCGTGTGTACGAAAATTGTCCCAAAGATCCAAGAAAGAAATAATGTTTGAAAGTTAGTTCCACTTAATTTTGCATTCTGTTGTGACAGCAATAATTTATAAATCCTTTAAATATAACCGAACCACAGCATAAATGCACAAATCACTTATTTTAAGGAGCAAGTGTGAAACAGCAATTCGCCATCGGACATCACAGGACGCCATATTGCTTTAGCCTTACCACATATCTGTTAGGTAACTTTGAATTAAATCACAAATTTGGAAAATGAATTGAGGCTTATCGTTAATTTTATACATTATAAGCTGTAAACCTCACATATGTGGTGAATTGCTACATATCGTAAGCACTACATACATGGGCAGGTTATATAAAAAGGAGGAATTTCATGTGTACTGCGGTCAGACAAGTGGAATTTATAAAACCAACCATCGTACAACAATGGGTTGTCTGAGAATAGAGAACGTGTATTCTAATTTCCCCTAACTGTGTTACTGCTACATTTCAATAAAACAGTAATTTGTTAGACTGAAAAAATTTCTTACAGTTTAAACATATTCTATGCACATATTGCTTTGCTAATTAAGTCTAGCTTCAGTTGAGATATTGTAGTCACCAACAGAAGAGGATCCAGTAAGCAAAATATGCGTTTGTCTTGTTTAAAAGCCTTGAAAACCTGTTGCATGATAACTTCATGATTTTAAATGTACGTATTATTTGATTTTCATGTTAAGTGGGAATAAAAGTAGCTTATATGATAGATGCTTTAATTCAGCCAACTTAGAAACTATATATTTTTTTATACAGTTTCTAAAGCATACATCAAATGCATGTGTTTGTTATTGGCATGGAATACACACTTCACTCAAGTAATGTGAATATACCCACAATCTATTCAGAACCAAAATAATTAGAGCGAACAGTTGTTTTCAATAAAATCTTCTCCAGGTTATCCAATTAATTGCAAATTCATTAATTTTAGTGTACAATATCAAATTAGAATTATATCAGAAAGTGCATTGTGATGGAAGTACAGATGGAATAACAGTCCGTTGGTTTCGATCATTATTTGAATTCTCATTACATATCGAGTCATCTAAGTGGGGGTGGCACAGCGGTTAGGACGCTCGCCAACCATGCATATGGTCCGGGGTTCGATCCGCGGCCGACAAACTCCTTTACCTCACTAAGCCAGAAATAATGCTGGTAAAGAGGAAAGGTTGGGCATGAGGCTAGCAACACCATCCTGTAAAAATTAAACACTGCTACAGAAACTTCAAGACACTAGTTTGAGGTCCTATGTTCCACTGGGAACGTGAAGGAAAAAAATCCGTCAGTGGTTCAAAGATAGAATGCTTGCCAACCACGCATGTAGTTCAGGGTTCAATCCTCGGACGACACATTCCTAAACCTTGTTAATGTGGTAGTAAGCCTGATAATAATAATAACAGCAATAATAATAATAATTATTATTATTTGTTTTATTCCAAAACAGTACTTGTGATATAGAATGGAATTCTCAGCTTATCACTATAGTATTGCATCCAGTTTGTACATCAACAATAAATAAAATTCTGCATACATTATGGGTAATCTCAGTTCGTTTTGACAACACCATATTAGCATATAGGTAGCAAAGCCAAAAGCGAAAAGAATGTTTAAAGGTGTTAGAAAAGTAGATGCTAGCATATTTACTGGCGTAAGCGGTAACAAAAAGGTCAAGATATACAGAGCGTGAAACAACGAAGAAGAATTTTATAAATAGAGTTTGTAAGGAAAAGAGAAACAAAGCACCACATAACAGAAAAAAGAGAAAAGGAAAGGAAAGAAAGAAAACGTTGTACCAATAAATGATGTGAGTTGGAAAGACGAGATCCAGTTGTTCTACTGACTATTTAATAAGTTATAAATTTCACGCCCAATGCTTTCTTTATCGTAAAGAACACGAGCTAAGTAGGGTATAGTTGAGTCTTTGTACTTGCTAGTGAGAGCATATAGTTTTCTATATAGGCTTCTGGGTGTGCCTGATGAGATACAAGTGGCGAGTTGTGGATGAAGAGGTTGGCGTGAGTTAGATAAAATGGATTTAGCCCATTTTTCACATTAGTCCAAGTGCCTGTCAACCAGAATATTAACAAGCTGGTTAAGTGGCACGTTGCTTACCCTTCTGACAACCTTTAACATCCTGCGTAACAAGGTATAGTCTTTCTTCAGTAGCCCTGGAAAAACTAAGTGGGAACAATAGGGAATTATAGACAGGATGCAAGAGTTAACGAATTGTAAGAGTAAGGGTTGGGTTATTCCAGAATGTTTTAACTTCTTGATGTCGAAGGTAAGACGGAATATTTTCTTAGAAATCATCAAGATATGAGACGAATAGGAAAGATCAGCAGATAGAATGACGCCTAGGTATTTAATTTCAGACTTGGTTTCTATTTCAGTCTCACCTACCTTGCATACTACATGACTGCTAACCAGTTTGTTTAGATAAGATTTATGCCTAAAGGTGAAATAGACTGTTTGACATTTAGAGGGATTTAAGGTAAGATAGTTTTCCTTGGATCACTGGCTGATTTCTGATAAAAAGCCATCTAGTTTGGGGCAGTCATCTTTACACTTGACAGGTAAAGATACAGTCAGATCGGCATGAGACTAACCCCTGCACTTTGTAAAAATAAAACCACTGCTACTGAAATTTCAAAGCTGAATGTTGAAGCCCTATGTCACACTGGGAACGTAAAGAAATAAAATTTTCAAAACGTCTAGTCAATAAGAACATCAGATTAAATGAATTTAAGTAGTTCAGTATATTTATATTCGATAAAAAATAATACTCATGTCAGATAAGCACCTAAACGACTGAGATTCTGTTCCTGGCTGATGCACGCCTAAGCCTTACTTTAAACCAACTGTAGCGGAAGCGGTAGGATATACTTCTTTAGGATACTGAGATGAAGTCTTCGCGTATTGTTTTCTGCCGCTTTTTATGCTTTACTTAAGGTAATGGAATAATGAGTGAATTAGAGAAAGCTAACTAGATAGGTAAGGTGAGAAGAAATGATGACGCTTTACTTCGATATCAGGCTTATATAAATTCATACCTTTTAGATAAATAATACCTTATAGTACAAGCTTCATAGCACTGTGACCATGTAATTGTGTTCAGGTGTGTGTATCTTTATAAATCCCAGACGAAAACAGTGATTTGTACTACTTATATAGTAAAATGTAAGTAGTATGTAGTATGATATCAGGGAGGAAATTAATTAAAGTTTATCTTTACTGTGTAGATGATTTTGAGAAAGAAACAACTTAGACACAGGAAAGGGTGAGTGAATAGAGTGATAGAAAATGAAGAAAATATTTCCCCAAGGCCAACATCAGATACACTTTGCGTAAAGTCATGTAAATATGTCTACACGTTGTTAATTTCATTTTAGTTAATTATATGTTCAGTAATTACATAGAAAATATATTGGTGAAGCATCAAAGAGAAATAGTCTATATGTTTACATCAGACAGAAACTGAATTTCTATTTCTATTTCATGGACCTACTTCCGTTTATTAGTTTGAAAGGAAGGATTCAATGATACTACATTAAGCGTACACCATCTTATATTTATTCAACACAGACCGAAAACAGTTAATTAACCAAATTGGAACGATAACTACATAGTTCGAAATACGAAATATATTGCAGATTAAAGGTGTTAAGCCAAGATGAGTGCTTATCTAACTACGGATATTGTACAAACAGTTGAGTATAACACAACAGTGAAGGTCAACACACCTTGTGTGGATTAATGTAAACGTTGTAGACATTTTATCTGACATAACTATTCACCACAACAGGAATAACACCTATGAAACTGAGCAAAAATAACTAAGCGAATTTATTCAGTCAGTTAATCGTTAGACTGGTACAACTTGAAATATCAAATAAAAGTAGAATTAAGGTAAAAATTTAATAGAGCACTATTTCAGCGAACAATCAGTCAAATTTAAATATCTGTGGTGTACATTTGTAATAATTAGACAAACAGATGAAATTAAAATTTATGATCTAAGTTATTGAATATGACTGTTAAAAGCCTTTTTTGAATACAACAATGAATTCATAGTCGCTTGACAACCATACTGTAACAACAGAAGACAAGGGCCAGGTAACAGATCGTTTTATTACGGAAATCAACACGTATTTATATAAATTTCACATACATTATTATAGCCTAGTCAAGTAGAAAAACGCGGTCTCTTGATTGGTTGTTTTCGAGTTCCTCGGAAAGTGGAGCCATCTATCCGCGAATCATATTTGCCCACGTTTAAGTTTGCTGTGATTGGTTGTTGAACAGCCTTGTTCATATTTTCTCACGGCCCATATTAGTGACCTAGACATTGAAGTAGATTAATGTCAACTAATCGGCCAGCAGGCTGCTCTCACCGCAATACTACTGATCCCTTTTTATCATCGCGTTGCAGTAGATAGATAGAATATAGATTAATACAGTTATCCTCACTACTAATTCAGAGTAGGAATAATTCCAGCGAACAACTGCCTGCTACAAGTTCTTTCTTAAGTTCATCACTTATAAATCCACTAATATTATCATACAATAGCCAGTAAAGTCAAATGAAAATTCTATCAAGAATTTTGTGGTATGAGTACAAGATGTAATCGCGGTCAGTTAACTTCGGTCTTCATTTCAGTGCACATAAAATTTAAAGTCAACAAAATCATGAGATAATTTAACTGAACAATGTGTTTGTGAATTTACAATCAAAAAACTTTTAGGTTTTAGGGGATGAATTATAGTCAGTGGTCTGGGGGAAATGTGATCACGAATGCGATAAGCCGGATTTATCTTCAAAGGAATGAAAAATAAGGGTTATATTAATAATAAAAAGAATGTTAATATGACTAATAACATTGATGTGGTGTAAACCATTTAAAGGTTGAGTTTCATACACGATGGATGAAGACTGAAGATGAAATAAAAATCATGATCATATCAAGGTTTCTAACCAGCAGCCTCCGAATTACTCATTGGGCGTTCTGACCGCTGAATAATGAGATCCCATGTGTTAACAAAGTCATCATTTCACTGCAGGCAGCTCAGGTAATGCCTACCTGTTGTGTGAATGATTGATACATTACTGTCTGTTTATTTCCTATCACTCCCAGTCATACGGAATGAGGACGAAAGAAGATAGCCTGGGTTTACAAGATGTTGTATCAGAAACATGATGGAAATAAAGAGTGAAGAAAATAAGGAATAAGAAAGTATAACTTAAACATAGTGGAATAACATTTGATAATAGGCTGCAGGCGGAACGGGTGAAGATGTCAAAGCTAGGACTGGAAAGGCATTATTGACCTTCACTAATCTGAAATAAGTGTGGAAATCTACTGCATTCAGCATAAAGAACAAGATTAGAATGTGCAATATTCCTTTCAGGTCACTTCTTCCAAGTAGTTCAAAAACTTGGAGAGTCATCAAAAGCATTTGCAACAGGCTTCAAACCTTTATGAACAGCTACCTTCGTTCGACGCTAAAGACCAGATAGCCTTCTGGAAAGGTTTAGCAACAAGGATCTCTAGTAGTGATCCAATCAAGAACCTATTGTCAGGCAAATAGGCCGGAAAAATTGGGAATGGATACGACAAACTCTGAGGAGGTTGCTGAGTGAAACCACGCAACAGGCTGTCGAATGATGAATGACGAGTCTGGCTTCCGAGGGTTACATAGAGGAGATTGTGAGAGAGAGATGAAAGTTTATGAGCGGTCCTGGTGCCTGCTAAAGTAGACTGCAGAGAAGAGAGTGAAATGGCGGTGTGTTGTTGAAGCCCTATGTTCCACTCGGAACCTTAAGAATAATAATAAGGTAGTAATAGTAATAGGCTTGATATGAGAAATTAGGAAATCGTAAACGTGTGAGATAAAGGTTTGTCGAGGAAACAAACAGAGATACAGGAAGAATCAGACAAGGGTTGAGAGTGTTAAATATCAACAAATATTTGTAAGAAATGTGTAAACCCTAGTGTGTGCCAAGGTAAACAAAATGCATGAATATGTTGTTTCTAGATAAAGAAATCAAGTTTTCAGTCAATTGAAGGGACTTTGTGAAACTACTCTTCTGTATCACCTTGCCTACTATAGTTACTTTTTAAAGCAACTGAACAAGCATAAATCTTGCGTTTTGTTCATATGTGAAAGTAATAAAATAGAAATAAAAATTATAAGCTAGACGTACTGATACCCACATGTGTAAATCTTCTACGGATGTCAAATTTATGTAAGCAGATATTCAAACTTTAAGCACAACACTGAGCATTCCATTTTTACTACACTATAAAGAAAGGCTTTTGGGGTGCGCATCATTTCGTAAAATTAATTATAATATCGAAGTGTTGAACATAGAATTCTCTCATACCAGTAGTTTTGTTCAGTTCTGTATTATTTATTTTAAGTACCTCTTTAACTTTTTTTGTATTGACTTATGCCTACAAAATGTCGTAAAATTTCAACCTTCGAGTTGTTATAATAGCTAAATAAAATCTATAATGCTTGCAAATGAGTTACCATGCTACAACAAGAGCGTTTGTTCTGGTCTTAAGTGTACTTGTTGAAATAAAATGATATGACGTGAAATGTAGTTACTGAGTTATTAAGTGGCATAGGACTTCTGTGCACTCTAATAATTGTTAGCAAGGCTTTCAGCAGGTAAAGCCGTTCGCCGATTGATTTCCTTTAACACCCAACAACGGATATTATTTTGGAACAAAAAACAAAATAATTGTTTCACCATGTAAATGCAAGGAATAGCCATAGTCTTTTTGACTTAATAACAAAAAAGTCATTATCAGTCTGTTACTTAAACTTATCTCACAGTAATGTTTCGTTTGAGAGACAGATAGTACCATTGCATGACTCCGTGGCTTGGTTGGTCAATGAATTTGCCTCCTAATCTGCAGGTCTTCAGTTTGATCGCTGGTGGGGTCACTAGTGAGCTGACGAGACTCAAACTGGAACGAAATAACCGTCCTATGCATCTTGGTTTCCAATGATCCTCTAAATGATGTTCAAAAGTGCCTCAAGTCTCTAAACCCTTCCCAGAGCATAGGTCCAGATTATGTACCTAGTATTATTTTTAAAAATGTTCTGATATTCTGTATCACCCTCTCACTGATCTATTTAACAAATCTTTTTCCGATAATATTGTGCCTGCCGTTTGGAAGGACATTGGAGTTGTGCCCATACCTAAATCTTCTACTGGAGCATGTGTCAAATTTAGACCCATTGCTATTACCTCTCCTTTTTTGAAAACTATGAAGAAATTACTTTTACTTAGTCTTGAACCTTCGCTTAAATCCTTTAATGACCCTAAACAATTTGCATATAAGCACAGTAGAAGTACTTTAGATGCAGCTGCCGTCTTATATCATAACATTGCTTCCAGTCTAGACAAGGGGGCTAAATTTGTTCGTTGCGCCTTCCTAGACTATACATCTGCTTTCGACTCGGTCCCTAGGGACATCTTATTAAATAAACTTGCTGCTAGTCAAACAGAATGTTGGGCTGTTAACTGGCTGCATTCCTATTTCTCAGAAAGAAAGCAGTACACCGTATATAAAGGGAAGTCTTCCACTTCATTGCCTACTGAAGCTGGTGTCCCTCAAGGCGTTGTCCTTTCTCCTTTTCTTTTTTATTTCTTCTTTCATGACTTGCCTCACTCTGATGAAATAAACCTTGTGAAGTATGCTGATGATTTAGTGGTTTCAATGGCTGTTAACTCCCAGCTAGATTGTACTAAAATAAATAGCTTTCTATCGAGATTCAGCAAATGGTCTGAGTCTAACGGTCTTAAACTGAATCCTTCTAAGTGTCAAACTGTTGATTTCAGCTTAAGATGTAAAAGACAGTTAAAAGAAGTCATCGATTCTCATGACAGTTGTAAAATTGAACGAACTATTCCCATACTGAGTCATAAGAAAAGGCACAAACAGCGAAGAAAATTTTCTTTTCGACGATTCATTTTCATGTGCTGTACAATCGTAATTATAATTAAACACATAAGTTTTTGACCAATCAGATACTGGTAAACTTTGTCCTTGAAAATTCTACTACATAATGTGAGGTGTAAGAAGGGATGACTAATTGTTAGTTAGAAAGGAGACAGAAGTTGGTATGACCTAATAAGTGTGAGATAATGACTAATCATTAAACTAGTGTAGAGTGGACAGGAACTAGTGTAAAGGTTATACAGTAGTTTTGTATAAGATCTGTGTGAAAAAGCAATGTTATTAATAAACAGTAATAGAGTAGTAATAAAATGTGGATGATGGGAATAGTAATAATAATAAAAGTATTAAGAACAGTTATAATAATAATAATAAATAATAGTGAACTTACATATTAAAAGAGAGGAAAAAAATTATAGTAAGAAATTTACTCTGGCCATGGTACGGCTAGAGAATGTATGTATCGTTTTTGTATGCATAGGTCCGGTTTTATGTCACGAATAGCTAATGCCTCAGCTATGTACAGATGTCGTATCCGGAGTCCTTTTGTACGATATTGAGGGACTCTGTGTACCACTGTGAAGCATTCGTGTGGGGGTGCTCGATGTCCGGAGATAACAAGGTGTTCGAGGATTGAGCTGTTGCTATTCTTCCTTTCTCCTCTGGCTAACCAAGCTGGGCAGTGTTCCAGGATACGTTTGTGAACTTGACGCTGCGTACGGCCGATATACTTTGCTCCACACGAGCAAATGAATTGATAAATACACAATGAAGTGGCTAAAGGCAGTATCTTGTCCTTAACGTTAGACTGGATTAACTGTCTGCAGGAGAATGTTATACGTAGAGTGGCTGTTGGGAATGTCTTCTTCAGACTTTTTGAAAGGCGGTTTCTGAGAATTTCCGCTGCGATGTCACCTTTGAATTCTAGGTTCATGAAGAGAGTCTTCTTAGGAACCGTTGTGATATTTGACACCGGGGGCTTCTCCTTCATGTTTTTGTCGATGAATCATGGCGGATACCCATTCTCTAGTAGGGTTTCCCGCAATAAATTTAATTCTTTCTCCACCGTGTCTTCCAAGCAGATTTTTCTAATCCTTGAGCCCAATGTACGTACCAAGTTTCTCTTTCGGGTCAGTGGAACAAAGCTCTGGAAGTTGATAAACTGTCCAGTCCATGTTGGCTTACGGTATATCGATCTTTGGATCGTACAGTCGTCTCTTCTGGTGAGTAATACATCGAGGAATGGAAATGCGTTGTTCGATTCGCGTTCTAAGGTGAATCTTATTGATAGATGCGCTGCGTTGAAGGTTTTCAGGAGGGAATCTAAATCACATTTTTCATCACAGATTATAAACGTATCATCTACGTATCTCTTGTATAAGTGCAGTTTACTTATCAAGGGATCAAGGATGTTGTTTTCAAGACTCGCCATGAAACAGTCAGCTAGGAGTGGACCGAGAGGAGACCCCATGGCTACTCCATCTTTCTGTACATAGAACCGTTCATTGAATTTGAACTGGATATTGAACGTGCATCTGACAAGTTCCTTCAGGTAGTTGATGGGGAGAGGAACTTCTATGTTGTTGTTGTTGTTGCAAAATTCACGACAATGATATAGGAATTAAATCAGAAATTAAGTATCTGGGACTCATTCTCTCTTCTGATCTCTCCTGGACTTCCCATGTCTTAGCAATCTCCAGTAAAATATTCCGCCTGACATTTTACATTAAGAAGTTAAGACACTCGGGTATAACTCAACCCCTCCTCTTACAGTTCATAAACTCTTGCATCCTACCTATTCTTCTTTATTGCTCACCCTTATTCTTTCCTGGTTTGCTTAAAAAAGACTATGTCACAATTCGTAGAATGCTGAAGACTGTCAGTAGAGTGAGTGGTGTCCCAGTGGACCACATAGTTATCATCGTTGTCGATAGGCACTTGACTTCGTGCAATAAATTTGCCAAAGGGATTTTGCCTGACTTGGAGCATCCGCTTTACCCTCAGCTTTCACCTTGCATCTCCTCAGGTAGAACAAGGAGTAACTTCAGAAAACTGTATGCTCGCACGTCTAAGTATAAGAAGTCTATGATACCATACTTGGCACGTATTTTATGTGATGAAAATAGCGTAAGGCAGGAACTAACTAACCTTTTTTCATCTAGTAAATAAACAATTTCCTCCATCCATCCTTACATACCTTCAAGTTTTACTTTTATTATTTCTATTATATTTATGGTCCTGTTACTTCTTTGTTTTACTCTCATAATTGCAAACACCAACTTATCTCCATGACTGCTGTAATCTTTGTTTTTTCCCTCACCATATCATGTAAAGAGAATATTATATTCAATATTTTTAAACATGTTAGGATTTCTATACCACATCGCCACTACTGTGTGAAACAAGCCCACGGTAATTTTCATTTGTATTATTATTACCCTAGCTGTTATCATTATTATTTCCATTTTATATGCTTCATGTTTTTGACATTACCCCTATTGTAAATGTGGAAAATTTTATGTGTGATTAATTTTATTGATAATTTGAGGAAATTGGATGCAATATTGTGATTCATGCTGAAAATTCCATTCTGTATCACAAGTACTGTTTTTGGAATAAAGTAAATTGTTATTATTATTATTATTATTATTAAAATACTGTCGGTTTTCAGCAAACTGTAGACTAAAATTAGTTGAAAAATGTCATCAATTTCAAAATATGGGGTTATTTTTTAATGTGAGATCACTGTTTTCTCAGTAAAGAACAAAAATGAAATGAAAGCTGACTGACATGTATTTTTGAATGAAAATACTATTCAGCTTCTTGGATCTACGTAGTTCATCAATTCTTGAACGTACATGATTGGACGAGTTAATCAACAGATAGCATATTCAAATACTTAGCGTTAATTAATTTCTATGAATTAAAAAGTTTACGCGTGACTAAATTAGTGTAAGCAGTGTTATTTATGGTGGTAGACATAAGGTATCACGAACTTCTATAGGTTTTGATATGTAAACATTATTTCAAGTGCTCACTAGACGAATTCACATTAATCAGTAGAATATGCCATCTTGTTACTTTACCTCGAGTCTTTAATTTTACATGTGGTGTGAAGTAGATCAAATAATATGATCTAAAATATTATTATTATTACCTTGGGTTCCTAGTGGAACAAAGGACCTCAACTTCACGTCTCCACTTGCTTCTGTCTTCTGCTGTACTTTTCACCTGCATCCATGTTAATCCATATTCTTTCAACTCCTCTTCACACGATCTCCTCCATGTCACCCTCGCGCTGACGTCCCACACGCCGCTTCCCTTTCGGGTTCCACTCGAACAATGGCCTGACGCACGCGCGACGCCACCCAGTGGCCTCCTCAGCGAGTGTCCAATCCATCCACCTCCACTTTCTCCTGCATATTTGTTGGCTGGCGATTGGTTCTTGTTTTGTTTGTTTGTTCCCATAGTTTCTTGTTGGTGATTGTTTCGGCCCGGCCATCTGATCTTCAGTATAGAGTCAGCGAAGACAGTTGTTGATAAAGGTCTGCAACAGGCTGTTGGAAACATTCTTTGTGACCCGCCGCCAAGTTTCTGATCCGTATAGAAGAACTGACTGACTTGACATTTGTATTGAAGATCCTATCGAATTTTGTTGTTGATGCTGAGTGACGAAGATTTCCAGATTGGCTTCAAGTTGATGAATATGTTTCTCGCCTTCTCGATTTGACATCCTCGTCCGTTCCAACTGCCTGTAATTGAGACAATGCTCCCTAGATAAGTGAATGAAGTAACCTCCTTCAAATCCCTCCCGTTGATGGTGATTGACGCTGGATGTTGCTGCTGTTTTTGTTGTTGGTTGGTTATTTTCATAACCTGTCTTGTCTATGTTCACCTGTAGTCCTGTCTTTGCTGCTTCTTAGACCACAATGAATTTGAACCTCTAACTCTGTGGTTTTTAGATGACGAATGTGATGCTTATATGTATGAAATTACGTTTTATAAAATGAGTACTGCTTAAGAAATTAGGCTTGGTGCACACATCAAATTATTGTGTAAGCCCAAAATTTGGATCAAAGACTTAAAGCACACCTCGATGATGAGTTACTCAGTTCGCTAAGCTCATGGAAAATTTAAGTGAAACATAGGGCCTCAAGCTAGTGGTAGTAGTTTCGGTAGCAGTGTAGTTAATTTTTGTAGGATGTAGCCTCATGCCGAACCTTTCCTCTTTACCAGCATTATTTCTAGCTTAGCGAGGTAAAGGAGTGGGTCGGCCGGGAATCGAACCCCGGACCATGCGCATGATCAGCAAGCGCCTTAACCGCTGTTCCACCGACGCACTTAAATGCGGCTGTACAGATCGAAAATGAAGTCGTCGAAGATAAATATTTCTTTCCTGAATAAAAACTGTGTTTTACCTTACGAACTAATGGGTATATATGGCTACATTTAAATACAATAAAGTGAAACTATAATGTTATCAAGGTTGTCAGTCTCCTACAAATATTTTAAACCTCTTTTTTGCCTGAGGTTATAATCCTATTTTCGCTATAGATTCACTAAGATTTATTTCAGTGCGCAAGGAAAACAGTTTCAAAGACAACTAACAATCAGGGAAAACTCATTTTATTCCCTTTTAATTCATGAAAAATCCCCATTCGAACTCTAACAGAAAGAAGACTAGTAGTTCAACAAAGAGTCTTTTCCGGCGAATTCATTTTCATACTTGTACAACCGCAATTACATATGGTTATCTATATATGTAGGTACATTAAATTTGTCAAACGAAGATACAGTTCGTTAGGGTTGTTGTAACTAAGGGGTGGAGTTACGTAATACAAAAAGGCATTCAGAGGAATTTGATGTGTATGTTACTTCCCTGAGTTCTAATTGTGATATACGGCTTCAGCAGTAATTTGTTCCCTGAGGTCCTCTTTAGCCGGCTGTACGAATGCTCGTAAACTCTTATTTCCTTCTCATGCATTGTCTTCCATTTTACCCTCGGATGCTCATCTCCTTCCTTCTCATTGAGGTTTTACTAGACAGCCTGAATAATAATAATAATAATAACAATTTACTTTATTCCAAAAACAGTACTTGTGATACAGAATGGAATTTTCAGCATTAATCACAATATTGCATCTAATTTCCTCAAATTATAAATAAAATTAATCACACAGAAAATTTTCCACATTTACAATAGAGGTAGTGTCAAAAACATGCAGCATATAAAATGGAAATAATAATGATAACAGCTAGGGTAATAATAATACAAATGAAAATTGCCGTTGGCTTGTGTCACACAGTAGTGGCAATGTGGTATAGAAATCCTAACATGTTTAAAAATATTGAATATAATGTTCTCTTTACATGATATGGTGAGGGAAAAAACAAAGATTACAGCCGTCATGGAGATAAGTTGGTGTTTGCAATTATGAGAGTAAAACAAAGAAGTAACAGGACCATAAATATAATAGAAGTAATAAAAGTAAAACTTGAAGGTATGTAAGGATGGATGGAGGAAATTGTTTATTTACTAGATGAAAGAAGGTTAGTTAATTCTTGCCTGACACTATTTTCATCACATAAAATACGTGCCAAGTATGGTATCATAGAATTTTTATACTTAGACGTGCGAGCATACAGTTTTCTGAAGTTACTCCTTGTTCTACCTGAGGAGATGCAAGGTGAAAGCTGAGGGTAAAGCGGATGCTCCAAGTCAGACAAAATCCCTTTAGCAAATTTATTGCACGAAGTCAAGTGCCTATCGACAACGACGTTAACTATGTGGTCCACTGGGACACCACTCACTCTACTGACAGTCTTCAGTATTCTACGAATTGTGACATAGTCTTTTTTAAGCAAACCAGGAAAGAATAAGGGTGAGCAATAAAGAAGAATAGGTAGGATGCAAGAGTTTACGAACTGTAGGATGAGGGGTTGAGTTATACCCGAGTGTCTTAACTTCTTAATGTAAAATGTCAGGCGGAATATTTTACTGGAGATTGCTAAGACATGGGAAGACCAGGAGAGATCAGAAGAGAGAATGAGTCCAAGATACTTAATTTCTGATTTGATTCCTATATCATTGTCGTCAATTTTACAAGTGTCATGAGAATCGATGACTTCTTTTAACTGTCGTTTACATCTTAAGCTGAAATCAACAGTTTGACACTTAGAAGGATTCAGTTTAAGACCGTTAGACTCAGACCATTTGCTGACTTCCGATAGAAAGCTATTTATTTTAGTACAATCTAGCTGGGAGTTAACAGCCATTGAAACCGTTAAATCATCAGCATACTTCACAAAGTTTATTTCATCAGAGTGAGGCAAGTCATGCAAGAAGAAATAAAAAAGAAAAGGAGAAAGAACAACGCCTTGAGGGACACCAGCTTCAGTAGGCAATGAAGTGGAAGACTTCCCTTTATATACGGTGTACTGCTTTCTATCTGAGAAATAGGAATGCAACCAGTTAACAGCCCAACATTCTGTTTGACTAGCAGCAAGTTTATTTAATAAGATGTCCCTAGGGACCGAGTCGAAAGCAGATGTATAGTCTAGGAAGGCGCAACGAACAAATTTAGCCCCCTTGTCTAGACTGGAAGCAATGTTATGATATAAGACGGCAGCTGCATCTAAAGTGCTTCTACTGTGCTTATAGGCAAATTGTTTAGGGTCATTAAAGGATTTAAGCGAAGGTTCAAGACTAAGTAAAAGTAATTTCTCCATAGTTTTCAAAAAAGGAGAGGTAATAGCAATGGGTCTAAATTTGACACATGCTCCAGTAGAAGATTTAGGTATGGGTACAACTTTAATGTCCTTCCAAACGGCAGGCACAATATTATCGGAAAAAGATTTGTTAAATAGATCAGTAAGAGGGTGACACAGAATATCAGAACATTTTTTAAAAATAATACTAGGTACATAATCGGGACCTAAGCTCTGGGAAGGGTTTAGAGACTTGAGGCACTTTTGAACATCATTTGTGTTAAAACCTGGAAAGGGGCTTGAAGCATGACGTTGCTTAACAGTCTCTTCAGCGTATGTTCAATGAATCCCCATTCATATGCATATTTGTTGGATGACATACCGTCACTTCGCTTATCACCAAAGATCCCTGTTTCTAATTTCTTCTGTCAATCTCCAACAGTTTACTAGCTGACAATGGGGTCGGTAAAATGGAGAAGGTTAGTGTGAGACATACGATGCTAACCCGGAAAATCAATCGAAGCACAAATCTGACAAAAAACACAATTACAAATACATATATTAGTAGATAATACATTCAGAAACTTGTACTGAACACTTCTACACAATATAAAACTATTAGCATGCAATAGCGAAATGTCAATAGAAACAATATCGTTTTGTATTTTATTCATTGAGAAATACAGGAAAACCTTTATTACTACAACGGACTCTGCGACACAGGTTAAGAAAAAAAAAAGAAAGCATAGCATCAAAATGTTGAAATGAACTGGGAAAACTACAAACGACAACTATCTTTCATACAATTCTTTTGAAAGGAATTGTTTTTCACTTAAACACACGTACACTCAAATTTTCAGATGATCTTTGTAGCCAGCGAAATAGGGTGGATACAACAAAAGCTGTCTCTGATTAGTATGATTCTTGAATTGTGAAACAGTCAACGAATTTATGTACGCATACAACTAAAATAGAAATGAAAAAAAGAAAGAAAGAAAGATTTCCATCACATTAACTTAATTTCAAAAACAATTCATTGTAATATCAGTAAAATGGAAATGAAAATGGAAATCCTGTCAACTCTATTGGACAGCTGTTTGTAGTAATATCAATTTTCTTGCATAAACTAATAGACAGACAGAAACAGACGAAGAATGCATTAATACTTTCAACTTAGCAGTTAACTCGAATACATTAACAAATAAGATATTTTAATGGAAGACAGTATAATCTTTTCTGAAGAAAAAAGGCATTAAATGACATAATTTTTGTTGCTTTTTTAGGTGGTTTGTAAAATTGGGCTTCAGAATATAATGTTAGTTTAATGCAGTACACACTTAATGTAAATATTTGTGGATTAAAAATGTATTGTATTCAGTCATCGGTGTCTTATTTCATTCAATTGTTGACAAAGTATTATTCATTCTATTCATAATGGCCATACAATAATGGTTATATTTTTTTATGCAAACAACTTCATGAACAGTTTAGTTAACTGTGTAAAAGCTTTAAAGGAGAAAAGTGGAGAAACAAAATGCATTAACACTCAAAGGATTAGCATTTCATTAATACACATACTATATTGTTAATCGAAGCAGATTAAAATGCAGTTTGTTTGCATTGATCAAATCAATTATTCACGGAAGTTCTGGCTTGGTAAACCTTAAGAATACTTACATCACAATATGCGGTATGCTTGATGCTGTAAATACTTTCAACTGACTCACCTGTCTAAACTAAGTTTCATTGGGTACACTACTGATTAGTTTGACTTCAAAGCAGTAAGCATTACTGGTTGACGGGACTGGCTTCAAATGACTCATGCCAATCAATAATGTATACATCGCCCCTCTGGTTTTCTTTAATTTCTAATTTATATCCAAAGTTATCTAGCAGATCACATATTGTGGCCTAAATATTCCATGTTTTCTAAAGAAGCCGTGATGAATTTTTAACTTGGTGATACTTGTAGTCATGGTAACCCATGTGATATGTTATAAACTCAGGTCCTACTTTATGTCTAGCCTGAAATCCCTTGAGATACGCGCAGTACACAAACCCCGCGACAATATTTAAAAGATGGTTACTTACGATAAAATCTGCGGCACTACTTATTGATTTCAAATAGTCAAAATTACCTCAACACTGTCGTTAAGAAGCTATACAGATCAATTTCCGTCTCAGTCAGATACTAAGTATTTTCAACAGAATTATGTAACCAAAACCAAAATGTCTGAAGTGCTTGGGAATCAAGAAGATTTTTCTGAACAAGATGTAATCAGAATCATGTCAACACGAATCACGCACGAAACAATTTCCGCAAACACTGCAACGTCAGAATGATTTTGATGCACTCAAACAAAATCACAGTCGTAAAACAACATATTATCAATACCATCACACAACAGCAAATAAAAGAGCCTAATTTCGGGGTTACACAAGAACAAAGACAAATAATAAGGATCAACCAAGCAGATGATGTTCAAAATTCAGAACTAGAATATACAGTCTAGGAGAAAAAGACATAATATTCACAGCGTTAATTGGGATGCCTAAATAAGTAGCAAAATTGTAAATAGATCGTCGAGGAAGGATTTTTCAAACAATAGTTTTGTTACAATACTTACAAATGTAAAATTATGTAGTTACACAGAAGATTACGATTGAATAGACAGAAAAATTACAGAGAATTTCTAGAAGCCTGGTACTCAAGTAAATCAGCGATTAAAAACATTAATATTAACGAAATTCACCAGCTAATAAAAAGTAAATCACGTGACAAGAAGGTTCGAATTACTAGTTAATAAAAATGATCAATAGAGATGTAGATCAGCTACCAATTACAAAGATGGCTGCCAGGCGACACAATTATATCATTCATGGAGAATTTAAAGGAATTCATTTTATACTAAAACCTGCGCTTAAGCGATGTTGTTTGAAAGGGGAACAACGAAAGCTTCGCAACTAAATTAACCAGCTCAGCAAACACAACTAATTCTGAATTCTTGTTTATTGTATCGACACCAGATAGTTGTGATAGGAATTACTCAGTAGGTGTTATTCAACATCTTGATTGCTCAAGAAATTTCACATGATAAGAAGTTTACTAGTATATATATATATATATATATATATATATATATATAGTGATTAACGATGTTAATAATGTAGACTTGAAGTATGTTATATCTCAAGTATTATTTACAACTTTATATCGCCTCATTATATTACACAACTAACGAACAATATGGCATGAAATAACAGTTTTCTGAGTGAAATAAATTTGCCTAGTTACTGACGTCGATTTATTTACAACTTGAGAAGTTTACTAGTTAATGTGGCTGGTGATATTTTAAAAATAGGTATCATGCTAAGTAAGTAATTCAGTAGCAATAGTAACTAATATATAAAGCAGCTAAATATGCGAAAATCTGATGCCCAGCATTGTATACTGATATTAATTGTGAATTTAATTAAACAAGGTTCATCACTAATAGCATTTGCATTATTTGTGTTTGTTATAGATTCCCTTTGTTACAGAGTGATTTTGATGACTACTGAGGTTACAGCCACAAGAAAGTTACGTGACATCAGTGAGATAAGCTCCACAATCAACAGTATGAAATTCTTTAACAAATTTGTCTAGTCATTCAGTCAGTGAGGTACTAAACTCACTATCTAGAAAGTGTTTGTTCCAATTCTTTTGAAATCTAGATTTTGCAATACAACTATACTACCCTATGAGGATGACGACTTTCCGTTAATCTGGGAATTAAAGTTAAGTGTGAAAAGGACTAGTCAAGCCAAATTTCAACTGAATCCAAGACTTTAAGCTTTGAAATTTTTGCCGTCAGTTAGTGTTGTTTATATGGGATGGAACCGTTAGTCTTACATTCAACCCTCCTTATTTTCAGAGATTAATACTGGCTAGTAGACTAGGCCATCAGGAATCAAACCCGGGTTGGTGAGCATTTTGCCACTGTACCATCACTGTATAATTAATAATTATTAGTTAGCTGTTACATTTATAAAGTGATTTCAGAAAGTCACTCAGACTGTAATCTCCTATAGACCTTTTTAGTTCAAATGAAACTAGATACTTAACATTCAATCTGTGTATCTCAACATCTGTTTCTCGAACAATTTATTCTCTTCATACGGTGTAATTATCAGTTATAAAGTGTTAGTGTTAAAACAAAGACGACATCAACAACAAAAACAAGAACGACAAGAAGTTGAAACATAAGTAGAAGTAGTCTAAACAAGTGTCACTTGTTTTGAATTCAGAATCACTGGAGAGGAAACAGGAGAAGAAATTTACAAAAAACCAGAATTTCATTAGTGAATACAAACTCTAATATTAGAAATCATTTAAATAGAAAAAAAGATAAAACGAAAGCCACCATATGGATATTAATAAACAGAAATATACAAGTTTGTCTGTATAGTACTGAACTTTTTTGACTAAATTGGAAACTGTAGTTTTTGTTTCTCTCGGCTTGTTTAATTAGGCAGTGAATTGCTTTCGAATCACTGAATTCATCTGTTGAAATCAGAGTCAGGCTGAATAATAAAGAGAATATATATATATATATTCACTGATTTATGGGAAAAAGGTAGAGAGTTTTACTTCTTAGGACGTTTACGGATAGCATATTAAAAATAATCCTTTCATTTATTCAACAAGTAGCTCTTGTGGATAAGTTCATCTTACTTCAAAGCTGATTGTGCAAATGAATCTTGAGTTTACTGATGATTCAACAGAAGAACTCTCACCAGCAACACAAATGGTCTGGATGTGATTCCTGGCCGACATACTCCTAAATCTTAAATAGCTTCCAAGCCGAAACTAAGCCGAGGGTTACAAGCCTCACCCGTAAAGGCAACACCACTGCTAATGATAATAAAGTTGCTGAAGCCTTGGAACCCCATGTTCCACTGGAAATGCAAAGGAGTGAGGAAAACATCTATCTTGAATTCATAGGCAATCCTGTATTACAAATGCTTAAGAGAATTCTCTGAATATTACACATTTTGCTAATAACTCTCCAATTATTGTTTTCCTCCAAGAACTGTCTTCCGTATATTTTGACAGACAAACTGAAACCAATGAATTATGTCATTTTAAATATTCCGGCTCCTAGTGCTTCTACTTAGGTGAATACATCGGTGGATATCATGTATCCTCTGGTATATCGTTCTTGTGGACTCTCTCCGCCTAGGTTGTCAACGTAGACTAGAAATGCATCATTACTGCAGGTAAAGAACATTTCGTAAACTCATGCTATTCAGTTGCTCTCAAGAAATCGTTTAGTTTGGTCTAGCCCTGAGATATTTTCACATACTGGAGGCATAAATAGTTCATAAACTCAAGCCAAATCTATGTATCTCAAAAAACTTGAGTTTAACCGTTTTCTTTTTCGTGGCCATCATAACGATTTGGCTTTCTGGATTAGAACATTACTTACAGGCACATTCTCTTGGTCCCTTGTTTATTATTGCACTTTGATTTCCTTTAGCTAACATAACGTCATTATGAGCTGTAAAGAATTGTAATTCTTTTATGCGTTTTGTTTTAAATCCATGAAAGCGCAAATTAGTATATGCTTTAGATGAAATGAATGATGTTTATTTGAATCAACATTTTACCTTGTGAAATCACTGCCATTCAAAGAGAGTGAATGCTAGTTTTATATGAAGACAAATCTCATCTAACATTTTTCTGAACAAAGCAAGAACTACAGTTTTAGCAGAATAAAATGGTACCATCTTTTATTTCGTTGCCTTCTCGTCAGCTGCTTACATGGCAAAGACATTTTTTCACATAAAAAATGAATTTGATTTTTGAGATTTTTCATTATCACTAAAATAGAACTGAATAAGTCAGTGATGATTGTGAATGCTGTTTCAGAATGTAAATAAAAATGATAATCCCACCTAGAGCATAGAGAGATGATTTAAATCCTTTGGTGAACAATCGTTCCGCAGAAAATATTGTGAAGCTATGAAAATAAATGTCATTTTAGATGTTTGCAGGCAGGGGTCTCTGATGCTCAATGCCGTGCTTATTGACACTCATCACAAGGCGTATTTACAGCCTCGAGTCGAATGACCACTTCCTTTCCCATAGATTCAAGCTCTCATCACTGTGTTATTCAGGCCGCAGTCGACCACTTATTGGGCTGTAATGAATACATTTGACTGAATGTGTAATTTAAGGAGTCAAATAAAAATACAAAAACGCAGTTTTTTCCTTACTCTGATAACTCGATTGTTTTATCCTGTCACTTATTTGACTACGTAGTCTTCGGATTTAGTCACTTTACCTATGAGTATAATTTGATCTTGCTTATCATTTGTTTTCTATGATTCTTACAGTTTATTATCCACCTGCTATCTTTATTACGCAACTTCTTTACCATGGTAACCAAACATTTGTTCGTTTGGTTTTGTTTTGTTCGAACTTAAGCTTCCTGTGTATAAGCTCAATGTTTAATTTCTGAGCACCGTTTATTAAGTTTTCAGTCTCTTGTTAACTGATATCACGTAACAATTGCAAGTACGTTAAGAATATTCTGTAAATCTAGAAAAACGTTTTAAGGTTGTACACAGCTTGTATATATATATATATATATATATATATATATATATATATCAGTTTATGTTCGAAAGTCATTTGAAAATAAAACAGATAAGAATTAAAAGTGTTTGGGGCATGTGAAGCTCAGTAAGATATTCATAATATTTGGTTGAAATCGATCATGGGTAAGAATTGATATCAAATACCGATTCTTTACTTCATTTTCTTTTATCCACTTGTTATATTTGGTTGAATCATGGATAAAGTAATCTGATACTAGTTTTCGGTATTCAACTAAACAATTGAGATATCTAAAGCCTCAGTAAAATATGAAAGGACAAAATGAAAGCACCGATAGAGGAAGTATATTGCTAAGTAAACAAAGTTATTTATTATTCAGCTTTAGCAGTGCTACAAGACTGATGATAAAACATAAAAAAAGGAAGCACCAGAATACCTTGGAAAAGTAAATAGAATAAATAACATAAATCAGTATTCTGAAAAAGAAAAAAGACCGACTTTAATGATGAAATTTTGCGAGACAAATATTTACCTCTTTTAATATTAAATATTAGATTGTTTGTTTACAAAGCAAATTAACTCTATTTTTTATTTTATTTTTGGTTACACCGTACTTTTGGTACAAGTATGGATTTTTCAGCATGGATATCGATAGCCCAAATTTTTCAGGCCGACCATAGATATCAGGTGTGCGTCGGCAGGGGATCGAACCCCGGACAGTGTGCATGGTCGGCGAGAGTCCTAAACACTGTGCCACCGACGCACTCCAACCTAAATTACGCTGAAACACATAGTATAGGGAAAATAAAAAAAAGGTATGATGTCTTTGATAAATTTGGGAAAATTTAGCTGAAAGTCATTTTTTAAAGAATTATGCTTTTAATGTAGATTTCTCCAAGAAATGAAATCAGTTAAAGAACCACTAGGCAACTGTATTGGTTCATTTTGGGACTTTCCTGCAATACACAGCCAAGCTCATGTCAAAGACTGTGTCTATGACATTCGGGTTCCGAGGTGAATACACTGATTTTCAGCAACTCAATCGACGCATGATAGCCTTTGAGTTATTTGAATTGTTATTATTATATCCTTGGGTGCAGAGCGGAAAATGCGGCTTCAGTAGCACATCTTTATTCAGTCTTGTTCTCTTCAGTCATTTCTAGCTAGATTTTCATTTCTTCTTCACACTATCTCCCTCACGCCACCCTCAGACGCCCAGTTGGTCGTTCACCATTCGCATTCTATTCGATGGCCTTCCTGGAGTGTGACTTCACTCAACGGTTCCCTCAGACTATGTCAAGTGCAACTCCATTTTCCTCTGAATATTCATTAGGTGATAGGTTTTTGGTTGGTTTGTTCCCAGAGTTTCTTATTGTCTATTCTTTCTCTCTGGTTGGGTATCTAGTCTTTAGTATCGGATCAGCAAAGAAGCCAGTTGATGAAAGCATACAGCCTGTGTGTGTGTGTGACGTTTATGAAGAATATAGAAGGACTGACTGACATGACATTAGTGCTGAACGTCTGAACATTGTTCCTTATGCTGAGTGCAGTGGATTTACGTACTGATTTCTGATCGTGTCTGGATTTCACTTCCTCGTCTGTGCCGCCCATAGTTGAAATGATTTTCCCCTGGTCAGTTAAGTGAAGAAAGCGACTTGCTTCAGATTTCCCTCGTTGACGGTGATTAACGCTTTCGTTGAAAACATCGCTTTTATAATTGGTTATGGTAATTGATAAAAAATCGTTTGAGAACGTGGTAAATTTGACGAATAACGGCTGCAGTTTAATAGCTATCAAGGATTTCTTAAAGCCTATAAGAGCATGTCGTACGCAATGTATTCAGTTCTTGACAGCTGTTTTCTAGCTGTTAAGCTATATATATACGATTATACAGCTGAAGAATGATATCGCTGGAAAGAGTAATGCTTCTTCACCAACTGTATTTATCCACCTTTCGACGATGTCTGATGCTCCTAGCGGGATTCATACCAGGCTTTCATTATTTGGGAATGAAAGGTTTCGTTTCCACTTAGATCTCATTAGCATTTACTTTAGTATAAGTACTCATTCGCCATTTGGCTTAGTTATGTACGGCTAACTGATATGAATAACATTTGAAAGATTCATTGAGATGCGGTGAAATACCTTTGATGCTGACAGTGCACTGAACGGAAACTGTCAACTAAATGTGACCAAATAGAGCATAGGATAATTCATATCTGTTCTTCACTAAAATATGACTAGAAACATCCTGTAGTATGTTGGCTTCAAGAAAGCATTATTAGGTAATAGGCTTATAGAATGACAGTTAGGTCTACTTATTATACTATTATCACCATTCTTTTTACTTCGCACAATTTTTCGTCAACCCTTATAAATTAGCCTGATTGAATCTTCATTAAAATTCAATTTCTCAGGTGTTGATTTGCAGGCAGTTGATTGCATTCAGGTCACATCGCCAGCTTATACCAGAAACACTAAAAACATGGAAGTACTAGATAGCTGTTTCCTCCTAACCAAGGACTCTTCAGAAGCACGCACCCACAACTTCACTGGGGGATCCAACCCAGGATCGTTAAAAAACGAGTATTAAATCATGGAAACGGGATCCAGTGGACCATGAATTCTAAATTCTGCAGTGCACTCTGCATCCCTTTCAGATGGCTACACGACTGTCCGGGGCTTTCATTTCCCCTTCAATCATCCCTCTCCGTTTCATTTTCGAAAGGTTAGCAGCTCACGAAATATTCCCCTTCCACTGACTGCAATGCCTACTATTATGCCAACTGAATGTCATTTCAGCGTATATCCAATCCATCTCCATTCTCATCTGCATATTTCTCGAAAAGGAGATTCCTTAATGATTTTCTGCTGGAATTCCTTGTTTCATATCATTACTTGCCGTCAGCCATCTGATCTTAAGTATCTAGCGAGCGAAACAGTTGATGAAAATTTGTTGCCCATTGGAAATACTTTTCGTGATTTCTGTATCAAGTCTATGAATCATGTAAAAGAAGTGACTTGATATAAGTTTTGAGAATTCAGTGCTGCTGAATGCAGTAGATTTCAATACTGATTTCATATTACTGAAGGTTTGTCTTGATTTTTAGATCAGGACTGGCTTTGAAATCCTCATCAGTGCCGCCTGTAGTTGAAATGATGTTGTTGAGGTGACAGAAAGATGTGATTCCCTTGAAACTTCTCCTTTGATGGTGAATGGTGCTTACTGTTTTGATTAAGTTATATTATTCACCTCTGTCTTCTCTACATTTATTTGTTTTTCTGTCTCTTCTGCTTTTTCAAACCAACAGTTAGTTTTCGCCTGAAGATCTTCGAAAATTTTCAAAATTAGGCAGAGACCATTCACGAAACTAGATCTTACAGAGTCGTTTACGGGTAACACATGGCATGTTGCATGTACTCTGCGGTGATAAAACAGTTTCAAGATTACTTTACGCCCTACCATGTCGACTACCTTTGAGATATTTGAATAAAACAAGAACAATAGTTTTCGCAGAATAATATGGTAACATCATTTGTTGTGATAAATAGTTTCTTCCATTTTGTGTTGTGTTCAGCAGTGATTCGTAGCGTCTCAATTGGATCCACATTTGACTTCCTTATTTTTAGACCGAACTTGTTCTGAATGGGATTTTCAATCCGAGGAATGTTTCAGTCTCTCCAGGATGATGCAATTTAATCTTTTGCTTGCGACAGACAGCAGCATGATTGCACACCACATCTTGTATAAGCCTACTCCACTCCTTCTAGTCAACTTGACAAGGTAGCCTTTCCTTTTCTCACATCTGCAACTGTAATGGTGGTGTGAGCATACCCTCTGAGGTGTCTGAGTGCGTTTTCAGTGTTTCTCTTCTGGGTGAATCACATCCAGTTATACTGCTTTCTCGAATGTATTTCAATAACACCATACACAGGCTTAAAGATTTAAGCTTTCATTAAATGGCTGGTATCCACTGGCAGCTCAGTGGCCGCTAACGGTATTTGAGTTGCAGGTGGTAGGTGATTCCTATCACTACACGTAAATAATCATGTCTAAAAGCAAAGAATCGATCAGTGAGAGAATACAAGTGCAAAAATGTAAAGGTAGAAAGATTTTACTTCTCCTATCAATCACATAACCACAGTCTATATAGTTTTCAAAAATTAATTCATGATTTGATTATTTCTGTCAGCAACAGATGTTCATTTTTATACTTTCTTTTTTCAGAAAAAAATGTAGTGTAAAAAAGTAATGTCGATTCAAACAGAACAAATGTTTTTATTCCAACAAAAATAAATAAGAAATGTATGAAAAAGAAAGACGTAGTTATGCAAGTTTTTTGTAGAAGAAAAAGTATCCTTATCTTCTATTGAATAACAATAACAGTATGGCAGTTTAGTTTATCTGTGGTTTTATTTAACAGATGGTGAATTTTTCTAGTTGATGTCTGCAGAAATTATTACTTATCTAATTAAATTATCTCCATGCTTAATGTGTCAGTCGTCATAAAAGGTATATAGATTAAAATAATGTGCTTACTCCACTAACAGTATTATTCTAGTAGTAGTAGTAGTAACATAAAGTTAAGCCCCATTTTGATATTATTGTTTTCATTGATTCTAGACTGTACAATCAGGAAGCTTTCAATATCCTTGTAGACAGTTAATTCATCACCAACTTTACTGTGGAGTTTGTCTTTAGGGGAGATATTCTTTTTTACAAGGTAATTGTTACACATAATTTGAAAATAAGTTCATTTAAATAAATACAAGCATCTATTCATCAGTGTTTTTCGAATACCTAATATTCGCTCGTACTTATTGCCATGCATAGGAGCAAGTCTGAGAAATCATACCAATTTAAATTAAAACAAGTTTTTATAAAACATTGGTTAGAGGATTTCATCGTGAGTTGACATCACTTAGAGAACCATTGGAACTGGACAACCGTTTCGTCCTAGTTTTGGACTTTTCAACAGCACGCACCTGCTGGGGTCAGAACCCACGACCTTCTGGTTACAAGGTGAGCACGTAAGCCATTGAATCTCTGGGTGTTGACCCAACGTTCAGCCAATGAATTCAAACTTCTGCCAATTGATTGCGAAGTGGTTCCGCCATGTCATGAACAAGTTAGAATTCATGGGCCACTGAGTCGGATCCCAGTGGCTAAATGGTCTACGAGCTCACCTTGTAACCAGATGGTCCTGGGTTCGAACTCGGGTGGGTGTGTAGTGATGAGAGGCCCCGAAACCACAGTGAAACAGCTGTCTAGTACTCCCTGTTGGTTTTCCAATGGTTCTGTAACCGAAGTCAGCTCATGATGAAATCCTCCGACCAATCAAACATAAATTCATACAAAACCCAATACTGGAGAAATTTAATAAAAGAATTTTATTTGAAATATTTAACTGTCATGATTTGGATTACTTTTTGATAAGCAGCTTAATTCATGCCCTCATCGATGGAGATGTTTTGAGGAAGTATGTACTATATTCATCAAGATACTCTGAAATCTACAGGAGTTTAATGTGACAAATTAAGAATCCTTCGAATGACATAATATGTTAGCTTTAAATGTAGGAATTCGGTGATCGTTGCATTACATCATTCAATTCTATCACTTAGTTTGTAATTGATAGCTTTCAAAGTGGACGGAAACCAGCTGTCAGTAGGGTTACTCTAGGTGATTTCTACTTTTTATGGCAAATATTGTGTCACGAGAGTAAAATACGATTTATGAAAAATCTCTAAAGTTTGTTTTGATGATATTTTGGGACAAATAAAAGTAGAACTTTGGCCAAAAGAATAGTCGAAGAATGGTATTTGGTATGCCTTAGATGGAGACGCCGAAACTCATATAGACCTAATCTCAATCTCAAAAAGCGGAGATGTAACTTTTCGGAAAGGAGAAAGCAGAAGCATATGTAACTTAACACCACCGGATGGTACAACGTTCCTTCTAGGTCACTCTGAAGCTTTCAGTAAAATAGCGATGGACTGCAAATCCAGTTTAACACTCCGAAACTGAAGGACAGTGACATCATCAGGCATACGTTTGGCACATTAAACAATATAACCAAGGAAAGCTTTGTGGGAGGATACTGGACTCCACATGGACAGAAAACTGTGTAGATATGCTATGCAGCAAGAAAAGTTTAGACAAGGAGTGACTCACATAGGACATGTAGTGGCCGACGGAAGAAAGAAGGATGGCGAAGCAGAAGACAAATCACTGTATGGATGAACAATAAAAAGAGAAGCTAATTAAAATCCACAGTGCTTTGAGCGAACGAGCAGAGAACCCTACAAGAGAAGTGGAACTGGTTGCAAGGAAGAGAGACCACAAAAAACTACACCAAACAACAGTGGCTATTTAGGAAGAAGTCAACAAGGATGAAACCACTGAAAAACAATGACGAGAAGCTAATTATTAAAGAGAAGGGGGAGAGGAAATGCTGTATTGATTACTGCAGACGAATGCTAAATTGAACATCACCTACAATTTGCTCAGAAATACGACAAGTTGCAGATAGAGAATTACACGTGAAATTCTGAAGGTCATAAAGTTTTTGATAGACTGTAGGGGAAGTGGCAGAATTCAACTAGAAGAGAAGCATCGAAAATGAGCCCAAGCACCTCTATAGATATGGTCACTCCACTACTGCAGTGAGTAAAAACATCAGCTGATTAGAAGAAACACTCTCTCTTCAAAATGACATGAAAGAGTGGCTTAAGTCTATGAAAGAGCTAGAGCTGGATCATGCTATTGTCCATCAGAAGAAAGTAGTAGAGTCACATCATCAAGACGAATCTAAAGAGATACACAGCACTAAAAAGTATGAGATAAACTGCTTCTCATTTGCAAACAAAATATACCAATTTCGATAATTTAGTATAGAAAACAAGTTGACGGGTAAGACAACTTCGCTAATCTTTGTTTAAGTTTCCTTTGGGCAGTTTTCATCATCGCGCTCTAACTACACGCACTTCCCGCTTCACATTCTTTCTGATGTTTAGAGTTTTTTGGTGCAGGTAAGCAGTTGGACTCGGGGCAGCTGTTTCGTTCTGTCTGAGACCCCTAATCCTGAGATCTCTGAATCCATAGTGAGCTATGATTTCCTCACTATGGTTCGAACCCAGTACCTATTGTTTCAAAATTACGTAGATGCACGTTGGTGCGCTCAGTTGATAACAATGGGAAAATGCAAAGCAAATCACGCCGAATTTTTAGGTACATCTGACATATGCAGCCTTCCATGTTAACATGAAATTCCAATATTAACATATTATGTTCATTTTATGAAGTATTCCAACAAAAATTTTACTTAGTTGTACAATTTATTAGGAATCATCGTTGTAATTAATGTCTGTAGAATTCTTTCGCTTTACGCATGTTAAAATAAAAATCCAACAAGGTGTACGCACAACTCAGTGCGTCCCACTGAATATCGCTGTGTTAGCTTACAATAAATTGAAAATGAAACAGCCCAGTATTCAGGGGATTTCCCTACCAGGCAAACAATTAAAACAAACTGTACAAATGTAACATTATGAAAATTCTTGCAAATAAAAAAATGTTTGATAAATAAAAAAAAAAGCATTTAAAATTCAATGTACCATTTTTGAAACATAAAGTTTGGTTCTTTTAATAAAGAAAAAGCAATGTAACAGTTCGTTTACATAGTCTTTTTGTTTGCGGAATTATTACGCAATGGGATAAATAAATTTGAACAAAAACTCAGTCTACCGTTTACATGAAGTGAGTAGACATGAATTCTCTTATATTCGAAGTAAAAGTTTTTAGTGCAGTTATGTTTAAAATATTTAACCACATAAATTCAGTCGAACAGTGCTATTGTAAATGGTATTTGTACAAAAGGAATAGTGTATTCGAATTTACAAATATTTCACTACTTGAATAAATTTATTATCATATTATTGCCTTGGATTCTGAGTGGAACATATGGCTTTACCGTTACATGTCCACTTCACTTTCCTCACTGCAATCCTCTTTGTTTTACTTTAAGGCTGTTCATAACCTTTCATGTTCTCCTCACACTACTTACTCCATGCCACCCTTGACTGGGCATTTTCCATTGCGTATATCGAATGCGTCTGCATTTTCCCCCGCAGATATGTTTGATGATAAGTTTGCTTATGGAAACAGGTCGATAATCGATGTAGAAGAATGTGTTTATATCTAAAGACATTTCCTGAGAGTTCAGCCGGACTGCAATGTATACTTGGATCATATTACTCACATTAGCAACAGAATTCAGTAATTTCTAAATAATATTTGGATAGGTAACTCAGTAAATACAAAAATATCAAATCACCTAACTACTGTTAACTGATGAGCTGAACCCTCCTGAAAAACAACGTTTATACTTTGTGTCATAAACTATATAGAACTAATAAAAAAGCATCATAGTCAATGGCCTTTATTAACCTTTCATGCAATCCATTCATTATCTAGGCATTTTATTCCTGGTAGCCCCATCTCCACCTCATCAAATTGATCAGTTCAACTAACTAAATTCAGCAGGCAGTGATAGTTAAATCTTGATAGATCATGTTGTAACTGTATTTAAATCTGCAGCCTTCAATATTCAGCCCACAAATAAGTGTAAAAGATTTAAATAATAGCACCGAGTTCATCGCTCTTCGTAAATGGATTCACGAGTGTTTGTAAAACCGGTGATTTAAAAGACTTGAAATAGATAAGGCTTTTATTTTACTAAACTCGAACTATTCAGAGAGATTTACACAAAGTGTTTGAGTTCGACACATATGAGTTTAGTTCTGACTTAGCTACAGCCGGATGAGTAATATTTAGGCTTCATCTATCGGAAAAGTAGGAAGTTAAGCCTGTCATATATATATATATATATATATATATATATATATATATATATATATAAGTAAAGGAATTAAAACCATGGCATGTATCGGCGTGTTTCATCCAAAGCAGAAAACTAACTAAATTCAAAGTGGCAGGCCTCAATAAGAGAAAAGACGTCAAAAGAAGTATCCCCCTAAATAATGTCTACAAAAATACGTTATTATACAGTAAAATTCCTGCATAACAAAACGAAAGGAGAGATGAGTGACTAAAGGTTTTCATGAAGTGAATGCTAAGCACATGCTACAGAAACAGCCTAACATTTATTCTAGACATCTATGGTCAAGTATCACATATTGATACTTCCACAGGACTTACAATACATATTCACTTCATCATATCCCCCTGGAATGTCGTTAGCCAGAGCTAAGACAGACCAGTGACTTCTAACCTCTCAAGTTTCGGATATCTACGTGGACTGAACAGCAATAAAATCATTGTAACAGTAATTTGCAAATAAGGCCATTTCAGAAAAATTTCCATCCACCAAATAAAACCTAGTCCTTTCAAAGAATTAAAAGCGTTGAATAAAATTTGTGACGGTAACATGTTTAATTTCCGATAGGAATTCATGCTACTTGAGAGCAAGTTATACCTTAGAAGAAATTTCTTACTGTGAGATGTAAATTAATGAAAACAGGTTTTATATGTGCAAACGGTTTACGCGACGCAGGTGAAAAAATTTTTTACTGACTCAGTGGTTATTAATATATTTTGTTTCTTCGCAAACTATATCGTTTTTACAGCTTCAAGTAACTCTGTTTTCGCTTGTAGTCAAATACTGCTTATGAGGCAATTAATGAACTAGTTCACCGACATTCGTCATAAATTCCTGAAAGACGTGTGTAGCATCGATCTAGAGTGCATAGAGTGTGTATCCACCATGCAACTATCTTTTGTTTATTCACAAAGACCAGAAGACTGAACACAAGAATCGTAATTAAAGTTGTTCCTTGATTTAACCCCCGAAATTACAAGCCTACAGTTATCATTATTTAAAAAAAGGATGCTGACCTCCACTGTTTGACTCAGTTTTTTAAGTTGAATGTCAGTGGTTAAGTATCCACACCTCTCAGCATGCTGTCGTGTTGGGTTTGGCTGTCCTACAATTCACTGTATTTATCTTAGCAGATATCACAATTCAAACTTCTGATCTTGAAATGTGTATTTTGAAACGCTATCCACGCATAGATTAAACACCTCATGAATGTCAGGTAAAGAATAAAGGAAGTAGAATAAGCGATATTCAACAGGGGAAGGTAAATAAATAAGGCATACTATAAGAAAATAATTACCATACATCAAATAGAGTATGAGTACATTAAGTGAGTCAAACTTCAATAGGAAACAAAAGTCATGGTTTAAAAATGACAAATATACTCATGCTATTTACTGGTGGTAAGTAGTATAAATTTAAACACGAAAGAAAGAGTGACAAAGGAAATATAGGAGGGGAATAATTTTCCATTGGACACTAGTAACTAGTGTGGCGTGTCTCGTCCTTTCTTTGGTGCAGACTGAATTCTATCAGTCAGGTTTGCAATGTGGCCACCATTCTAGGTAGGTCACCATCACGGTGCACATTGATTTGATGATGATGGATGGAGGCGATTGGTGAGCTCGATTAACTCTGTGGTAACGTCTCTGACTGCAGCACTGGCTGACGCGGGTTCGAATTTCAGAAGGGATATGAGTTCCTTTAAGGTTTCACATATGCCTTACTGACTGGTGGGTACCAACTAGCACGACACCTAGGTCCAAGGCTTCCCGCCGATCGCCTTCAACCATTTAACAAGGGAATAAACACGTTGTTACCCAACCTATTTCTTACTGTCGGTTAACTCGAAGCAATTGTTCGCACAAGCGTGAGCTATGCGTATAGAAAAGGTTTGATCAACAAAATATATTTTATATTATATTGTACATATTCACTTCTGCTTATAGTAACTAATTTGTTATTACCTCCAATACGTCCATCTTGTACAATTTACTAGTCGGCGTTTGGTTCTCACCTTCTCCACACTTGTCAAGTGGACACTCACCAAACTTGCTCCTCATCTACCAGTAATTTACGCTCAATGAAATCCCTAAACTTTGCGTTTATCGTGTTGCGGATTATGAGGTTACTTCTTCTCGTCTTTGAATTTGATATCTAAACAACCGCAACAATTTTGTTGCATCTATTTCTTACTCAACAATCGACTGTTATACTCTGCAATAAATAAAAATAAGAACGTACCACCTTTGAAGATGACTCGATCATCAAAACATCAAAACGTCTGTTTAAAAATAACCGCTTAACACTGAATAACCTCAAATCTGCTTAGAGGAGGAGGAAATTATATGCTAATCGTTTGAGCTAAGTAGTATACTGAAGGTGACTGATATTAACAGCTTTTGTTAGTAGATTTTGTATGTAATTTATGTAGCTTATAAAATTCACCTCCTTACTCCTTAGACACTCAATTTTAATTTAACAAATGAGGTCGAAATCGTGTTTATTTGTTCTCTTACCTATCCTCTCCGTCTAACGCTGTAATCCCCAGACATTGGAGATCGACTAAAATAACTCTAAATTCCATGACATATCCAAATCATCCAAGAATTATGGAAAACCAAAAACCACTTCGCCATCATTTCATCCTAGTTAAGAACTCCTTGCTATTGTGCATTCTCGACATCAATGCAAACGGAAGTTAGAACCGTCAGGTTACGCCAAAACAACAAAAACAACCTTTAAGTCAGTAGGTTAGAATCCAGTAGCCAATGGTTAACCACTCCTCTTGATTCGTGATACAGAACAGCTGCTATATTTTTCGAACATCGAATAACCATCCCCCCCCTCTAAATTTGACAAACTTAAAAACTGCTGCTTAATGGACCGGTAGTAATTACCAGAAAATCTTATAATATTTGGTGGCATCACTCAGAAGACCAGCACAGAAGAATACTGGAACTCTTTGAAAGCGATATTGGAGGAAGCCTGTACAGCTGTCTTAGTAAAGAAGGAGAGGAAAGACAAGGAAAGGCTCTAAACGGACACTTGGAAGCTAATAGAAGATAAAGGATGGAGGAATAGAAGATGAACCAATGCAAAGATGGACAATAGGAGAAGAAGTTTGGTTTGGTGTACATTTCGCTATATAAAGAAGTAAAAAAGAGTGCTAGGAAAAATAAAAGACAACCAATTCTACGCACACTGGCAACTGAAGCGGAACAGACTACAGGTAAGAGGAACCTCACATTACTATGCCAGATAAACAGGTAGTTATCGGGGATGAAATCAGTAGACTGAAACCAATGAAAAGTAGTGAAGGGAACCTAATAACCAAAAAGAAGGAGCGAAGAAAATGCCAGGACTACTTCATAGGACTCTTGAATGGACCGCTACTTGCAACTCTCCCAGAAGTACCACCAACATCCAAAGAACAGTCAGTGAACACTAACCTTCTGAAAAAGAGTTCCGCACTTCACAGATGGTATACGTCTAGTGTCACACAAACTCGAAGATTTGTAGGCGAAAACCGACAAATTTTCGGGAGATACAGTCAGCGAAAACAGGAATTCAAGTAAACATAGAGAAAACCGAGATGATGAAGACACCTGACCAGCGAGAACAAGTACCACGCACCATCAACGGAGATTTAGAATTAGAAGGAAGTGACCTACTTAACTTATCTAGGTAGCATTGACTAAACTACAGGTTCTCAATTCAAATTGTTTTAATGCTGACTGGTATTCATGTTGGAATGAATTAAGCTAAAACAATAGAGTATATTCATAGTGAAAGTACAGAACGCCTACAGAGTAAGAATACACAGAGACTGTAACAATAACTTCCTCGATTAAATAGTCGTTTTACCAGCCAACAAAAGCATATTTACAAAAGTACGATCTGAATGAGAAGCAAGTTTCTTCTATGCACGGCTTAGTGTTATATTTACTCGAGTATCCATTAAGTGTAGAAGCTTGGCTAAGCTGGGTTAAGTAAATAAACATAACTAGGCCTCGTACTTGCACCTAAGATCTAAGGAAAACTCATTGCATTTACACGTAGCCTGCTTTGAGTAACGTGTATTGGGAAGATTAATCACACCACTTCGCTGCAAAAGCCTCCGTGAGTTTTGTGGAAGTTTCCAGTAGCCGGAAATGAATAGTTGAAATCTGTAAGCCACAAGTACACCTCAAGAATGTAAGAAGCATCTATAGCACGAAATGCTGGATTTCAGGTTTACGGAACTCTTTATCCAGTTAAGTGCAACGGTGGAATGTTCAAATCATCGGTGTGCAGTTGGTGATTTGGCTTTAAGATAGTATAAACGGTGTTTAGTTTATTGGGATTGTTGGTAAGGATATGCGTTTCAAAAAATTTAAGTAACTGTATGGGGAAAAGTATTAGCAGTAAAAAACGCGATGAAGAATGAAACAGTATAAGAGTTGGGCAGGTATGCAATAAGCTTTGCAGTTGGAAACATGGGGACGGTTGCCACTTCAATGTCTATTTGATATGTCAAGCAAATGTGAAAGCATTAGTAGTCATTCAAAGAAAAAATACCTTATAACAGGCGGAAAACGTATGTAGTAGTCCTTGGTCTTCGCCCTTACACATGGTACCTAAAGCTGACCATGATTGGAGGCCATGTGGGGATTACCGACATTTAAACAATGCCACAGTTCCCGACCGTTATCCTATTCCCCATCTTCATGATTTCTCCCTGACATTACACGGAAAAACCATTTTTTCTAAAGTAGACTTGGTCAGGGCCTATCACCAAATACCAGTTGCCCAAGAGGATATCGAAAAAACGGCCATCATCACACCTTTCGGTTTGTTTGAATTTCTCCGCATGCCATTTGGCCTAAAGAACGCAGCACAATCCTTCCAACGTTTCATGGATCAGGTCACACAAGGTTTGGACTTTGTATTTGTATATATCGATGACGTTTTAATTGCTAGCTCGTCGCCCGAAGAACATACTGATCACCTCACCATCTTATTTCAACGATTTGAGCAATATGGAGTCGTCATTAACCCCAAAAAGTGCATATTCGGTGTCTCCTCTATACAGTTTCTGGGACACCACATAACCGCGAATGGTATTACGCCTACGGAGGAAAAGATAGAGTCCATCAAAAACTTCCCCGAACCAGATTCACTCAAGAAGGTCAGACGTTTTTTGGGGATGTTTAATTTCTATCGGCGTTTCATTCCTTCGTGTGCCTCCATCGTCCAGCCGTTAACCGACCTCCTTAAAAATGATCCTAAAAAGTTTCAGTGGTCAGCTGAAGCACACGAATCATTTTGCAACGCAAAAGATGCCTTATCCAAAGTCACTATGCTATCCCATATCAACCCCGAAGCGTCGCTTATTTTGTGCACAGATGCCTCCCAAGTAGCTGTAGGGGCAGTATTACAACAAAAGATGAAGGGCGAAGTCACCCCACTCGCATTCTTTTCTAAGAAGTTGGAACCGGCTCAGACACGATACAGCACTTTTGGGAGAGAATTGCTGGCCATATATCTTGCAGTGAAGCATTTCAGTTACTTACTACAGGGCCGGCATTTCACTATTTTTACTGACCACAAGCCCCTGTGTCATGCTTTCACTACTTCACTCGATAAACACTCCCCTAGAGAAGCCAGACAGTTGGATTATATCTCCCAATTTTCAACCGACATCCAGTACATCAAAGGGGATGCGAACGTGGTAGCCGATTCTCTTTCAAGAAGTGACATTAACCAGCTTCAAACGTCGGTAGACATCAGTCTTGATCGTATGGCTCAATTACAAAGAGATGACGTTGAACTCCAAACCTGCCGCAGAAACTCTTCCTTACAGCTCAAAGATGTGCCTATCCCCTTATCAGATGCAACCATAGTCTGCGATGTATCTACCGGCACTAATCGTCCATTTGTCCCTCTCAGTTGCCGAAAAGCATTGTTCGAACATTTACATTCGCTTTCTCACCCTGGAGTACGCGCCACGGTCAGACTGATCAGCGAACGCTTCGTGTGGCCTAAAATGAACTCTGACATTCGGAGATGGGCACGAGAATGTATCCAATGCCAATGCTCCAAAGTACACCGCCACACTATTACAACCCCGAAGACGTTTGAATTACCCGAAAGGAGATTTCAGCATATCCATATAGATATCGTGGGACCATTGCCAACATCAAGGGATATACACATATCCTGACAGCGATTGATAGATTTACTCGTTGGGCTATTGCATGCCCCTTAAACGACATATCTGCTGAAAACGTTGCTTTAGTTTTTCTCGACCGTTGGGTGTCAAACTACGGTGTACCAACTACTATTACATCCGACCGCGGTCCTCAATTCCAATCGACACTCTTTCGCGAACTGACGAGACTTCTGGGAGTGAAACATATCTCCACAACAGCCTATCATCCGGCAGCGAATGGTCTAGTGGAAAGATTCCACAGACAACTGAAAAGCTCCCTGATGGCGCAGAATGATACATCTAAGTGGAGTGAATACTTACCTTTGATTTTACTTGGTATCCGATCTACTATCAAAGAAGATTTAGGATGTACACCGGCTCAACTTGTCTATGGCACCAACCTAACCTTGCCTGGACAGCTAGTCCCCTCAGCCGATTCCACAGACGTGAACATTGCCGACTTCACTAACCGATTAACTAGACAAATGCTTCAACTTCAACCAACAGCACCTCGACAATCTCCCCGAAGAGATCAGATCAACAAACATCTACAAACTTGCAAATTCGTCTTCATTCGAGTCGACGCCATCAGAAAAGGATTGCAACCTCCATACGAAGGACCCTTTCAAGTTATTAAACGTTCAGACAAACACTTTACAGTGAACAAGAATGGAAGACGAGAGACTGTTTCAATTGATCGAATCAAACCCGCATACACCGACAACGACTTCGAATCTACATCGGCAGCTGCGCAATCAAATAATCAAACATCCGAATCCCCTCCACCGGCACCAAGTCTTATCCTCCCTCCATATCACACACGTAGTGGTCGGCAAATCAGTAAACCGGCTCGCTACGTTCATTTTGAGGACTAACAAAAGAAAAATAATTAAAAATTATTATTATCTTTTTCGTTTAGACATTATCATCATGACCGTTAGTATTTCGTCGTAAACTTTGATGTTACTATCACTATTATTTATTTATATGTACCTCACCTACAAAACAGGTATCGTCCATTTCAAAAACTATTGATCTTTAATCCATATTTTTTTAATGTTTCTTTCCCCTCCTTAATTACTGTGTATTTACATATTTTTCTTTATACATTAAAAATCTATGTTCATGGTTAGTGCAAATTTAAGTGACATGACTTTCTATTTCAATTTTTATTGCTGAACTCATTGTATATGCTTTCAGACTTTACATGATTCACATACCTTCTCGCGTTTATGCATGTTGTAATATATCCCTATTTTTATCCAAAAATTGCTATTACTATTATTATTTACTTCACAGTTTTACTTATCATTTTCCGGTTGTCTCTCCGGACCTCTAGGGGGGGAGCCGTGTTGAGTACGTAACAATGTGATTGTACACTTTTTGGTTACTTGTATAAATTCGAGATATTGTACATAATTTTTGTTTAAAACGCTTCTTGTTGAAATATACATAACTTCCGTGTACAATTGAAAAATACACTCTGCTGTTGGAGACTTCGTCTTCTCCCTGGTCACTTCTGCTTACTTGCTCCACTCACACCGTGTTGTATACTTCGGATTTATTGTAGGAGTCTACTACTCTCAACCGAAGACATTTCTACAACCGGAACACAGCAGCTACAGCAGACGCAACCCAATCAATTAACGTACCCGTGGATTATATACATAATTTGTAGCTGAGGACTTATACTTCATATTCAAGTAATCCTTTTTGTTGATACAACTCGTCACTGCATTTTTGGTAATATATTGTTATTTAACACTCCATTGACTTGGATTATTATTCTTATATTTATAATGTTAGTGAACTCTAGTATAAGTCCCCTACACGTATGTGGAGCAAGTTGGGCAATGTTACCTCTTTAATCGATTGATTGATTCTAACACTTCATGAACAGTGGGGATAAAGCAGCTGATCAGCTTTCACATCCCTTCCTCTAACTTGATTTTGCCGTAAGACATCAGCAGAGATACTTGAAAAGTGAGGTTAACTATTATCCCCTCGATTTTCGCGCAATAGCAGGGTTTTAAGAATCTACTTCTCCGCCAGTGTAATTAAATGTAATTGAAATTCAGAGCTACTATGCGAGATTGGGTTATTTTGCTAGAGTTTACTCACACACTTTACAGTTCAATATCCTTTATCAAAACAATCACGTTGGCCGAAAATAATACAGATAAGATTTTGAAATATATTAAGAACATCTGCTTGTAAAATTTATTCTGATTCAAAAATAGTATATGAAAGAAATGTTGAAAGTTAAGGAAACACACGACATTGCACAAATTTTGCAGAAATGCTAAAGGCACTCCATTTCTAAAAGTTATGAAGAGGCCGGTCAACCTTCATTGAAAAGTATTTATATCGGCAGCAATCACTTCTCGAAAATCCATCAGATAGAATGGTGCCAGACTTTTAAATATTTCTAAAATGAAGATGCATCATTTGCAATTAGAGTAAATTAGAAAACGATTATAAATATATGCAAGTACTGTACAATTCTACACACGGACCTACACTAACAGTTTCGTGTTATTTATACTTCTGATGAAATCAAAACCATATGAAGAACGAGGTGACCCAGTAGGAGATTATTCATTTTAACTACAGATGTATAGGTACAGATCCAGTTACCATAGAAATCCAAAGTAATGTCATGGTTGTCTTCCTATCTTCCATCAGGACTTACGAGTATACAGATTAAGAGACTAACGTTCGGAGTCAAAAATAATAAAAACATAAATATTCCGACTATATAGGACCATCTCAGTAAAGACTCATAACTACATGTCATGTGCGTCTCTGTCACTATTATAAAAAATTTTATCATGTACGGGAAAAATGGGCAACATATTTTCTGATGCCTTCAACAATAGCGTCCCAGGAGTATGAACGCTCCAATGACCTTGAATGCATGCTAGTCGTTGACCAACCGCATCCGTCACTATCACAGTCGAAATATCAACGCTATTCATCAACTTAGAAGTAAATTTCACCCAGATCATGTTTTTAAGTAGTGTTTGGACAATGCGTTAATAGCTCATTTTGTTTAGGATTAGGGTTAAGGTAAGTACTGGGGTTAGGGTTAGCATCAGGGTTATAATTCATTACAATGCTAATTATAACCCTATAGGGTTAGAATGACTGAAATCATCCGTAACTCATCAAGGTCATTGGTGGAGTGAGACGCTTAAAGGTCATTTTCGTCCATATCAGTCAGCCATGTTGGATTGCAGTTCCGTAGCTGTTCGTGTACGCGTTTGTTGTTCCGTTTATCCTGCTGTTATACACGACTTATTGTGGTGATTGACAATTTCTATCTCTGTATTGTTTAAATACTTACTGTTGATTGTTAATATATTTCTTATATGAATTGCATAATAATTCCTCTAAATACAAATTCCTGAATTCCGCCCTCTCTGTGTTTTGGTTGGATTCGTGTAATTCAGTCATCTCAAAGTACTAATACTACTACTACAATAAATTACTACAAATTGGCGTCGCGATGGAACTAAATAACCTGGGAAAACTTCCTATTAATGGGTCTCCGCGGGAGATTGCTGATTATTTGGAATGCTTCAATGCGTAGTGCATTTCAAAGAATGTTCGGGATGACAAAATACCAGCACATTTCATCACTACTATTGGGCTAGATGCGTATAGCCTAGTGAAGAATCTGGCGTTTCCAGATAAACCCATTTCTCAGTCATATGACGGGCGTTGATAAGGGGCAGCCTGTAGACGGCCGTAATTTTGAGTGACCGCGAATGAGATAAACAAGCGATTTGCTTGCTTGTGATTGGCCAGTTTGTCATTCGAGTTGAGGTAATTTCAAACATCATTTTGCTGCTTGGTTAATTTCTGAATTTCCAGGAGCGTTTTATCGAATTGGATAGATCACTGACCACACAAACTACTACAGCTGAGGAGAAAAATCATATAGCAGTGGATTTATTTGCTGAATTCAACGAATTCATGCCAAATTACGATCTTAGGACTTCTCAGGAGTGTCAAGAATGCAAACAGTGTTCTGAAGAGGTAATAACTTCACTCCAATTCAATTATCGCTTGACTATTATCTTCAGAGATACTTAAATAAGTATAATATACACGGTGGTCTGGTTAATCATGATAAAAACGGCATAGTTGATGCAGCATATACGTATACTTATGTATATGTAAGTAAACCTAGATAATCTGTGTTCTTGTCATGAAGATAGGAAAGCAGGTATCAGGTGTCTCAGTAAGCAGTGTAATACATGTAAGGTACATGTTTTTTTTTGACATAAACTGGATCTTCACTCACTTTCGGAAATAATCTTAAATTCAGTTGGAATAAGCTAGTTGAGCACATCAGTATTGAGAGAATACAGTGAAAGTAAGTAAACACATGCTTCTTAAGATTAAGTGATAAATTTATTTGGTATGGTTGTATTATTATTAGTTGTCTATCTAAGTTAATGATGAATTCGTTGCGATAATAATACCTATTATTGTTTTTTATAGTCACTATGAACATGAATGTTATTATTATTGCTGACCTATCATTTGTCATAAAGTCGTTGTCATTTTCGCTAAAATATTTGTACAAACTTTGAAAACTACTGCATTACTTGTCGTTAAATAATTTTATCATTTCATGGTGCTTCGATGGACCTACTAGATATTGACCAACGATAAGTTGCGAAGTCCCTTGAGTTAAGTGAAAACTATTGGGCTACTTATATATATATATATATATATATATATATATATATATATATATATATATATATTGTTTGTTTGCCTATCAGGAAAATTTTTTTATTCAGGTCATACATTTAATACCCAAGTTAATTATGCTTTTCTTATACCTTTTCAGACTTATGGAAAAACATATATGTGCCGTGTACGCAGATGGAACTTACTGACGGTAACAGAGGACTACTCATCTGAATTATATGTTCACTTGAAATCTGATTTTTGTTTAATAAACAATTTGTCAATGAATCTGTGTTCCTTCTGTTGTAATGCGATTGTGTTCCAGTAACATAAGTAACACGTGCTAAGTTAGAAGTTGAGGGTAAGTTGTTAGGAGTAAATGCGACGTCTGGAAGACTTTTGTTTACGTGATTATATGAGTAGATAGCGACGTACCGTGTTCCGTGGCCGAGGACCTTAGGCATTCTGTTTTTAATTATTACGATAACCGTAGTTGCACAGAGTTACACATTTAACAGCATATGTATAGTCTGTCCTTATGGTACACTGCGACATGCAGAAATCACAAGCAAACTATCTCAGGTAGATTTACTCTCACTTTGTGACTATGAATCGCGAATCATTAAATGTATTGTTCTTGAGCATTAACTTATTTCTTGTGTGACAAGACGCTTAAATACATGGTTCATGCAGTGATTTTTGGCATGCCGAGTAAGGTTTGCGTACATTTCAATGACTGTCATTCGATAAATTTCTTTGCAGATTGGCGGAAACTTGTACTCGGTCTCAAATTCCCCTATCAGCATTTGTGCAGTACTTATTACTGCTGCAGGAACCGAAGAATATGGTTGATATCAAATTTTGCATCCTTCCGCACTTTTGTGTGGTGTTTTGATAGCTGAAAGTCAATGGAATGCATAAATACAAGCGAAAATTAGTGTTCACAAATGGGAAGAAACTGTAATATGTTTTACGATCACTTACAACATTCAGTGTTTTCTGCCAAAATTTTTAAATGAGTTAAATGCACACTGCAACATTTTAGAAACTTGGTGGATTTCAATACCATCCTTGTGATCAAGTACGTAAAGACATCTGACGTGTGTGTCATTTTGTCCTATTAGTGAGTTTGGTTTCATAAACTTCCGATTTTTGTCATTTTCCTAACGCCACATCATTCGCGCTTGTTCGAATTTAATTCACAAAATTATTTTAAAACCACGTAGAAGTAGTGTCCGACATCTCTTAAAGCTATGGACGTAAGGTTTAGAAGTAATTGCTGTATCCATTTAGGGAAGGCTCATCGATTTCTGCAAGTAAGGGCTACGCATCATATTCCTTAATGCCTCCAGAAGCAACAGAATCTTCAGAAGTTATTAATGGGGTCCAAGCTCCCCTATTTCGAAACATATTATAGGGACAGGACATTAAACTGACGTTTGCACATTTTTTTAAACCTATCTGTAAAACGTGTTTGGATTGCATCCTAAAGTTTGTGGAAGCCGAAGTGTGATTAGGAAGTTTAAACCACTTCTGTGAATTCCAAGACTATTCGTCATCACACGAAACCTTCTTTGTTAAACTTCGTTTTGATACTAGTCAAGGTAGATGTACTAGTACCTCTGATAATTTGTTTAGTGATCTTCATTGTTATTTTAACCTCCAATATGTGGTTTTAATTCCACCTAAATTTATTTTCTAGACTTTTAACTGTATTAATCTCATATGTATTCCTATAACAAGTCCATGCGTGACCAGATTGTCCAAAATATGTTGCACAAATACAACACTACACGACTCAGACAAATTACGTCTTCTTATTACTTTGTCTAAATATCCACATGTGTCAAAAATAGTGACTGATGTAATCGCACATCGATATAAACTTTCATTCTTACTGTGCTATCTCGTTAATATTATATTGGTAGTTATATTCATGTATACATCCTGTAAACCCTTGTTTTCTTTTTTAGATAATCTAAACTGAAATAAGGACGACAGTTGTAGAAATGAGCCTTGTACTACATCCTTCTTTGAAATATCAGTTCCTTCATAGTTTAGTTTCAGTAATAAGTGAATGGAATGCAGTCGACAGATTCATGAAATTCGCATACTGACGTACTACTTTCCTAGAATCCTAGTTGATGTCTCCTCAGGAAAGTGGGAAATGACCATTCCACTTGCGTAAACTCAATAGGCTGTGAACTGCTGGCAATGAAAACGACAACAATTTTTGGAATTACGTAATTCCAAAAACGATCGTATGATCTTTGATACTGACTTCTGGTTCCATCAGATGAAATTAAAGGGGAGAGCTGAGAATAGAGGGGATGTTGAGGGTTAGACAGTATAGATTTAGACCATTTCTCGCATGAGTTTAGGGGGAGCAGTAAAGACCAAATCAATTGTTAACAAATTGTAAAAAGAGAGGTTGAATGATTCCTGACTGTCTTGAATACATAACATGGTAAGCTAGACTGAAGGTTTTCTTAGAAATCGACAAGATATAGAATGACCAAGAAAGACCAGAGGATAGATTTACTCCAAGGTATTTTCTGTTAGACTTAGTTTCTGTTTCAGTGACCTCTTTGATACAAACATCTTGTGAACGACACAGTTCTTGCAGTTCACGCTTATGAGTGAGGGGAAAGTTAACTGCCTGACTTTTAGAGGGATTTAACGCAAGACCACGTACCTTAGACTACAGACAGGAACCAGTTAAGTTTGCTGCAGTCACATTGTAACATGACACGAAGTGAGACGGTCAGATCAACAGCGTATTTGACGAAGTTGCTCTCATTAGAAAGAGAAAAGTCATGTAAGACGAGAGAGAAAAAAGAAAAGGAGTGATAAAAATAGCCTGAGGAACACCAGCTTCAGCAAGTGAGGCGGAATATTTACCCTAATATACAGCATGCTGCATTCCATTTGAGAAATGATAATGCAACCAATCAACTGTCCAGGACCCAAGTTTGCACGATCGAAACCTTATTCAACTAAAGTCATCTAGGCGCTGAGTCAACAACAACGGCGAATGCTGAATGACCGAAAGCTAAGCACAAATGTGACAAAGCACAAATCCAGTTGCGAAGTAGGAGACGAGTCCCGGGTGGAAGAAGAGATTACTGAAAGGTATCTATTTTTCATTTGGCAAAGAACAAGATTAAGAACTAAACTTATCATTTGTTGAAATTTTGGAGATCGTTTATCAATGTTTCGCATTTAGTTATGCCCAGACTGTGTCATTCTGACTAGCTTTCAGTATTAGTTTGCAGAGAAGTCCACCTGTTTAATTTACCACATTTCATGTAGCACACAAAGGTAGAGGCATAAAACTAAATGGAAGTTTAACGAGCGAAAATGTGAGGGAGAATAAATAGTGACAAGGAAAAAAATGAGTTGAATAGATACGTGAGATTACACAGAGTGAATGCACCTGTACCAGTACCACAGATTTGCAGTCACATCTCCGGTAGTTCTTCCAGCTGACTGTCAACAATTTTATGAACCAATATCACTTTTTCATTTGACCGACCCAAACACATTTTAAACCTTAACATGTGCTGGCTAGCATTGTCCCTGGAGAAAGGCGATGGCTTTGTATGCCAGCACGTGTTCTAGCCATCTCAACCTATTCAGCTTCCCTACCTTGAAGACTAACCCTCCCCACCTAAACATTTATGCGTAACCTCAACAGCACTCGCCATATTATACTGCTTTACTCATGAGATAGAACGCGGACACCTATAATCAAATACCGGTATTATTTTCATATTTTACAGCATCAGAGGTTACTTCTCATAGTCTAGGTGGACAATATCATCAGTAAACTGTGAGTTGATGAGACTATTCCCTGATAAGTCTCTAAAGTCAATTACAGATTATTCTACTAATATATGTGTGATTGAATTGAGGTGATATAAGGATGACAGTTTAAGAATTCAGCCTTGTATTACATCCCACTCGGAAATGTGTTTTATCGGATAATTCGCAAACAGTATTCAGTGAATAGAAAACATTCTGTAGGCTTAATGAAGCTCGTAAACTGACGCACTACTTTTGCAGGCACTATAGTATTTCCTCAATAAAGTGAGAATTGAATATTTCGGCTGCATAAAACGAGTAAGTAGTATCCTGGGAATACCAATGACTACAACAAGTCTAGGAGTTATGCACTACAACTTTTACTTTACTGAATACACCAGCAGACTTTACATAAACACTTGACAGATCAAATTTATGCAGGAAGTCAGTAAGATTTAGTAAACTAAAAGTACTGGTTCCAGTGGTTCTCTAACTGATGTCAGCTCATGATTAAATCCTCCATGCAATCAAACAAAATCCCTACAAAACCAATACTTGAAAAAATAAACTAAAAGTGCTTTCGGTTTCCACAGGAGTTCTCCGTGCCGAATTTATTCCTTAAAGGGCCTACAGAGATTCAATCTTCAATTAAATAACACTGACGTGGAAGAAATTCCATTCTTCATTACTACACTTAATGAAAAGAACCATGTTTTTTATTTTAAAAACAGGAGCATTCGTGATGTTTTACTCTATGTAAATGCAGTTGCACTTAGAACTCAACGCAACTCGATACACAATAGTATATATACAAATAAACTGAAAAATAATGTCGTCCTTACCTTATGAACAACTTGTCCTTATTCCAGTATCATAAATTTTTCACCTATGAGCCTGAGTTATGTCTACGATATAGCAATATTACATCAGTTAAATCTTCCCCCAAAACCAAGGCCACTTGAAACCAATAGCAGATTCAGATTCAGATTCAGATTCAGATGATAAGGATAGAAGGCTCTTGTGGCCTGTGTTAATCCTTGCAAAGTATATCTCTGCAGAGATCTAACTTCTCTTTGAAAGCGTTCACCGATGGAGCTGATACTACTGAATCAGGTAAGGAGTTCCAATCGTTGACCACTCTGTGAGAGAATCTAAATTCTGCACGTATTTTAATCGTCCTTGGTTTGAGCACCTTTTTGCGGTGACCCCGTAAATGTATCCTAGAAGGGGAGAAAAGGTTAGAAAGGTCAGTTCCTAAATCACCCTTAAGTATACGGTATGCCAAAATTAAGTCGCCTCTCTTCCTTCGGTATGATAACGGGAAGAGATTTAAATGCTCCATCCTCTTATCATAAGGAAGGTGTGAGATACCACTAACTAATTTTGTTCCTACTCTCTGTACTCTTTCCAGAATATGTGCCTCCTTTTTGAAGCATGGACTCGTCGCTTGTATGCAGTATTCTAGATGAGGCCTGACATATGTTGCGTAGAGTATTTGGAACATGCCCTCGTCTAATCGTTTGAAAGCCCTTCGAATTGCCCATAGCATTCGAAAAGCTTTAGCTGCGGCTGCACTGCAATTTGCAGTTGTTTTCAAATCGTTACTGACAATGATTCCTAGGTCCTTCTGTTCTTTGACATCAGGTAGTTCTGCATCCCCTAGGGAGTACGACGTATAAGACTTCTGACCTAAGTGCATTACCGCGCTTTTCCTAGCATTCATTTCCAAACTCCATAGGCTTGACCACTCAGCTAATTTATCTAAGTCATTTTGTAGGGCCAACCTATCCTCGTTATTGTTTACAGTTTTCCATACCTTAATGTCATCTGCAAATAATAATGAAGATGAAGAAAGAATCCCTGGTAATTCGTTAACGTATAATAGGAATAGCAAAGGACCTAATACAGTTCCCTGGGGCACTCCACTGGATACTGCTTTCCATCCTGATAGTACACCATTAACTCTAACCTTCTGCCTTCTATCCATTAAGTAATCTCTAAACCACTCACATAGGCATTGGTCTAGTCCGAAACCTTTCAGTTTACTAAGGAGACCTAAGTGGGATACTTTGTCGAACGCCTTGCTAAGATCAATAAAAACCACATCCAACAGATGGTCCCTATCTCTGGCCTCAACCCAGTCTTCCCTAGCCAATAGTAGGTTTGTCAAGCAGGATCGTCCTGGTCGGAATCCATGCTGTTCCACAGCCAACAAGCCATGTGTTTCAACATAAGCTAATAGTTGATCCCTTATAATAGTTTCCAGTACCTTTGCAATAATGCATGTCAGACTTACCGGCCTGTAGTTAGATACCAATTGCCTATCCCCGTCCTTGAAGATAGGGCTTATAATGGCATCCTTCCAGTCCCTGGGTAGCTTAGCCTGCGTCAGAGACATTTGGAAAATCTCCGTAAGCGGAATATATATTATATCCGCCAAGGAAAGTAACAACTTAGGGTGGAGTCCATCCGGCCCAGGTGATTTACCTGGCTTCAGTTTAGACAGTAGTTTCAGAACCTTTGTGTGCTCTACCACAATTGAGGGCATCTGAGTGGCGATGGCAGTGACCTCGCCATATCCCTGGGTGGTACTATCAGACGAGAAGACGTCACAGAAGTATTCAGAGAGGTTTTCAGCCTTCCCTTCGTCTGACTCAGCCGCTTCTCCACTAATGGTTATGAGTGACGGTATACCACTGCTAGTTTTAGTCCTACGTTTAATATACGAGTAAAACCTTTTTGGGTAATGAACGCAATCTAGTACTAATCGTCTCTCGTACTCTATACGACTCTTGTTAATCGCATACTTACAGAGGTTTCGAATTTTGCGGTAGTCTTTCTGGAAGTTTTCCCTTCCTGTCATAACAAATTGGTCCCATAAGTTCTTTCGCCGTCTTAATAACATCCTTATTTCACTAGTGATCCAAGGAGGTTCATGCGACGGCTTTCGAGGAGTGTACCAAGGTATAAAAGGTGAAGTGACACAATCTAGTGTATTCCTAAATCCTACCCAAGCTTCCTCGACAGTCTGACTTGTATCAACTGACCAGTCAACCACAGTTGCTGCGTTCCGGATTCCTTGTATATCCGCTTTCCAAATGTTTGGACGAGCAGATTTTGGCCTGTGCATGAGAGAATGAATCCTAAACGTAAAAGCAATGACTATGTGGTCACTGCTGCCAAGCGGCGGGAGGCACCTAATGTTACCAACGTCCTCCTTCTGGTGTGTCAATACCAAGTCTAGAGTAGATGGATCATGTTCAGGGTGATACCGTGTTGGTGCATGCATATGTTGCACGAGTGCACATTCAAGCACTGTCAATGTGAGCTCCCTATTGAAACAGGTATACAAACTAGTGGAGTTTAATTCCCCCCAATTAATATGTGGAGCGTTAAAGTCGCCAACAATCAGACACCTATTTCTACTACCCCACGCCCTCAAGTGATTTAGAACGAAGTCATCAGCTTGGCTAGCAGGACTTCTGTAGATAACTCCGATCGTTAAAGTGCCTTTGTTTAAGTTAATGATGCAACTTGCGGCTTCACTGGTGCCGCTGTCATGAGCTTCTGACAACGTTGACCTGATCCCTATGTCATCCCGGATGTAAAGAGCAACCCCCCCACCTTTCCGACTACTTACTCTGTCTGCTCGTATGCAGATATACCCAGGTATGAGTGGAGTTAAGTCTACACCCACTAACAACCACGTCTCAGTGATAGCAATTACATCAGGTTGTAGTCTTTCAGATAACTCTCCTAATTCGGCGAGCTTATTCCTAAGACTACATGCGTTCGTATAGCACACCGAAACACCTACGTGTTCACCCGGCTTATGAAGAGAGGTCTCGGCAGCATCGGTTTCCGAGACCTCACCACCCGAAAACCCAATAGTTTGAGGTCCTTCTCGCCTTTCTCTAGCCTGGCCTTTAGTTCAGCCACGGCTTCTCTTCTTTTGATTCTATCTTCCAAAGGCCAATCAGGCCTTATTTTTAGACTTTTGTCGTTGACTTTGAACGCGTTGTCGAGGATGGTCCTCCTCTCTGTTTCGTTCCCTAAAACTACCTTAAGTAGTCGTCGAGGAGTTCCTGTAGCATCAGGGTTTCGTTTTCCGATCCTGATAGCCTTTCGTACGTGTACTCCAGTTGTTTTTTCGGGAAGTATTTCCCGGAATATGGAGCTGATCGCCTTCAGATCATCTGCATGTCGGGCAGCTGGATCTGTGTTCTTAGATTCCTCCAAGTTCCAGATGATTATACTGTAACTAGAGTCCGTGGGTTTCTGAGTTTTGCTGGAACTAACAGTCGTCGAGACCTTGTTGGTAAACTCGGCTACTGTTTCTTTCCTAGTTTTGTTTAGCTTCTTACCTTTCGGCAGCAACCAAGTGGAGTCCGTTTCTCCCACTCTGTTTTCGCCGCGACTAGAAGCCATTCGTGCACTAGACACGCTGCGCTTTGGCGTTGCTATTTCACAGGCTGGTTTTGCCATGCTGGCACTACTTGCCCTTCTGGATTTCCGTTGCCTTTTGCGCTTTGCAGCAACAGATGTCTGGGCATTTTGTGCTTCTTTCGCTTCTGAGACTTCAGGAGGTGATGCACCCTGAATCTTACAACTATGTCCTGAACCGCCATCCTTGGCGAAGGTTTCTGGTACAGGCTTTTCAACTATGTCTTTCGACAATTTCTTGGACATCAAGAGTCCTACTGCCTCTTGGATGAGGACATCTAACGGGTTGCTGCAAAATTTGCACAGCCATGGAGATGATGGCTTGCAACATCTCTTATAGGCTACTGGTGTTAAACCAGTGCAAACTTTGTGGAACCAAAGGCTGCAGTTGTCACACTGCATCCCATCATCCACCGGAAAGTGGCAGTCCGGTCGACCACAATTGTTAGTTGGGGCCATAATTTTAATTTGTTACAACTATACAGTTATATATACGTCAAAACAGTGAGGTTAATGCCAAACAAATACACACTTATATATACGTGTGACGGCTAGGTAAATACCAACCAAAACACAAAATGTGAATAAAACAGACAACACTTGAACTAAATAAATCAGTTAAAGTGAACTAAAAGCTTCTGATGTGGTTTAAACAACAAAAGCAGAATTTACTTCACAACGTAAAAAATGCCACTCTCCTTTTTCAAAGCAACAAGCGTCATTGGAAGGATATGCAATAAAGTCGCTCTCATATGACAAGATCCGTGAACTTCTGATACATCACTTTCATGTAACTACTTTTGAGACCAGAGAGAGGGCTCACTTCAACAAACTGGTACGTTCTCCCAACCAGAAGATTAAAGACTTTATTCTTCAACTCCAAACACAAGCTTCAAAGTGTAACTTTGGAGATCAGCTGCATACTCAACTACGTGATCGTCTAATTGCTGGAATCAATATTCCTAAGTTAGAGAAAGAGTTAATTCAGATTCCTTCTTGTACCTTTCAAACTGCTAAAGATTTATGTATTACATATGAAGATGTCAATAATGAATACTCTGCTCCCACTACGTCAGTATCTGATGTTATGCTTTCTAAAGTCGAAAATACAAGTGTTCATGGAAAGCAATCCAAACTGTCGTCCACAGGTAATAGAATGCAGCGAGAGATCAAAAACATTAAACCGTGTTTTTCCTGTGGAAATTTACATCTACGAAGCATTTGCCGTTTACGGAGTGCTAAGTGCCATAAATGTGGTAAAGTTGGACACATCAAGACTGTTTGCAGAAGTTCGAATACTTATGTTGCTCAACATTCTTATAATTCTCCCAAGCTGTCTAGTAAAATGGAGTCAATGTGTCTTTCAACTTTTCAAAATACTCAAGCTAATCCAATGAAAACCTCCACTACAAGTTCGGCAACTCAAGTGTCAACTGTTTTCAAAAATGAGGTAGCCGAGTTACAATGTGAACTGTCGAAAACACGAAAAGACCTGAATGAGATGAGAGAGCAACTGATTAAAATGGAGGAATTGTTGCATATGCATAGACTGCGTCTGTCGAATGCAGAGCATACAAGTACCCGTGAAAGTCCTGCAAAACTTTTCAAATCTCGAATTCTCTAAAAGCATCTGATGTCCACGACTTCTAATGTACGTTATTACAAAGGTAATGACTATAGACCTTCTGTTGGAATTATACTACAAAAAATAGGAAATCGAGTGGTGAAGATATTAGACATCAAAGATCACTCAGTTCGTAACGGACACCTGGACAAAGTGACAATAAATGAAGTAGGTCGTTCCAATTATAATATTATTGATTCCGCTAATAATCCTGATTTTGTAGATAATTCAGAAATAAGTCCAGATAGTACTGATGAAAATAATATCACAGAATCAGTTAGGTCGAAGCTATTTGCAAGCAAACCGAGACATCGTTATAAATACGCAAGGAGATATTCGAGGTGTGGCGGATGTGGTGATTGACAATTTCTATCTCTGTATTGTTTAAATACTTACTGTTGATTGTTGATATATTTCTTATATGAATTGCATAATAATTCCGCTAAATACAAATTCCTGAGTTCCGTCCTCTCTGTGTTTTGGTTGGATTCGTGTAATTCGGTCATCTCGAAATACTAGTATTCCTATTACAATAAATTACTACACTTATCTTGTTGCGTATTGTTCACAAATGTTGCGTTTCACCTCATTTTTTGTTTCCGTTGCTGTTAAAATGAATTACTTCTTTGGTTTGGAAAGTTTTCACTATCAGGTCAGTACATTCATTTCGGTGTAATTGTTTCATACCTTGCATTCATGCGGCTTTCTGTATCTAAATATCTAAATACACACACGTAACATTAGCCAGATTTCAGATTTATTGGTTGAGGATAGAAGGCTTGGAGTCTATGTCAATCCTTTTCTGGTGAATTTCTGTGCTTGTCCAAACCCTTCTTGAACAAACCGGTTGAGGTTACAGACACCACTTCTTCTGGGAGTCAGTTCAAAGGGTTTATGACTCGGTGTGAGAACCAATAATCAACAGCGAAGTGGTTACTCTTTGGCTTTTCGACCCTCCTGCTATATCCTCTAAGGCGTTCCAACCCAGTGGGAATGAAAAGAGAGAATAGGTCAGGTCCGCAATCATTATTTAAACTTCTAAACATTGTAATTTAATCTCCACTCGGCCTACAGTACGACAGGGAGAGGAGATTTAAACTGTCTAGTCTTTCCTCATATGATAAGTTAATCATGCCGTGAACCATGCGTGTTGCCTTCCTTTGAACCCTTTCTAGAATGTGTGACTCCCCTTTTACACCTGGATGCAGTTTACTGGTCTTGACCTCATCAGAGATGTATATAAGGAGGTGAACATATCTCTGGTGATTCTAGTAAAGGCTCTGTAAATTGCCCATAAGGACCTGAAACACCGCGCGAGTGTGCTGTAGTTTTTAAGTCGTGGCTAACTATGACACCTAAGTCCAAGTGAATCTGAACTGATGGAAGTCTTATTCCGTCTAACTCGTAGGAGCTCGTGCTTGCTTGTCCAATGCGCATGGTTGCACATTTTGCCACATTTATCGGAAGCATCCGTTCTATGGACCACTCTGACAATTAGTTGAGGTCCTCTTACAAAGTGGACGTATCACTGTTGCTCTCTCCAAATTTTTAGGTTATCTGCGTATAGGACCACTGAGGAATCGGTAAGCAGAGTTAACTGACTGGTATACAAAATAAATAGGAGAGGTCCGAGTACCGTGTCTCGTGGCTCTCCGCTAAGCACTGCTGTCCAAGAGGAGAGCTACGATTTGATCTTAACCGTCTGCCTCCTACCTACGAGGAATTCCCTGAGCCAGTTTATTAATCTGCCTTTGGTACCAAGACTTTCTAACTTCATGAGTAGCCTTTTGTGAGGTACTTTATCAAAGGCTTTGCTGTAATCTATGAAGACGAAGTCAACGGGTCTTCTGTTGTCCCTTGATTTGACCAAACTTTCTCTTGCAGTGAGGAGATTTGACAGCCATCAGGGGTTCCTTCGGAAGCCGTGCTGTGCTCTGGATAACAAGCTGCTGTTTCCCAGATTTGACATGATGCTTTTCTTGATGATTCTTTCCAGTGTCTTGATTAAAATGCTGGTGAGACTGAGAGGCCTGTAATTTGAAGGGCTTTGTCTTGATCCTCCTTTATAGATGGGGCTACTATGGCGCCTTTACAGTCACGCGGTAACACTCCATTCAGGAGAGACAGCTTGAAGATCTTGTTCAGAGGGCCGACTATGTGAGCTGATAGCTCCCTCAGAAGCCTTGGATGAAGATTACCAGAACCCACTGATTTCCCTGCATCTAGTTTCATTAGGCAGTTGAGTACGGTGCCTTGGTTTAAATAAGGGTTATTATAAGGGTCAGTATTAAGCTTTTGGTTACGATTAGGGATAGATTTATAGTGGATGTCATTTATTTTAATCTTTTATCATCCACGTTTTACTGGTAAGTAGTTGTCTATCCTCTTGCTGGAAACCATAATAATACAACCGCGGGCTTTTTTGGGAAAACTGCAAGTAGGATGAGGGCGATTAACGATTCATAATAGCAGTTTATCTGTAGTCAACTCGGTGAATACATGTACAGAAATTAGTCTAACTTTGCAAGTGATACTCCTCGTTACAACTAGGACGTATTTTTAAGTCATGTCAGAGAAAGATAACCTGTATAATGCGTTTTAAAGCATGTTTCTGACAAGATACATCACCTTTTGAGCAAAAATCCCTCATTTTTATGATTAATCAGCTGAAAATCACCCCTGCCTCCACACTTCTGGGATGCTATTGTTGAACTTTGCCCAAAACATAATAAGACTATGCTGTCTAAAATCTCCTGACGGGATTTAGTCATCTGTACTACATGGATTATCACCAGCAAATAAATGAATAACTGCCAAATTTTCAGTTACCATCGGGGATAATTCCACAGAAGGGGTGAGGATATACGTCATGACGTGTTATATTTTCCGCGACTAAGGCTTTTTCGTCTTTCATTGGCTAGAACGGTGGCGGTCAATCGGATGTTTGATTTGTCCTTGGTAGGTCGTATCGTGTGAGGTTTTGTGTGGTTGTGTTATGCGTCCTTTGCAAGCAACTTTGACAAACACAGATGTAATATTTGACTATTTTAACATTGTTTCACTGTTTTTTACACAGATACACTTCTCTTTTCGTTATAAACTCCCTCGAAACTGGTGAGGCATTATGGTTTCTATCAGTGACTACCATCCCGCGGGTGCCAATGCATTTCTTGAGTTGTGGTTATAGGTACAGCATTTCCTACTTCGTGATTTCTCACTCACATAGTCTGGTATCCTATGTTTCTTGCGATTTAACTGTGACAAGCTGTTGTAATAATGTGCTTCGTTAACGAGCCCTTTTCCTAGAATTTCATCTCAGGTAATCAGTGCGAGCGAAAGCAGCACATATGTAAGAAGCTACAAACGCATTAGAAGACTTTCAAAAGGCGTGAACCTTATATATTGCTAACAGTGACGAACTTTTCCGCATACCAGTATGTGGATACGTTCACATGCGGAGAGGAAATCCACGAGTGAGACATTGTATTTTAGTGAGACAGCTTTGCGGGACTTTCATCTAGCCTGTATGTTTCGCTGTAGTATTTTTGTCCCTCAGATCACTAACAAAGTATTATCAAATATATTCTTGTAGTATGATTCGATGGCACAATTACTGGCAGTTAATAATATTATGTATGCGTAATGTTCATGATATTTTCCGCACCATTAGCGTGCTCCACATTTCAAAAGGAGTGTAAATTAGAGAGACTGAACTTAACTTATACTTAACTCAAATATGGTCATGCATGTTAATTATGTAAGTGCTTAATTTATGTAAGTGAATTTAGACTGTATCACTCTTAGGAATGATGGGTCGCAATGAGATCTGTCAGTTAATTAAATTAAATGAAAACAGATGTAGCTGCATTCGGATAAAGGCATTCGAAAAACAGTGATGAGCGGTTTACGACTTATAATCGGATGGATTTGCATAGTTGATTCTGCATACAACAACAAGTGGAGGTAAGTTCACCCATTCATGTATAACCATGCAGATGTTCTTTTTTACACTTTGTGATACCGGATAGATTTGGATGTGGGCATAGAGTTCTGTTTAATTGAATTTTGGAAGAATTCAAACGTGACGCAAATCGGACACTGGGTAGTTTCCGTCGAATAATGGGAGATACTTTCCAAACGAAGACTTTCATCTTTGACTGTGCTCAGATAATACATGTAAATAAACTTGTTTGCGTTGCAGTTAAATAAAATTTTCTATCTAATATTCTTGTGTTCTATTTGTTCTGCATGCGGTGGGAGTACGGCTTGCTAGACCGGCACTCCCTAGGATATGAACTCGTTACTGTATATAGGCGTAATTCTGTAGCAACACTATCGATCGATATAAGTAGTGAATTATTAGTACTTTAGTCAAGCGTAAACATCTGCCTAAAGTTACGCGATTACGTCTCCTAGTCATGGGTAAGTCTGTAGGGACCAACTACAAAAATACTTCAGTATTCGAAAAATAGGAAATGAACTTAGGCACTGTAATTGAGTCGATTTCTTATAAGGTAAAGTGTATTCAAAAGTAGTGCATTACCATCATTTCACCTAAAGCGTGGTGTCGATTCATATGATTATGGGTGTTAACTTATAGTGTAAGGTGAAGTGAATAGGTTGAGCTGTAGCAATCGTGGTCAGGTTTACATTACACTAAAATATGCCACCAAGTACTTGGTCAGGTCTCAATGATAAGACATGTCTGCATCTAGTCATCATGACAAATATAGCTACGCTAAGATAGAATAGGAAAGGTCTGGTAAGCATGATGTTAAATATATTTAATGAAAAATAATAACAAGCAAATGTCTTTACGCAGTTGTTTGTCGTAATAATTGGGGCAATGTCGAATCACTGTGACCGGGTTGAATAACGTTACCGGATATCTGCAAATAAGTAAACAAAGCGTGTTTTTAAAATCGCTGTAGTAAGAAAGAAGTAATATTAAAGTTAAACGCTTTATATTCGCCTACCTTTGCTGAAAATGGTTCATTCTCCTTGCAGGAAGCTACCTAGCAGGAAGCTACCAAAGAATTATAAGATTACAAAATGCGTCAACTTTATAAAATACAAAGGGAAAAGAACATTTCAACACACCAACATGTATGTTTGTTCACAAGAGCAGAGAAATTCAACGAGAAAGACTGCCAATGCAGTTAAAGATTGAACGATCAATTCATGGTTGTCTCCTCAAAACCAACTTCCCCAGTTTTCGCACAGGCATCAATACACCAGTCATCGTCTCATCGGTCGCTGTTCAGAAAGAAGTCAGGAGACAACCGTCAGAAGTAATATTGTGATTTACTATTGTAATATTTGTTCATAGACCTTAGTTGTAAAGCTTAGTTGTACATTGGCTATATGTTGATATTAGAATAAATAATTCTCGAGTCGCCAAACTGGGTTCTGGTTTTTGCGTCCGTTCGTAATAAGCGTTTCTGAGAAGCTTCGAGGAACAGCGTGAGTCCCAGCGTAGTGAGACGTGGGTATTAAAGGTATACGAGAAGTGAGTGAGAGGTTCTGACGGTACGTTGTCAGTTTCAGACGGATTCAGAGAGTTGGTGACAGTTTGCATAGTCACGGATTCTCAGCAAACTCCCGTAAACCGTTAATGCCCAGCTCTCATTACGCTGGGACTCACACTGTTCCTCGAAGCTTCTCAGAAACGCCTAGTACGAACGAACGCGAAAAACAGAACCCAGATTAGCGACTCGATAATTATTTATTCTGATACCAACATATAGTCAACGTACAACTAAGCAAAATACTAAGGTCGGTTTAAAACAGTTAGTGACAGTTCGGATAGTCACCGTTCATCTTTCCTGGTGCCGGTCAAGTCCTCTTTGATCAAGCAATATCTGGAACGTTTTTGGATTCGGGTCAAGTTCAACAATGCCTGGGTCAAAGAAGGGACAGGGCGTCTTGGATGCAAACAGGAAAGTAAGTCATGGTGACTTGTCTGTTAATTGTAACGATGTGTCTGATGTTAGGCATGACATGTTTGATGTTACTGTTTCGCCGTTCAGGGATAATAGGAACATCAAACTCCCTGAATTTGAACCACGTTGTTTTGATGGAAACCCGGCCGAATATTTACAATTTGTAAAGGAGTCTGAGATCATGTTGAGTGGTTTTTTATTAAATGATAAATTGAAGTTAATGTATTTGATGAGATATTGCACTGGAGATGCTGCAAGAGCTATACAGTGCTGTGCGTTTATGAAGCCAAAAGAGGGCTACTACGAGGCTATGAGCATATTACGTCAAAGGTTTGGAAGACCTTCGATGATTGAAGGGAAATTATTCGAGTCTGTTAAGGGTAATGGTGGTCAATTACAGGATGACTCCCAGGCACTCACTGAGTTTTTAGATAATTTGCTAATTTACAAGAATGCATTGATTTCGATGAATCGCATGAGTGACCTCAACTCGAGTTTAATACTAGAAGTAATAGCAAGACGTCTACCTACTCGACTGCAAAGGAAGTGGGTGAAGATAAGCTCCCGTATGGAGGATGAGGGTATCGAGCCAAAGTTCGATGACATCGTGAAACTGGTAAACAATAGTGTCGATCAATCTATGAGCAAGTTTGCCAGTATATTGTATCTCATCCCTAGAATAGGGCAGTCTGAGGGAAAAACGCAATCATTGATGACGAATAGGCCTCAGAGAGGTGGATATCGAGAAGGCTCCATGATGTCTAGTAATGCATATAGACCTAGTGAGTGTAACAGGTTTCGTAGTACATCCTCAACAGATAAGTTACAAGATGCAGGACAAACACGGTTTTGTTCTACACGTGTGCAAGAGGTGCATACAGAAGTGAACTGTGAACCGGTGAGCAAGTTCAGTGATAAGCTAAATGTAAACTCCAGGCCTGACTCCGAATTGTGTGACGATAACGGTGCGGTGAAGAAGTCTGTAGTTGCAACTGGTAAGTCATTGTTGAATAGAGTGTCACAGAATAGAGTTACAGTCTCAGAGGACAGTTCTGACTCCACAAGTTTACAAGGTATTACTAGTCAGAGTGAAGATATAAAACCTTTAAGGATTTGTGAGGAGGAACCAAAATTGTCTACTTCTGTTATTAAAGAGTTTGAAAATGATGAAGTTGACGGTAAATTGAATATTCGTGATAATGATCATGATATTGCAGATTTGTCTTTGGTTGATCATGATGAGATGAGGGATATGCCTACTACTGCTGAGTTGAATAAAGTTTCTGTGCAACTTGAAGGTGAAGTAGAATTAAATGCAGGTGCAGTTGCAGAAGGCATGCATACTTGTGAGACCGTCAGTGTAAGTGATCAGAGTGAAGCCCACCTATCATCAGATGCTAATGCTAAACTGGAGCTAATAATAAAAGACAGCAGTGGTGGTAATCTTACAGGTAGACAACCTTCTAAAAGCCGAACAACAACAGCTTCTGGTGCACCGTTAAGTTCATCAACTTGTGTCACTCAGTCGTCGTTGGTGTTGTCATCCACAATGAAAAAGACGCCCATGAACTTGAGTATCTTGTACAATGACTATGATAGTATTGGTGCGTTTGAAAAGACGAAAGATATTGCTCAGTTTAGTGGAGATAAGCCAAGTGTGTACGAGAGGGTAATTGTTAAATTGACTTGCATGAATAAAGGCATTTCGAGTTCCAAGTTACTATTTGAATGCTATTATCTTTGGTGTAAATCACTCTGTGCCTACCCTTGGTTGACCAGATACGTCGTATGTTTGTTCGTCATCTGTATTCTACGATACAATGATATGGGTGTGTTGCCGTTCAGATTTGAGGATTTAGCTCATAGAAGGAAGTCAGCAAATGAACTCTGCGACGATTTTCCAACCTAGAGCGTCAACCTGAGAAGGGTTGCAGGCGTACTGCTCTAATTCCTACAGTTCTTCAAGAGTAGTTCGTCAAGGCAGAATTCACCACATTTGATGTGCTGATTGAACATATGTTTGTGTTAAATAATTGTGTGAGTTCCAATTATTGTAATTGTTGGTTAATCTTGTTTGTGTCCGGACATTCCACAACTTACAATCGTCAACCTGAGAAGGGTTGCAGGTGTACTGGTGTAAGTCCTGCGATACTTCAAAGGAATTCCATCAAGACACAATCTGCGAGTTTGTGTGTACCGTTTGTATATATGTGTGGTGTGTCATATCAATTGATGTTTTTGGATCCATTGTGTTTACTTGTTGTTATTGCGTAATTTTGTTAAAATCTCGTCGTGATTACTTCTGAAGTTGTTTCGAGTCTTCTACATCCGTGAATGAATTGATTGATGTTTAAGACAGCAGATGAGTCGTGTACGCTGGGGAGGCTAGGCTATTGCTGAGAATGAAATGCACACGGAGATAATGATTAGATGTGGTCCCACACGCCGGGGAGCGGGAGTGTAGACGGCTGAGGCCTGCATACTTCACCGCTACTAGAACTGAGGCACAATGAGTGACAAGCGATTGCAGTGGTAATTGGTAGTGAGTAGATAAGAGGATGTGCGTAGAGTATCGTGAGGTGGTGCTATGGTCACGTCGCGTTCTGCAAGAGTCATTCTAGCAAGTGGCGATTAAGTTGCAAAATGTCAAGTGGAGGACTTTGTTTCGAGGCGCAGGTCGTCATCGATGTGTAAGATTGTGCTGTGGGTATGCTTGTAGTGTGTTTGGTTTTCTGTTTGTTTTCCATTTTAGCTCTGTCCGTGCGACCCAGGTTCTCGGAATGGCATCCAAGTCAACGTGTATTGTTCGTGATGGAAAAAAGGGATGGATCCGTTTTCTGCCGGGGAGTGTCAATGTAGTTGAAGATTGATTGGTCAATTCATGGTTGTCTCCTCAAAACCAACTTCCCCAATTTTCGCACGGGCATCAATACACCAGTCATCGTCTCATCGGTCGCTGTTCAGAAAGAAGTCAGGAGACAACCGTCAGAAGTAATATTGTGATTTACTATTGTAATATTTGTTCATAGACCTTAGTTGTAAAGCTTAGTTGTACATTGGCTATATGTTGATATTAGAATAAATAATTCTCGAGTCGCCAAACTGGGTTCTGGTTTTTGCGTCCGTTCGTAATAAGCGTTTCTGAGAAGCTTCGAGGAACAGCGTGAGTCCCAGCGTAGTGAGAGTTGGGCATTGATGGTTTACGGGACGAGGCTGACTAATGCATTTATCAATGAAATGCCTTAGGCCAACAACTTCCTTTGCAATTTTTAATGCTACCCATATACGACTAACTATGATTATGTCCACTTTTGGTATTAACACAATTATTCTCATGCCGATTTTTATATTTTATATCTTTTTGTGCATTTGGTGCACAGACGTAACCTGCAGAGAAAAAGAATAGAATAAGCCTAATGGAATTCATATGTAGCTATTAAATGTTAGGTTTAATAGAATGTAATGAGGATCAAGTAAAGACGTTATTGGAAAATAAATGAGGTGAGACATTGTGAAGTGGTATTCAAATATCCGACAATGGATAGCAAGTTAATTTATAAGATGCCCCATAAATTTGTGCAGAGCCCATGTGGTCGCATCTCAACAAAAGGCTGAGCGAATGGTATATATTTAAAGGCAGAAGCATGATCTGTCTAGGCGTTCATTATTATCTTTTCCAAGATAAAGTCTAAGCCCTCATAAAAATCAGAAATATCTCGAGCCTTCAAATTGTATATTGCTGTTTCTGCAGAATGGGGCGATTCACCTTAGTGACCCCCACCATATCTACTGATCAGCTAGCGCCACCCTCCCTCCTTTTTTGATGTTAGGCTCTGAGACTATGATTATTATGGCTACCGCAAATATATTGCTTAGTACCAGACATGTTATAAGCTATCGTTGACACAAACAGGATCCTGGGCTAAGAGTTGGTTGCATTCCTATTTTTCTGAAAGAATGCAGTATACTGTATATAACGGCAAATCTTCTTCTATCTCGCTTACAAAATCCGGTGATCCACAAGGTGCTGTACTCTCTCCTTTTCTTTTTTCTTTCCTCCTACATGACCTACCTCATTCAAACGAAACTAACTTTGTTAAATATGCAGATGATCTGACTGTATCACTGCCTATCACTTCCGAGTCTGACAGCTCCAAACTTAATAGCTTTCTGTTGGACATCAACAGCTGGTCCAAGTCAAATGGTCTTATGTTTAATCCTTCCAAATGCCAGGCAGTTAACTTTACTTTCAAGCATCGACGTGACTTACATGAACTAATTAGTTCGCATGATGCCTGTAGCATAGATGGTACGGAAATTGAAACCATGTCAAGCATTAAATACCTTGGATTAGTTCTTCCCTCTGAGCTTTCATGGTCATCCCACATCCTATCTATTTCTAAGAAAATGTTTCGTCTTACCTTCTACATTAAAAAGTTAAGTGCGTCGGTGGCACAGTGGTTAGGACTCTCGCTGACCATGCACATGGTCCGGGGTTCGAGCCCACGCCGGCGCACACCTGATATCTATGGTCGGCCTGCAAAATTTGGGCTACCGATATCCATGCTGAAAATTCCATACTTGTACCAAAAATACAGTGTGGAATCAAGCTGTAAATCAAAAATCAAAAAAAAATCAAAAAAATATCAACCAACCTTTAGTTTTGCAATTTTTAAACTCCTGTATTTTACCTATTGTACTCTATTGCTCTCCATTAATCTTTCCTGGGCTTCTCAAAAAAGACTATATCATATTAGGAAGAGTATTAAACGCTATGAGTAGGGCTTGTGGTCTGCCACTGCGTGAGCTCGCCAATAATATAGTCGAGAGACACATAAATTCCTGTACAAAATGGGCAAAGGCTGTGCTGTCAGACACTCTGCACCCCCTTTATTCACAACTATCCCCCTGGAGGGATTGGTAGGACGAAAAGTCAATATAAAAAATCATATGCTCATACCGCTAAGTACAGAAATTCTACAATACCCTATTTAGCCTGTACTTTAAATGATGAAGACTCTATTAGACGTGAAACACATAAGTTACTATGTAATTAGCAAAGTGGATCGACCCTTGCATTGTTCATCTTTCTGTAATATATGGTGTCACACTTTCTACCGTTTAATTATTACTTTGCTATTTTATTTTAGTTGTTATTACTATTATTACTACAATTTTATACTTTATGCATATTTTTCTCCGTATTGCATACAGTATTTTGCTATGTAGCTGCTATAATAACGTTGTCATTGGAGTTGAAGATTGAACGATCAATTCATGGTTGTTTGCTCAAACCAACTTCCCCAATTTTCGCGGAGGCATCAATACGACAGTCGTCGTCTCATCGGTCGCTGTTCAGAAAGAAGATTGAAACATCGTCAGAAGTAACTTATGATTTATTATTGTAATATTTGTTTTCAGACCTTAGTTTGCTTAGTTCGTTTATTCCTTTTATATGTTGGTGTAACAATACAGAAATATCAAACGGCAGATCGGTGTTTTGGTTTTTGCGTCCGTTATTACTAAGCGTTTCTGAGAAATCTTCTAAGAACAGCGTGGGCCCGAGCGTAGCGAGAGCTGGGCATTAACGGTTTATGAGATTTGGCTGACAAACGTATTATTATGTAATGTTTATTTTTAATTTTTTTTGTCGTTTTTTGGTAAATTAGATGCAATATTGTACTGAATGCTGAAAATTCCTTACTGTATCATGAGTCCTGTTTTTGGAATAAAGCAATTATTATTATTATTATTATTATGTTCGTACCTCATATTCCATCTCCCTAGCTTTCTTAATGAGTGCTTCCAATAGGTCTCCACTTACATCTTTATGAACATATTATATATGTATGCATGCGTCCTAATGAACAGATTACTTTATAAGAAGTTAAAAGCTTAAAGAATAAAAAGAATAGGTTTTGTGAATAGTGGATCAAGATTCAGCAGAACAATATAGTTAGGGATCAATATAGGTAGTATGAACTGAAGGTATGGTCGGTTGGCAGGACTTCTGTGTACTAAATTATCATGGCAGTCTTATGTATAGTAAACATTTGACATTGCAAAGTAACCTGTCTACACATATTATAAAAAGATATTATCACTGAACCAACACAATTTTACCATTTCGTTAACAATACTGCAGTGGGGTAGTTAGTCTTACAGGGATCCGTGAAGTAAATCAATCTACATATGATAAGACTGTAATCAACATTATAATTTGTATTATCAAAGAATACACTAGGCTCAATAACTGGGTAATAAGGGAAATAAGCGTGGTAAACCGGGAGAATATTTGCTGCGTAAATGTTTTAATCATTTTAAGTATTTTAATGACAATCTAATTTCAAGAATTGAACATGCATAATTACCAAGTATTATTATGTTAGTCTAGGAACTAGTGTACTTTCTGCAGTTAAATATTGAAATGCCATTGCTTAACCACCCTATTAGCAGTTGAGATCTTTTAGACGGGCCAGGGTAGACATGTTAACATGTTTTTCTAGGCTCGTTTTCAAACTGTCAGGACTTCCACAGGATCTAATCTCAGAGGGTAGATGGTTCCAAAGTTTGCAATATTTAGTGGTGAGTTTATGGGTGTTAACCTTGAGAAGGTAGTCATGCCCAGCTCTCACTACGCTGGGACTCACGCTGTTCCTCGAAGCTTCTCAGAAACGCTTAGTACGAACGGACGCAAAAACCAGAACCCAGTTTGGCGACTCGAGAATTATTTATTCTAATATCAACATATAGCCAATGTACAACTAAGCTTTACAACTAAGGTCTATGAACAAATATTACAATAATAAATCACAATATTACTTCTGACGGTTGTCTCCTGACTTCTTTCTGAACAGCGACCGATGAGACGATGACTGGTGTATTGATGCCCGTGCGAAAATTGGGGAAGTTGGTTTTGAGGAGACAACCATGAATTGACCAATCAATCTTCAACTACATTGACAGCATTTAATAATGATTCTTGCACTTGCCCTTTTCATTACAATTTAATGATTCACGTTAGCAATTTTACTTTTCTAAAAACAGCTTTCATTCCCTTGTAAACGTTGTACATACCTCAGTATTGGTTGGTAATAAGATGCCTACAACCACGGTTTAAATACGAATAGAGGTCGATTTTCCGGCGGAACCTGGAGGACTATAATGCCTGGTGCAGACAATGAGTGTATTTATATATATGTAACAAACATTTATCCGTTTAAAAATTAACTTGTAGACAATCTACGATTTGATATTATATCATACTTGATGGCGCCTGTAAAAATGGCATGCATACTCATGCAAATTTGTATGTTTAAATGAAAATATACATGATTATTATACGACGTATCTGACCAACCAAGCGTAGGCACAGAGTAATTTACATCAGAGATAGTAACATTCCAATAGTAACCTGAAACTCGAAATGCCTTTATTCATGAAAGTCAGCTTAATAATTACTCTCTCATACACAGTTGGCTCATCCTCATTAAACTGAACAATATCTTTCGTCTTTTCAAACGCACCAATACTATCATAGTCATTGTACAAGATACTCAAGTTCATGGGCGTCTTTTTCGTTGTGGATGACAACACCAACGACGACTGAGTGACACAAGTTGATGAACTTAACGGTGCACCAGAAGCTGTTGTTGTTCGGCTTTTAGAAGGTTGTCTACCTGTAAGATTACCACCACTGCTGTCTTTTATTATTAGCTCCAGTTTAGCATTAGCATCTGATGATAGGTGGGCTACACGCTGATCATTTACGCTGACGGTCTTATGAGTATTCATACCTTCTACCACGGCATCTGCTCATAAATTAATTCTACTTCACGTTCAAGTTGTACAGAACCTTTGTTCAACTCAGCAGTAGTAGGCATTCCCCTCATCTCATCGTGATCAACCAGAGACAAGTATGAAGTATCAAGATCATTATTACAAATTTTCACTTTACCGTCGTCTATCTGGTCGACTTCATCATTTTCAACCTCTTTAATAACAGCAGTAGATGATTTTCGTTCCTCCTCACAAATCCTTAAAGTTTTTGTACCCTCATCCTGACTAGCAATACCCTGTAAACTTGTGGAGTCAGAACTGGACTCTGAAACTGAAACTCTCTTTTTCTGCACAAACTGTGGTGTCGTCTGTGATAATTTTTCAACAACAGCCTACCACTAAATTTACTCATCGCTTCACAGTTCGCTTTTGTATTCACTTCTTGCAAACACAACCGTTTTTGTCTTGAAGCTTGCAGCTCCCTCTAATTTAAGCTTGTCATTTTGTCTGAGTCCGCTAAGAATAAACGGGCAGTATTCTAAGATAGGTCGGACACATACTTTGTATAATAAAACCCTAGTTTCACAACAAAAGAAATTGCGTGTTATGCATCCTATCAGCCTTCGCGTTTTACGTCTGGCATAATCAGTCTGTTCAGCGAACGTTAGGTTACTAGAGTATCTAATACCGAGATCTACGACTGAGTTGAGCTTAGCTAGTTTTCGCCCATTTATTTCAAGAGTTAGATCAAGCTTACTGTTGCCGATACAAATCCAGCCGCATTTGTCAATGTTAAAATTTAGACAGGATTCAGCACACCATGTTGCGAGACTACTTAGTTCAAGATGTATTTTATCTACCATATCGCTTAATTCATGAGTGTAGCAGGAGTAGACGACTTTGAGGTCGTCAGCATATAGGAATGGTTTACCTGAGGTGAAGCACTTGCAAATGCTGTTAATGTAGACTGTGAATAAAAGTGGACCTAGGACACTACCTTGCACGACCCCACTTGAGATCTGCCTAGGATGAGACAATACAGATCCAACTTTGGTTATTTGTACCCTGTTGCTTAGAAATGATTTTAACCAGTTCAGTAATGGGTTGCGAATTCCACAAGAGTACAGCTTCTCAAAGAGAATACTGTGAGATACCATGTCAAATGCCCTAGATATATCGAAGTAGAGAACAACGACTAGCTTACGTGCTTCGCGACTACTAGTGATGCAGTTGAAAAAGTCGAAGTGGCAAGTAACGCAGGATCTATTTTTGAGAAATCCGTGTTGAGACCTTGTAACAAGATCTTCCCTAATTAGGTAGTCTGACAATTGATCTTTTACAACTTTCTCCATGATTCGTGAGATAACTGGGGTTATATTTATGGGTCTGTAATTGCGGACGTTTGCCCTATCACCAGATTTGTAATGTGGAATTATGAAGCTAGTTTTCCACTCACTAGGGTAAGTGCCAGTGTCCATAGATATTGAGAAGAATTTAAGAAGTAACAAGGGTATATCACACCCACTGTTTTTGAAAATTATCGAAGCGAGGCCATCCGGTCCCGTACTAGTGGAAGGTTTAAGGCTTTTAATTGCTTGTACTATTAATTTATTGGTGAACACAATGCTTTCAAGGGAAGAGCTAGTAAGGGGGCGGTTTCACCAGGCATATGTGTTTCTAAACTAAAGTTTGCAAACCAATCACTGAAAAGTTCACAGATAGTGGCAGGTTCATTGTAGATTACTTTGTCGTGAAGTAAGTAGGGGATTTCCCTCGTCGACTGCATTCGTTTTTTAAGAAGTGCCGTTAAGTTATAAACTTTGGAGGTACTTTCAAGTGCCGTTAACTCTTCGTCGAGGTCCTTTTGAGAGCGTAGGCGCTTGATAGATTCAAGAGACTCGTGGATTGAGAGCAATAGTGATATGTCCTTAGTGGAATAGTACTGTTTCTTCAGCTTCCTTAACTTATTACGGTGTGCCCTTGGAATATATTCAGTTCGGTGTCTACTTAATTTCACTATTCTCTTTGGAGCAACTGTATCTAGACAAAGGGTAACATTCCTGTAAAACAGGGTTACTAAGGCCTCCAGGGAGTCAGTGGTAAAATAGTCATCCCATTGACAGAGTCGAATAAGTTCTTGGACTAATCCCCAGTCTGTATATTTGTAACTACGACATATTGTGCTTCCTGAGTCTTGTTTGTTTCCTGTATTTAGTGGTGAGAAAGGCAGAGAGCAGAGTACCATTCTATGGTCACTACTGGAAAATCGATTACCAACATAGGTGGAGACTGGGATTGTGTCATGACAAAAAACAAGGTCCAACATGTTGTCACCACGAGTAGGTGTCTGGACGTGTTGTTGCCATCCATAGCAGTCGATAGTGGCAAGTAATTCGTCGAAGCATTGCGAGCCGGAACTAGTTAGCCAATTGACTTCTGGGAGATTGAAGTCCCCGGCAATTATTTTGTAATTAGCACTAAACAAAGAGGCGTGTGCAAAACGATTTAGCTAATAAGGCATCAGTTTCCATTTTTTTGCTTGGTGCTTGATGAACAAAAACTGTCAATGTAGCTGAAGATTGAACAATCAATTCATGGTTGTTTCCTCGAACCAAACATCCAAAAATTTCGCGGAGGCATCAATACGACAGTCATCGTCTCATCGGTCGCTGTTCAGAAAGAAGTCAGGAGACAACCGTTAGAAGCAATACAGTGATTTATTATTGTAATATTTGTTCACACATTTTAATGATAACATTTTTAATATGTTGGTGTTACAATAAAGAATTCTCGAGTAAGCAATCGGTGTTTTGGTTGTGTGTCCGTTATTACTAAGCATTTCTGCGAAAATTCAAGAAACAGCATCAGTCCCAGCGTAGCAAGAACTGGGCATTGACGGTTTACGAGACGTGACTGACAGTTTCTGACGGTAGAAAGAGATCTGGCGGATTGAAACAGTTGGTGAAAGTTTGGATAGTCGCCCTTCCTTTTTTCCGGTGCCGGTCAAGTCCTCTTTGATCAAGCAATATCTGGAACGTTTTTGGATTCGGGTCAAGTTCAACAATGCCTGGGTCAAAGAAAGGACAGAGTGTCTTGGATACAAACAGGAAAGTAAGTCATGGTGACTTGTCTGTTAATTGTAACGATGTGTCTGATGTTAAGCATGACATGTTTGATGTTACTGTTTCGCCGTTCAGGGATGATAGGAACATCAAACTCCCTAAATTCGAACCACGTTGTTTTGATGGAAACCCGGCCGAATATTTACAATTTGTAAAGGAGTCTGAGATCATGTTGAGTGGTTTTTTATTAAATGATAAATTGAAGTTAATGTATTTGATGAGATATTGCACTGGAGATGCTGCAAGAGCTATACAGTGCTGTACGTTTATGAAGCCAAAAGAGGGCTACTACGAGGCTATGAGCATATTACGTCAAAGGTTTGGAAGACCTTCGATGATTGAAGGGAAATTATTCGAGTCTGTTAAGGGTAATGGTGGTCAATTACAGGATGACTCCCAGGCACTCACTGAGTTTTTAGATAATTTGCTAATTTACAAGAATGCATTGATTTCGATGAATTGCATGAGTGACCTCAACTCGAGTTTAATACTAGAAGTAATAGCAAGACGTCTACCTACTCGACTGCAAAGGAAGTGGGTGAAGATAAGCTCCCGTATGGAGGATGAGGGTATCGAGCCAAAGTTCGATGACATCGTGAAACTGGTAAACAATAGTGTCGATCAATCTATGAGCAAGTTTGCCAGTATATTGTATCTCATCCCTAGAATAGGGCAGTCTGAGGGAAAAACGCAATCATTGATGACGAATAGGCCTCAGAGAGGTGGATATCGAGAAGGCTCCATGATGTCTAGTAATGCATATAGACCTAGTGAGTGTAACAGGTTTCGTAGTACATCCTCAACAGATAAGTTACAAGATGCAGGACAAACACGGTTGTTGTCAATCACTTCTCATAAACCGTTAATTCCCAGCTCGCGCTACGCTCGTCCCACGCTGTTCAACGAAGATTTCAGAAACGCTTAGTTATAACGGACGAAAAAACCAAAACACCGATCTGCCGCTTGATATTTCTTCATTGTTACACCAACATATAAAAAGAATAAGTGAACTGAGGTCTGAAAACAAATATTACAATAATAAATCATTGTATTACTTCTGACGATGTTTCACTCTTCTTTCTGAACAGCGACCGATGAGACGATGACTGTCGTATTGATGCCTCCGCGAAAATTGAGGAAGTTGATTTTAAGCAAACAACCAAGAATTGATCGTTCAATCTTCAACTACATTGACACTTCCCCGCAAAAAATGGATCCAACCCTTTTTACCTTCACGACCAATGCACGTTGACTTGGATGCCATTGCGAGAACCTGGGTCGCACGGACAGAGCTAAAATGGAAAACAAACAGAAAACCAAACACACTACAAGCATACCCACAGCACAATCTTACACATCGATGACGACCTGCGCCTCGAAATAAAGTCCTCCACTTGACATTTTGCAACTTAATCGCCACTTGCTAGAATGACTCTTGCAGAATGCAAAGTGACCATAGCACCACCTCACGATACTCTACGCACATCCTCTTATCTACTCATTACCAATTACCACTGAAATCGCTTGTCACTCATTGTGCCTCAGTTCTTGTAGCTGTGACGCATGCGAGCCTCAGTCGTTTACACTCTTTCTCCCCGGCGTGTGGGACCGCAGCTAACAATTATCTCCGTGTGCATTTCATTCTCAGCAATAGCCTAGCCTCCCTGGCGTATACGACCCATCTGCTGTCCTTAACATCAACCAATTCATTCATGGATGTAGAAGACTCGAAACAACTTCAGAAGTAATCACGACGAAAATTTTAACAAAATTAGGCAATAACAACAAGATACGAAAACAACAAGGAAACACAATGAATCCAAAATACACCAATTGCTATGACACACCACACATATATACAAATAGTACAAACAACCTTACCGATCATGTATTGGTGGAATTCCTATGAAGAATTGCAGAACTTACACCAGTACACCTGCAACCCTGCTCAGGTTGACGATTGTAATTTGTGGAATGTCCAGACACAAACAAGATTAAACAACAATTGCGATAATTGGAACTCACACAACTATTTAACACAAACATATGTACAATCACTACATCAAATGTTGTGGATTCCGGCATGACAAACTACCCTTGAAGAAATGTAGGACTTACAGCAGTACGCCTACATTCCTTCTCAGGTTGATGATCCAAGTGGAAGTCGTCCGGACAAAAACAGAATTACCAAAAGCTAGATGACAGATGATATCAATTCAGTATATACAATATGAACATATGTACAAAATCATACACCAAGCACATTGTACTGCTCATTGATAAGCTACCCTTTGAAGATCTGTAGGAATTAGAGCAGTACGCCTGCAACCCCTCTCAGGTTGACGCTCTAGGTTGGAAAATCGTCGCAGAGTTCATTTGCTGACTTCCTTCTATGAGCTAAATCCTCACATCTGAATGGTAACACGCTCATATCATTGTGTCGTAGAATACAGATGACGAACAAACATACGACGTATCTGGTCAACCAAGGGTAGGCACAGAGTGATTTACACCAAAGATAATAGCATTCAAATAGTAACTTGGAACTCGAAATGCCTTTATTCATGCAAGTCAATTTAACAATTACTCTCTCGTACACACTTGGCTTATCCTCACTAAACTGAGCAATATCTTTCGTCTTTTCAAACGCACCAATACTATCATAGTCATTGTACAAGATACTCAAGTTCATGGGCGTCTTTTTCATTGTGGATGACAACACCAACGACGACTGAGTGACACAAGTTGATGAACTTAACGGTGCACCAGAAGCTGTTGTTGTTCGGCTTTTAGAAGGTTGTCTACCTGTAAGATTACCACCACTGCTGTCTTTTATTATTAGCTCCAGTTTAGCATTAGCATCTGATGATAGGTGGGCTTCACTCTGATCACTTACACTGACGGTCTCACAAGTATGCATGCCTTCTGCAACTGCACCTGCATTTAATTCTACTTCACCTTCAAGTTGCACAGAAACTTTATTCAACTCAGCAGTAGTAGGCATATCCCTCATCTCATCATGATCAACCAAAGACAAATCTGCAATATCATGATCATTATCACGAATATTCACTTTACCGTCAAGTTCATCATTTTCAAACTCTTTAATAACAGAAGTAGACAATTTTGGTTCCTCCTCACAAATCCTTAAAGGTTTTATATCTTCACTCTGACTAGTAATACCTTGTAAACTTGTGGAGTCAGAACTGTCCTCTGAGACTGTAACTCTATTCTGTGACACTCTATTCAACAATGACTTACCAGTTGCAACTACAGACTTCTTCACCGCACCGTTATCGTCACACAATTCGGAGTCAGGCCTGGAGTTTACATTTAGCTTATCACTGAACTTGCTCACCGGTTCACAGTTCACTTCTGTATGCACCTCTTGCACACGTGTAGAACAAAACCGTGTTTGTCCTGCATCTTGTAACTTATCTGTTGAGGATGTACTACGAAACCTGTTACACTCACTAGGTCTATATGCATTACTAGACATCATGGAGCCTTCTCGATATCCACCTCTCTGAGGCCTATTCGTCATCAATGATTGCGTTTTTCCCTCAGACTGCCCTATTCTAGGGATGAGATACAATATACTGGCAAACTTGCTCATAGATTGATCGACACTATTGTTTACCAGTTTCACGATGTCATCGAACTTTGGCTCGATACCCTCATCCTCCATACGGGAGCTTATCTTCACCCACTTCCTTTGCAGTCGAGTAGGTAGACGTCTTGCTATTACTTCTAGTATTAAACTCGAGTTGAGGTCACTCATGCAATTCATCGAAATCAATGCATTCTTGTAAATTAGCAAATTATCTAAAAACTCAGTGAGTGCCTGGGAGTCATCCTGTAATTGACCACCATTACCCTTAACAGACTCGAATAATTTCCCTTCAATCATCGAAGGTCTTCCAAACCTTTGACGTAATATGCTCATAGCCTCGTAGTAGCCCTCTTTTGGCTTCATAAACGTACAGCACTGTATAGCTCTTGCAGCATCTCCAGTGCAATATCTCATCAAATACATTAACTTCAATTTATCATTTAATAAAAAACCACTCAACATGATCTCAGACTCCTTTACAAATTGTAAATATTCGGCCGGGTTTCCATCAAAACAACGTGGTTCGAATTTAGGGAGTTTGATGTTCCTATCATCCCTGAACGGCGAAACAGTAACATCAAACATGTCATGCTTAACATCAGACACATCGTTACAATTAACAGACAAGTCACCATGACTTACTTTCCTGTTTGTATCCAAGACACTCTGTCCTTTCTTTGACCCAGGCATTGTTGAACTTGACCCGAATCCAAAAACGTTCCAGATATTGCTTGATCAAAGAGGACTTGACCGGCACCGGAAAAAAGGAAGGGCGACTATCCAAACTTTCACCAACTGTTTCAATCCGCCAGATCTCTTTCTACCGTCAGAAACTGTCAGTCACGTCTCGTAAACCGTCAATGCCCAGTTCTCGCTACGCTCGTCCCACGCTGTTCAACGAAGATTTCAGAAACGCTTAGTTATAACGGACGAAAAAACCAAAACACCGATCTGCCGCTTGATATTTCTTCATTGTTACACCAACATATAAAAAGAATAAGTGAACTGAGGTCTGAAAACAAATATTACAATAATAAATCATTGTATTACTTCTGACGATGTTTCACTCCTCTTTCTGAACAGCGACCGATGAGACGATGACTGTCGTATTGATGCCTCCGCGAAAATTGAGGAAGTTGATTTTAAGCAAACAACCAAGAATTGATCGTTTAATCTTCAAAGTCATTGACAATTGTGTTTTACACTTTTGCTAGAGGTGCATGCAAAGGTGAACTGGGAACCGGTTAGCAAGTTCAGTGATAAGCTAAATGTAAACTCCAGGCCTGACTCCGAATTGTGTGACGATAACGGTGCGGTGAAGAAGTCTGTAGTTGCAACTGGTAAGTCATTGTTGAATAGAGTGTCACAGAATAGAGTTACAGTCTCAGAGGACAGTTCTGACTCCACAAGTTTACAAGGTATTACTAGTCAGAGTGAAGATATAAAACCTTTAAGGATTTGTGAGGAGGAACCAAAATTGTCTACTTCTGTTATTAAAGAGTTTGAAAATGATGAACTTGACGGTAAAGTGAATATTCGTGATAATGATCATGATATTGCAGATTTGTCTTTGGTTGATCATGATGAGATGAGGGATATGCCTACTACTGCTGAGTTGAATAAAGTTTCTGTGCAACTTGAAGGTGAAGTAGAATTAAATGCAGGTGCAGTTGCAGAAGGCATGCATACTTGTGAGACCGTCAGTGTAAGTGATCAGAGTGAAGCCCACCTATCATCAGATGCTAATGCTAAACTGGAGCTAATAATAAAAGACAGCAGTGGTGGTAATCTTACAGGTAGACAACCTTCTAAAAGCCGAACAACAACAGCTTCTGGTGCACCGTTAAGTTCATCAACTTGTGTCACTCAGTCGTCGTTGGTGTTGTCATCCACAATGAAAAAGACGCCCATGAACTTGAGTATCTTGTACAATGACTATGATAGTATTGGTGCGTTTGAAAAGACGAAAGATATTGCTCAGTTTAGTGGAGATAAGCCAAGTGTGTACGAGAGGGTAATTGTTAAATTGACTTGCATGAATAAAGGCATTTCGAGTTCCAAGTTACTATTTGAATGCTATTATCTTTGGTGTAAATCACTCTGTGCCTACCCTTGGTTGACCAGATACGTCGTATGTTTGTTCGTCATCTGTATTCTACGATACAATGATATGGGTGTGTTGCCGTTCAGATTTGAGGATTTAGCTCATAGAAGGAAGTCAGCAAATGAACTCTGCGACGATTTTCCAACCTAGAGCGTCAACCTGAGAAGGGTTGCAGGCGTACTGCTCTAATTCCTACAGTTCTTCAAGAGTAGTTCGTCAAGGCAGAATTCACCACATTTGATGTGTTGATTGAACATATGTTTGTGTTAAATAATTGTGTGAGTTCCAATTATTGTAATTGTTGGTTAATCTTGTTTGTGTCCGGACATTCCACAACTTACAATCGTCAACCTGAGCAGGGTTGCAGGTGTACTGGTGTAAGTCCTGCGATACTTCAAAGGAATTCCATCAAGACACAATCTGCGAGTTTGTGTGTACCGTTTGTATATATGTGTGGTGTGTCATATCAATTGATGTTTTTGGATCCATTGTGTTTACTTGTTGTTATTGCGTAATTTTGTTAAAATCTCGTCGTGATTACTTCTGAAGTTGTTTCGAGTCTTTTACATCCATGAATGAATTGATTGATGTTTAAGACAGCAGATGAGTCGTGTACGCTGGAGAGGTTAGTGCTGAGAATGACTTGCACGCCGAGATAATGATTAGATGTGGTCCCACACGCCGGGGAGCGGGAGTGTAGACGGCTGAGGCCTGCATACTTCACCGCTACTAGAACTGAGGCACAATGAGTGACAAGCGATTGCAGTGGTAATTGGTAGTGAGTAGATAAGAGGATGTGCGTAGAGTATCGTGAGGTGGTGCTATGGTCACGTCGCGTTCTGCAAGAGTCATTCTAGCAAGTGGCGATTAAGTTGCAAAATGTCAAGTGGAGGACTTTGTTTCGAGGCGCAGGTCGTCATCGATGTGTAAGATTGTGCTGTGGGTATGCTTGTAGTGTGTTTGGTTTTCTGTTTGTTTTCCATTTTAGCTCTGTCCGTGCGACCCAGGTTCTCGGAATGGCATCCAAGTCAACGTGTATTGTTCGTGATGGAAAAAGGGATGGATCCGTTTTCTGCCGGGGAGTGTCAATGTAGTTGAAGATTGAACGGTCAATTCTTGGTTGTTTGCTTAAAATCAACTTCCCCAATTTCGCGGAGGCATCAATACGACAGTCATCGTCTCATCGGTCGCTGTTCAGAAAGAAGTCAGGAGACAACCGTCAGAAGTAATATTGTGATTTATTATTGTAATATTTGTTCACAGATTTTAATGATAACATTTTTTATATGTTGGTGTTACAATAAAGAATTCTCGGGTGGCACTCGGTGTTTTGGTTTTCGCGTCCGTTATTACTAAGCGTTTCTGAGAAACTTCAAGGAACAGCGTGAGTCCCAGCGTAGAGAGTGCTGGGCATTGACGGTTTACGTGACGCGACTGACACAACCCATGAGAAGTTTGTGCTTATCTCCATTTAAGACAATCCGGATTGGGTCAGGTACCTTATTCTCTATTTCATCTTACACCGACTACAAATGAGTTATATATATATATATATATACATATATATATATATGAAACATCGTCCACCACGCTTGCAATCTCTATTTACATGGTGTATGGTGTAATCATCGATACCTATACGCACATCAAGTACAGAGGACGAGCACCATGATTCAGTAATCAGAGCTACAGTAGGCTCGGTGATTAATAATAATGTTCTTAGTTCAGATATCTTATTGATTAAGGAACGTGCATTAATTAGGAATATCGTGAATAAGTCACGGGATACTACAAACTGGCTTAAAATATCACCATAACCTAAACCTATTTGTGCGTCAGCACCGCAAGAGTTTATGAATGAAGGGTGGGTCGGACTGGGTGTCTGTACAACGAGGTTGGAGTGCATTGAGGTGGTCCTAGGTGCTATGGGTCGTACCAGTGATTCGGGACAACTGGAAAATTTACCATGTGTTCCTGGATATAAGGGTAGTAGAGGTTGGGCCTAGGTTGACAGTTAAAAGGGATAGCATCAAAAGGTCTACCCATCCAACTGCTATTCGTCATACCGGTACGCACCTTAGTGTTGTTTTTATAACTTAAAAGGGGATTAAGATAGAAGGTGCTTGGTTGCAAGGCTTTAGGATTCTTTGAGCCTGACATACTATAAGGTGGAGCATGCTAAAAAACTCGAGATTTACTTGTGTTTTCATAGGTGTCAATGTAGTTGAAGATTGAACGATCAATTCATGGTTGTCTCCTCAAAACCAACTTCCCCAATTTTCGCACGGGCATCAATACACCAGTCATCGTCTCATCGGTCGCTGTTCAGAAAGAAGTCAGGAGACAACCGTCAGAAGTAATATTGTGATTTACTATTGTAATATTTGTTCATAGACCTTAGTTGTAAAGCTTAGTTGTACATTGGCTATATGTTGATATTAGAATAAATAATTCTCGAGTCGCCAAACTGGGTTCTGGTTTTTGCGTCCGTTCGTACTAAGCGTTTCTGAGAAGCTTCGAGGAACAGCGTGAGTCCCAGCGTAGTGAGAGGTGGGCATTAACGGTTTACGAGACGTGGCTGACAAGAGGAATTTTTCGTAACTAGTGGGGGTTTGTTGACATTCTTACACTCAGCAACCTTACTGAATACAAAGTATTCTTTCCCATCATTAGTCTCAACCCTGCGAAACTTGTTCATCGTGGTGAGGTTACCACGTTTTGTGGAAAATTTCTTAGAACAGCTTGCAGAAGACCTGGCAATTTTAACATCTTTCGATGAGGCTTAATTTAAAGGTATAGTAGTACCTAAATCAGTCCTTATTTCCATTGGCAAACATGGTTGTTGTGTAGTTTGCTGAATGCTAGTGTCAGCACTGGGTGATTTTTGCTGTGCACGATCTCTCTTTGGTAAATCTAAGGTAGAAGAGGTGACCAGGTTATTAATATTTTAGAGGTTGACGGATATCTTGTTCAGAAACTTCTAACTTATTTATTCTCGCGTATCAACAACAAAGCCAAAGCCAATTTTTGATCGTCCAAACTACGTGATATATTTCGGGACCAAAACAAGCCGTCAGACGAACGCTTAGCTGGCTAGTGATCGTGCATGTGACACGATGGGCTACCAAATGTCGGGGATGCTTGACCGGAAGCCTTCAGCTAAACAAGTCGACTTAAACAGTGGTGGTCAGCATCCAATGGTGAGTGATTGCTGTGGTCAATAATTTTGGGGAATTATTTACCGCTAGAAGATGATAAGGATGGTAGATTCTGGTGACCAATGTTAGTCCTAAAATTGGTGACAAACAGTTGTCTCTCTCATGGATTCTCATCGTCTGCATTTTAGTTCAATTTCATAATAAATGCACAAATAAAAGTGACACTAATAGACTTCACTGACCAAGCGATTGACTTATTTATTAAGAGTAAAGTGCCATTTGTTTAATGTAAGCGGAAATTTTCCTTCAAGTTGAAGACTGTTGGAAAAGCAGAATGTTTTGATTCGAATAGTTGATGACGATAGAAAAGGCTCACTCGTCATTTTCCAAACTACGTCGACTTCAGCGTAAACACGACACCCAGCTATCGATTGAAGTACTTGAGTACTACTCAACAGTTCGTTATGTCCTCCTCTATAGCTATGAGAAGAAGTTATTGAAAGTGGAGGGGACTAGCTGTATTCGACAACAGGCGTTAGCCTTGTATTTCCTGTGTCAGTAAGATGGATGATATTAGGATCAGGCAAAAAGTGTTAGGAGAGGAGAAGAAATCAGTAGGATAGGTTGTGAATCTGCGCAGACCGGAGTGTGTGTCTCAGTGGCAAATGAGAAGACATAGTAGAGATGAAGGCAGATGAAACAGAAATGAAGGCTCCAGATTTCAAGCTGGATAGTCAGCAGATCTACTGCAGCCACCCAGCTGATAACCACCGGAAAACTGAGGGTGTGGTTATTATTGTTTAATTAAAACCGTTGAAGAACCAGTCATCTACACGATCATGAATAAAGAAAGGGACGAAAATTACACCTCACGTTTCCAGCACAATTTATTGCTAGTGGTCATGTGATCATAGCCATAAGGATACGTGAGTTTCACTAGATTGACACACCAAAAGTCAAACAGACCACCCCATCTTGGAGGAGGTGCGGAAAAAGCCTGCTGGACACCAGATCGCGAGATTATCAGATGTAGGCTAAGATCTCTACTTAATACAAGGAACTTTCAAGACCATTCTGAAGGCTTCAATTAGGCTGAAAGTAGATAAAAATTCAAGATCAACCCTCGTAAACTGAAGGATGGAGATACAAAGTATATCTTCACGACATTCACGGCAGCTTGTGGACGGCCGTAGGTCATTTGATCAGCTGATGGATACTGGCTTTATTTATTGAAAAAATCCTGAGGGTTAGGTAATTTTTCGTTGTTTCACACACTTTTTTACTTATATTCCCGCTAAAAGTTGATGAAATACGGCGTATTTAGCAGAAACAGCAAATGATGGTGTCCTTATCTAGGGCCTTAGCTTACAGCCAGTTTACAGACTGTTGAAAGTGCGTACTTTTCCGTTCAGAAAATGTCGAATTACTTGAAGACACATGTTATAATGACTTTTTGTGATTCTTTTTTGCAGTTTAACAGATTACACATGGACATGATGAGGTGGCATAGCTCGTTTCGGTAATTATTTCATTTGCTTTGTTGTGTCCTTCTCTTAATGCTGACAAGGCTCCTCCACATGTATTTCTTTAAGAGAAATCTTCAGAAATACTTATAAATTATGTAGACAGAGTATTTCCTTATTTTATGGCATAAACTTGATGTTTGCAGGCAGATGCAATAATGATTTTGCATTATTGAAAAATGTTTACTGACATAATTATGTACGATTCAGCTAATTATTTCGTCATTTTAAACATATTTAATGGTTAATTATTGTGTTTACACTGGTAACAATATCTACGTCTGTATAATTCATATGTTATTTTTCAAATAATACGTACTTTCGGGAATTTCATGGATTTGGGTGATAAAGAAAAAGATACCTGCAATGTTATCGATTTTGTATTACATATTAATTCATTAATAAGTGCATTCCTCGTTATTCGTTTGTTTATTCTACTTGGTAAGACCGAATATTAGCCCTTGCGTAATTTGTGAGGTGTAGAGTATATGAGACTATTATGGATAAGATTTTATTTTGATAAATCACACAGTGTTGTACAGTTATATTAACTGATGACGTTTCGAGCACAAACTATTACTCATAATCATATCAACTTGATTTTCTCCATTTTCCATGATGCGATGTCTCTGCAATGCTGGTACCACTGAACTGTTGAGACGAGGCTATTCTCCGTCTCGGCTGCTGCTCTCACCGGCTGTTTCAACACCCAGTAGTTGCAGATATATCAAATCTGGGTTAGGGAGAGATGAGACCTAGCGAATAAAGTTCCTACGAAATATTAAAATAATCAGCTTACCTTCTCTAATACTAGCACGCTTCAAACATATAGCACAACGATGAACAAGTTCGCTCCTTTCGGAGCGACCCTAAATCCAGGCAATACTTGAAAACGCTATCCTCCTCGAATTGCAACCGTAACCTTGTAAGGGCACGCATTAGAAAGGAATCATGCGCTATACAACATTGAACTACGTTCGTGAACCTCATTGGATAATTCGACATTGTTCGTGAATCGCATTGGATAATTCGCTGATTGGTAGTTAGTGGTGACTCTAAAGAATAGCGGCCCAAACCGAAACGACCTTACAACGCAAAAATGACCTTGACAGGGACAACTTCGACCAATGAGAAGGCTCAAAATGAAAGGCGCATAATTGTAAAAAACGGTTTATATATAAGTAATGCAGTCATAATAAATAGTTACAAAGGATAACGTTCGCGTATATGTTGCAAAAAAACCTCCCAGTTTCTCATAGGAGTCTTCATTGTCATATTAAACCAGTTTCTATACATAAATTCATCTAGATAACTGTAAATCATTGGATTTCTTGATCCATTAACAGCTCTTATCCGTCTTTTCAGACGACTCCATAAACTTTCGATGGAATTAGTGTGCGTTCCATCTGTGTGAATAGTCGTCCCAGGCAGCACCAAACGCTGAATAATAGGCAATAATACACCTGCACTGCGATTTGGAATCGCCTCTATATACCCTTTTCGTAGTGTTGTGTCGTATATACCCAATATCCACTGCTGGTTGGATTGTAATCTCCCCCGGTTATATTTCCTTTTTATCAATACAGTTTCATCAATATGTACGATTACACCGACTCCTCGAAGAACTTGAGTCAGACTGTTCATTTTCCACGAGGAAACATCTCTGCAGTAATTGTACCACTGCACTGCCGACACCTCTGAATTTTCTGTTTCGTAAGCCGTAGCTGTAACTGGTCTTTTGAGGACCCAGAAGTTACATATCATTAAAATTTTCGCCAAAGGTAGTTTAGACCTTGATAGAAAAGTTCCTAAGGGATCTGTAAACTAAAAAACAACGACAAACCATTTCGAACCGATTTCCTCCTTCGGCATTCAATACATCTGTATACAAAGCCATCAATGGCCTCTGCTTATATTTGTATATGCATAACTCCTCCGCATTGGCAAATTTTCGACAAAGCTATCAGTCCAAACAGTAATCGAAAACATCCATGATTACTTCCGAAAATGATACAGTCAGCTGATTCCTTGCTCAAGGTCACTTTTTTGTTCGAAGGTCGTTTCGGTTTGGGCGGCTATTCTTTAGAGTCACCGTTAGTGGTGTCGAAAGTTTAACTTCGCCAGTATACGTATATGTGTGAGGATATACGCTATAACCAGGTGTTATCGCGCAGCGACATAGGTTACCGCGTTCACGGCTACAGGCGTTATAATCGCCTAATTTTTGGGAAATAGATCATATTTGACTAGTTTTAGACTTCTGGAGCCACACAGCATTATTTTGTTCATAGTAAAGCGTAAAATTGTATATTATAGCTTGGACGGATTATCAATGAAGAAGTCATCCTTTTGAAGAAAGTTCGCATAGAAAGAGTATTATTTGCATTATAGTGCGTTGAGGGTTTGTTTTTCGCAAGTTGTTTCAAATCTTAAGGTTGTAAATATACTACAGGCAATGGCAGAGTACTTAATGTCAGAGTACTTAAAATGAGTATCAGCTATCTGTTGATTAGTAGCTAGCAGGTGTGTCATACAACTACTACACCTGTTACATAGATTATATCAATCTTAATAATTATTTTGTTTCAAATCACTAAAATATTCTGAGATTCTTAATGACTTAATTATGGCTATGAAAGATGCACTTATAGCCCTTATATTTCAAGCAGTTATTACTAAACAAGTTATCTGTAAGCATTTTGTGATGTTCTGGTTACAATGCTTGAGTGTATGGGGTTACTGCCTGCTTCTGTGAGTTAAGGGATATTTGGTGAAAATCATGATACAATGAAGGTTCCTATAGACTCACTATGAATACTGCAAACTGTTGATAAGAAACTGCCTCAAAGGAAAAAATGCCAAACAGCTAGGAAATACTACCTCAGTCTCGATGGTTATTACCTTTTGCATTTGTAAATCATCCTTCAAAAGCTCAGATTAACGGCAAACCATCCATGGTACCCCACAGGCCCTACAGAAATTTGTGAGAGATCTTACACGTCAGGTTGCCTTAGGAATTGTAAGGTTGCAGATATTTCAATTTACCTGTCACTGAAATATCACTTATCTACTTCACGATGGTCTTTTCATTTGTGCACTATTACGCTACATTTTATCTTAACTGGATATGCCTTTTGAAAGTCTTCTAATGCCTTTGTAGCTTCCTACATATGTGATGCTTGCGCTCGCACTGATTACCTGCGATGAAATTCTAGAAAAAGGGCTCGTTAACGAAGCACATTATTACAACAGCTTGTGACAGCTAAGTCGCAAGAAACACAGGATACCAGACTATGTGAGTGAGAAATCACGAAGTAGGAAATATTGTACCTATAAACACAACTCAAGAAATGCATTGGCACCCACGGGATGGTAGTCACTGATAGGAACCATAATGCCTCACCAGTTTCCAGGGAGTTTATAGCAAAAAGAGAAGTGTATCTGTGTAAAAAACAGTGAAACAATGTTAAAATAGTCAAAAATTACATCTATCTTTGTCAAATTTGCTTGCAAACGGCGCATAACACAACCACACAAAACCTCACACGATACGACCTACAAAGGACAAATCAAATATCCAATTGACCGCCACCGTTCTAGCCAATGAAAGACGAAAAAACCTGAATCGCGGAAAATATAACCACGTCATAACGTATATCCTCACCCATCTCTCAAGCGATATTTGAAGTTGATTGAAGTTATTACATCTTCAGAACATTGTACGCATTCTCGACACTCCTGAGAAGACCTTGGATCTTAATTTAGCATAAATTCGTTGAATTCAGCAGATGAATGCACTGCTATACCATTTCTCCACTGAGCTGTAATAGTTTGTGTTGTCAGTTATCCATCCAATTTGATAAAACGTTCCTGGAAATTCAGAACTTAACCAAGCAGCAAGATGATGTTTGAAATTACCTCAATTCGAATGACAAACTGGACAATGACAAGCGAGCAAATCGCTAGTTTATTCCATTCGCGGTCACTCAAAATTACGGCCGTCGACAGTCAGAACAAAGTCGGAGGCATTAGACAAAATTAACGCAGAAACGCGTGGGGAAGAACACTAGAACTCTCCGAAAGCGACTTGAAAAGAAACCGGTAAAAACAGATATCTTAGGTAATGAGAGGAGGTAGTACAACAGAAACATGGAAGCTGGTGGGGAAGAGGAGGATAATAAAGAATAAGATGAATCACGACATCGATGAGAAAAAGAGAGAATCTGAGTCTGATCTACAGCATGATGAATGATCAAAATTGTAACCAGGGGTGGGTAGGGACGGGTGAATATTGGTAAGTATTGACAAAGGTGGCGTAATATGAAATATGATGTCAATGGAGACATGTGTCCAAAACATGAATTAGGTAATAGGTAGAAAGAGCAAATAAAGCGGTGGTCAAGAAGAAGATGTTATTCAGATGCCAAACAAAAGATCAAAAGACAAAGAAGAAAACAAAACCTTATTAACAAGGTCGTATAACTTGGAATTATACCCAAGGTAAAAAGAGGGGGTGATGTTCTTCGACTCTCTTTTGGATAAAACACTCATCGAAAGACCTAGTAAATTGGTTGATACACATAGAAGTGGCCAAATGCCATAAGTTTATCTTTGGAGTTGTTGAAGAACAGTGGGTGGCTTGAGAACACCAATCGTAGTGTAGCAGTAGGGGCTGTTCTTTTCAAGGCATTAGATGGTTAACGAAAATTTGTCCTCTCTTCACTCGACATCCATGTATGCTTATACATTACCAAACAGAGTGAATGGCAGAACAAGAATAACTAACCCATAGGAATAACACCTTCAATATTTTACAGTTAGTATATAACAACTTCAATTATAAAATAAGCTGAACAAATTGGTGTGTGGTGTTAGGCAACCGTCATGCAACCAAGGACCTAAGTTTCACGTTTCTTGGCTCTTCTTTCAACCTAGATATATCTGTAACCTAAAGTGGTGTAGTGACTAATGCATCCCCCACCGCCCCACGCCATCCTACCTCCGGAGACTCCAACACACGTCTCACCAGCCAGTCACTGTGATTGCGTAAGAGATGTCATCTCCAATGGTCTAATTGTTTAGGCTAAAGACAGACTAATTGAGTTCAGACAGCACCAACACCGTAGACCAGACACATACACACACAAATGATATTGGCTACCTTCTAGAGAACAATCCAATCGACATACACAAATCAACATTGGGCATAAGATGTTCACAGACAAACAGAGCCCAATTGTAAATTCACTCCTGCTAACTTTTCGCGTTGAATAGTAATCAACCCACGTAGTTGTGCATTTTCTTTTTGTAATTGTTCTACGTATTTACTATTCACTTGACAATACGATTCGACATCTTTTATCTGTATATACAAACAACGAGAAAGCAGAAATTACAAGTTACTCATCTCTCTCTGTCTGCCCCCCCCTCTCTCTCAAAAATGCATATTTTGTTAATAATTCCCTCTGGGAGACATGAAACAAAGATTTTAGCGAAGAAAATTCACTTTTCGACGGTTTTATTTTCCTAGCTGTACGATCGTCATCCAGAAAGTAAGCAAGCACACTTGTCAACATCATTCACTGATCACCACTTGATGTTACTTTCATAAAGGGAAAAAAATGAAAAATTTTACAGCATATCCGTTATTGACTATTGTGATTCTTGACCATATCTGATAACGTCTCGAGCCACGAATTTAAACTGTTTCTCGGAACCCATCCATAGAGTTGTAATGGTACCAACTGGCGCTAAACTAAGACAAATATCTTTCATCACATGACGTCACATCATAGGCTGACCAACTCAAAGCTATTCCCATATAGTTACGGGAATAGCGAACAAAGACTGGGGTAAGGATGGCTCTCGGATGACATTCGTAGCACAAACTACTGAAAACGATATTTCCAGGTGACGAAACTCAATAAAGGGTGACCGCGTCTGTGCCCAAACACATGCTGTCAAACCTCAGAATAACTCACACGATGATACTATCGAATGCAAGCAATTCTAGGGAGACAGTAATGATTGAGCACGCAGAGTTACCGAACATCTTCAGCCAGCTTTCACAAGTGTACAGAGCGATTAAGCACCGAAGCATTGCAAACCCGACCTACGAGAAACAGGCCCACTTGGTGTATATCACCCTAGCTTTCACTAAACGTTTACAGATCTCGTCTGTCATACATGCCTCCTCAGACAGCACACAACATCAATTATGCCAGCCTGGAGGGATAGCTTTAACAATATCAAATGGTGCTTGAAAGTAGATAACACAACCTTAAAACACTACAATTTTAATCGCCTTTTTATGTTGGAAAAATCCTGGTTTAGGAAAACATTTTTCCTGGAAGATAAAATAATTGAGAATCATAATTATAAAACTGTGAGGCAGTACAGTAACTCATTAAAAAAGACACTGCGAAGTGGCAGCGCTATGTCATGAATTGACATAAGTTAGTATTCATGGGCTGGCCATTGAATCGGGTCGCAGTGGCTGAATGGTCTACAAGCTCACTAGGTTTGTAACTACAAGGTCCTCGGTTCGAACTCCTGGCCGAGGATGTGTACTGATGAAGAGACCCACACTAGGACGAATCGGTTTGTCCAGTACTCCCGGCAGAATTTCCAATAGTTCTATTAATAATGTCGGTTCATGATGAAATCCTCCAACCAATCAAACGAAATCCCTGCAAAATCAATACTTGAACATCATCATCAGTGTAACTAAGGTATGATAGTCGAGGTTTAGGATTTATTTGCACTGTACACCACTGAATATAAAATAATAAATTATACTAAATAGCTACACGCAACATCATGGAAACAGTAGATAAATAAAAATGACTGGAACTAAGTTCCAAAGAACCTCTCGCACAGAAGTGCATTAGCACAAGTTCCCAAACAAAAGTAGGGAAATTTGACGTGGAAAAATATAGCGAAGAGAACGGTAACACGGAAAGAAAAACAGTGATTTTCTAGTGATGTCAATTGGTGGTTCGTTCCCTTAGCGTAAAACCAATCCATCTCCATTTCTTCCTGCCTATTTGTTTCACAATCGGTTCCTGGTTGGTTCGCTCATTGACAGAGATCCCTCAATAATGCTGATCTTATCTGGTCGGCCATCTGATCTTGAGTGCTACTGAGCGAAAACAACTGTTGATGAAGGTCTGAAGTTTGTTTGAGATGCTCTTTATGAAGCGCAGTGCCAGTCTCTGATCCGTATAATAGCACTGACTGACTTCACATTGGAGTTGAAAATCTGGATCTTATTTTTGATGCTGAGCAGTGCTGTTGACTTCCACACAGGCTTAAGCGTAATGACACCTTGTCTTGCTTTTCCGATTCTGGCTTTGATATCCTTGTCAGTTCCGCCTGTAGTTGAAACGATGCTTCCCGTGTCGGTAGGTAAGGCAGGTTGTTTCTTTCAGGTTCCTCCAATTTATGCTGGCTGATTGTTGTTTGTTGTTGTTGTTGTTGTTGTTGTTGTTGTTGGTGGTGGTGGTGGTATTGCCCAGGAATCTTCATCACCTCTGTTTTATCTATGTTCACCTGAAGTCCTGTCTTCTCTGCATGCTTCTTCTGCCAACTTGTTGCTTTTCACTTGCATATCTTCCAGTTTGTGGGAAATCAGACATATATCATCATGGGCGAAGTCCAGATCCTCCAAGTTCTCTTTTTGTGTGAGTCCATTTTATGTCTGTTTCCACATAGCCCACCGTCTGTCGCATTATCCAATCTACTGCAATCAGGAAGATCATTGGCGATAGTAGACAGTCTTGCCTCACTCCCGTCCTCACTTCGAAGGATTCTGTAAGTTTCTCGTTGTGGATTACTTGGGGTGCAGCATTGTCGTACAACTGCTGGGTGAGATGTATAATTGTTGATGGGACCCCGTAGTAGCGAAGTAGTTGCCAAATCACCTCTCCATCGACGCTGCACCATCGAGGGCATTTTCAAAGTCGATGAAGTTGAGTGAGGTGGAGAGGTGACTGCCATTCCAAGCTTTGTTCAATGATGATCCGTAGTGTGACGATTTGATCAAAACATGACTTGTTTCTCCTGAATTCAGCTTGTTCCGGTCGAAGTTTTTCATCCAGAGTGGCGTGTTTGATTCTCTCCAGGATGATGCGGCTTAGTATTTTGCATGGGATGGACAGGAGCATAATTCCGCGCCAGTTTTTGCATTGACTAAAATCTCTTTTCTTTGGTAGTTTGAATATGCATCCATTCTTCCAGTCCTTGGGTACTTTGACATCTTCCCACACCTTCTCCGACAATGGCGTCATCAAGTCCGCTGTTGTCTCTGGGTTCATCTTCAAAGCTTCTGCCGGGATTCCATCTGGTCCTGCTGCTTTTCCAGATTTCAGCCTCTTGCCTTCAGGACTTCTGATTTCGTCGGGGGATCGTTGTTCACTGGTAGTTCTGCTTCCGTTGTTAGTATTGTTGGGCGCGTTGTAGGCGGCGGTCGATTTAGAAGTCTTTCGAAGTGTTCAGCCCAATGTTTTCTTTGCTCCACCTCTTTGGTGATTCACTTTTCTTTGTCATCCTTTACTGGCTTAATCTGTGTCGAACTTTTGCCCGATAGGTGCCTAGTTGTTTGGTCGAGTGTTGCGAGGTCTCCTTTGCCTGCAGCTTGTTCTGCTTCACTTGACACGGCTTCATAATATTTTCTTTTGTCTTCCCTGGCACTTTTTCTTCACTCTTTTGTTCAGCATATTGTAGCTTACATTCAACTCCTGTTTTTGTTGCTTGTCGGTGCCCTGGATAATCTTTTGTTTCACTATCCTTCTCTCTTCTATTAGTTTCCAAGTGTCTGCAGTGAACCACTGTTTGTCCTGCCTCTTCTTTCTGCCTAGAACTTCCATGCAGGTTTGACTCCACACCGTTTTCAAGTTGTCCCAGTGCTTTCCGACGCCGACCTCTTCGCTAGTGTTGATTTGTGTCTCGGCTTTTTCCCTTAGGCTTGCAATGAAGATGTCCTTAGTATCTTGATCCTTCAGTTTTTGAGTGTTGAACTTGGCTTGTGGTCTATCTGCAGCTCTTGTTTCCCTGAAAGCCTTTAATTTGATTTGGATTGTCCCTTGTACGAGATAGTGGTGTGACCCAACGTCTGCTCCTCTTCTTACCTTTGTAGAAAGGTTCAAATGGTGTCGACGAATTACTAGAAAACTTTGAAAAATCTATTTTTAGATTATGTCGATGTAATTGTGAGTAATAGGAAAGAAAAGAAGCGCGTGAAGCTGTTACAGAGTTTGGATAAAAAGGCACCTGAAACAAGATTTCCTCCGAACCCAAATCGGTTTGTGTTTAATTTTTCGGATGCAACATCTAGTGGAGTGGATCTACAGGTTTTATCACTTGGCCCTAAATTTTCTGATAGCCATGTAAAAATTAACAAAATAGATGCACAAATTCAGTTCAAAGGTCTCCACATTCAAATGGAAGTCCTAATACCCTCATCAACTGAAGATGTTGAAAGACTTAAATCAACACTGGTCGATTGTTGCTATTATTACATGAATAGTAAACGCAATTCGGATAGTATTTTGACCAAAAACATAGAGAAGCTCTGGATCTTCTCCGTAAAAATGATAACGTAATAATAACAAGACCGGATAAGGGCTCAGGAGTGGTTATCATGAACCAAGCGGATTACTTTGAAGCAATGAATACTATTCTTAATGATGATCTAAAATTCCAAAAAATGTCGTCTTCTCTGGATGCGATTGAAAAGATAGAGAAACAGTTAGCGGAAACATTGAGAAGACTGAGACAACAAGGCTTCATCTCACAGAGTCAGTATACAACACTTTAACCCATTGGAACGTTCACACCAAGACTATATGGCTCGCCTAAAGTGCACGAAAATGGTGTGCCACTGTAACAACAGATCCTTTTATTACGGAAATCAACACGTATTTATATATTTCACATACATTGTTATAGCTTATTCAAGTAGACAAACGCAGCCTTTTGATTGGTTGTTTCTCAGAAGCTAAGCAGACAAACGCAGGCTTCTGATTGGTTGTTTTGGGTAGCCATCGAAAAGTAGAGCCATCTATCTGCGAATCATATTTGCCCACGTTAAGTTTGCTGTGATTGGTTGTTGAATCAACCTTGCTCATATTTTCTCACGGCCAATATTAGTGACCTAGACACTGACGTAGATTAATGTCTACCAAGTAGCTAGCAACCTGCTCTCACCACACCGCTACGACCAGTATCAGATATGCTAAATTCACCATACCATCCCGTAGGCAAATGGTTAGTCGAACTCTTACAGCCTCTTCACATACCGAGTTGGTGAAACACAGTGTTGAAAGGATAAAAGATTTAAATGTTGACAATAAGTTCATGATACCATTTGACTTGTCTTCCTTATTCACCAATGTACCACTTATGGAAACAGTGGACTTTGTATGCGAAGAACTCATAAGAAGAAACACCAATGTTTGCATTCTTATATTTTTTATGAAAGAGATTATCTTGAAATGCACAATGAATGTCCACTTTTTATTTAATAAGGAACTATAGAGAGAGATCGAAAGCGATCGAGAAATCGCCGAAAAGGTATCTTCGCTGGACTGCTTGTTCTTCACCCTCTAAAGTAAATAATGATCGCACGATTTATTCAGTCCAATGTAATTTAAATGTAAGTGCCTAACTTATTGGCCCCCAATCTGCATGTCATGAAAATGAGTTGAATTTTTCAGTCCACATTTTGATGTTCATGACGAGGATGAATGAAGTATGCTCATCTGCAGAGTTTAACTTGGAGTGCTAAAATCCTAATGTAATCACCTAAATGGAGAAGAGATAACAACTATCCACACTTCTATCTGAATCACTCAGTATTCAGGATTTTCAGTGAATTACTTACTTACAATAATGAATATTATGCGTATTTCGTGGTGGAATCTGACCCACTTTAATCGAAGTCTTAATTTGAAACAGTATATATATCAACAAAGACATATTCTATATTTCCATGGCCCTTTGAAATCCCACATTTATGCACACAACAGTAGAAGATTTCCTCCTGAAACTCATTCCATAAACATTTTCGACTGATTTCTCTACCCTTAAATTCAAATAAAGCTTCAAACGGCGAATTTATAGTTTATTCGATGGGAATGGTTAACTTTAGTATTTGTTAAGTACTCTAGTCTCTGAAACTAGAAGCTCATTTACACAAATTTTCTGTCGCTATTTCATTTATCATGAAATGAATATGTCCAAATTTAAACTGTTACCAACTCGGTCGTAAAACATTTAAATATTTTTTTCTATACAGTTGTCAATTTTATTTAATAAACGCTTCATGGTACTCTTCTTCGTGTATTGGATGTATGAACGGAATGATGCTGCATATTTGTGATATGATTCTGTCACCATCATCATCATCATGGCAGATTATGCGATGGCTTTGAACAGAATGATATTAATTATTCTTTGAACTTCAGCTCATTTATTTTCACCACTTTATTTTTATTCGGCACAAATATGATATTTGTGTGATGAATCCATTTGTATTATATGTGGAAGTCAGATGAGTTACTGTAATTCTGTTCGACTGAAAATTTCTTCTATTGAATCTTTAACAAAAAAAATCTTGAAAGTATTAAGAAACACAGACATTAGTATAATAACTTATTCCTATTTTTTTTCTTATGTATGCTAAATGTTCATAGTTAATTTACGATAAAAATGACATTTAAATTTTTGTCAAACATACTTGTTGACTTTGACGTCAGATTTCTTTATGGCATTTATAGTTGCCGAAATTCATGTTAATTAACACGTAGACATAGTTAACTTAACCCAAGAAGATACCAACACATCGAATTCACTTTGTTTGCATATTATAGATAGATTGTACAACAGTAAGATTTCAAATGTAACCATCGTTAAGAAGACACAGGAAGGCATAAAAAAGGATGAAGTGAAATGATTCGTTCGTATAATATATGGCTGATGTGATTTATATAGTTCATAGTAGTGGTTGCTTTATAGTATTTTACTGTTGCTAATATTGTAATTATTATCTTTGTCGCCAGTTTAAAAAAAAGCAAACTGTTCGAAAGTTAGTTTTAACTGCAAAGCATAGCATCCCTTTTTAATCTAAGTCACTTTACGTAGTATTCATGTTATTCATATGAGCGGTATTACAAAATGAAATCATTCATCAAGTTGTAATTGTTTCTTTTTTAAGGTAGTGAGTCGAATTACTCTTTGGGGAATGTTAGAGCTAAGCAAAAGCAAAGAAAATTGTTAAAGGTAACAGTTACGGGAATGACTGCAAAGTCATAATCGCCACCACCAAGTCAGTAAATTAATTCCCCTTAGAAAATCCATACTTAGCTATGATAACACCTAAGAGTTCAGTGACCTGACTAATAATACTTTTCAGATTTTCAGGAATGATAAGAAGCTTCTTTTAATTGGCTTCTCTTGGAGCTGTTTTACAGTATCTTTAAAAAGAATAGTTCCTTCGGAATACCTCACAAAAACGTTCAACATTTCAGGATCTCAGGATTGGTTTCATCAAGCTGATATGTCAGGAGAGATAAATGTTGAAAACCATAAAGTATGGAACGTCTGTTATAAACCAGACTCTTCAGTAGTGTTTACCAAATATCCCTCGAAGAATCACTCCTAAAACCTCACGTTATACTGAGAGTATATTGCTATTCATTTGATACGTCAGAATCCACCGTTTTATAATTTTCAGATTCTACTAATTTTGCTGTATATTTCCATAATATCATCAGTCTCACCAACGAATATTTAACCAGTTCGCTTTTTACACGTAATCAGAGTTGTCAGAATCCGTCTGAATTAGCGTGCAATTACAACCAATGAAAAACTTCGACCGGAGCAAGCTGAATTCAGGAGAAACAAGTCATGTTTTGATCAAATCGCTACACTACGGATCATCATTGAACAAAGCTTGGAATGGCAGTCACCTCTCCACCTCACTCAACTTCATCGACTTTGAAAATGCCCTCGATGGTGCAGCGTCGATGGAGAGGTGATTTGGCAACTACTTCGCTACTACGGGGTCCCATCAACAATTATACATCTCACCCAGCAGTTGTACGACAATGCTGCACCCCAAGTAATCCACAACGAGAAACTTACAGAATCCTTCGAAGTGAGGACGGGAGTGAGGCAAGACTGTCTACTATCGCCAATGATCTTCCTGATTGCAGTAGATTGGATAATGCGACAGACGGTGGGCTATGTGGAAACAGACATAAAATGGACTCACACAAAAAGAGAACTTGGAGGATCTGGACTTCGCCCATGATGATATATGTCTGATTTCCCACAAACTGGAAGATATGCAAGTGAAAAGCAACAAGTTGGCAGAAGAAGCATGCAGAGAAGACAGGACTTCAGGTGAACATAGATAAAACAGAGGTGATGAAGATTCCTGGGCAATACCACCACCACCACCACCACCAACAACAACAACAACAACAACAAACAACAATCAGCCAGCATAAATTGGAGGAACCTGAAAGAAACAACCTGCCTTACCTACCGACGCGGGAAGCATCGTTTCAACTACAGGCGGAACTGACAAGGATATCAAAGCCAGAATCGGAAAAGCAAGACAAGGTGTCATTACGCTTAAGCCTGTGTGGAAGTCAACAGCACTGCTCAGCATCAAAAATAAGATCCAGATTTTCAACTCCAATGTGAAGTCAGTCAGTGCTATTATACGGATCAGAGACTGGCAAATGTGAAACAAGTCAAATAGTCCTTGAATGCAAATAAATAAAGCTTCTCGGTTGCAGAATGATACTTGAAGATTTATTCTACACAATATCCCTCAATGTTTATGGAGAAACAGACAGTTCTTAGGACATGTGGCTTATTAAAGAATCCAATGGGGTGGAACACCAAGAAGAAGCGTGGACGACTGGAGGCGACATATTAAAGCACAAGAAAGTACACAAAGGAAGATGCTCACCAGATTTCAGAAAAAAATCACATGAACCTCAGATATGTGGAGACACAGTCTCCTGGACACAAAATCGAGTATATGTGGACCCAAACCATTATCTAGTGCGAAAAACCTTAAAAATGAAGTTGAAGGCCTTCAAACGCACTGGAGCTACATCACAAATTAGGTTCAGCACTCATAAACTGAAGGATAAAACTACAAAGATACCACTGCAGCCATTCGAGCAAAGTCAGAGACGCTATATAACACCAGCCTTCTTTGTAAGGAAGAAAATGTAAGAAAAACAGTAGATCTTTACGGATGCCTGGAAGCTGAAAGAGGAAAAGGAGATGGAGGAACAGAAGGTGAACTGATGCAAGGAAAAGAGAAACCGAGCTCAATGCACCGAGCACTGAATAAATAAGTGGACAAAGAAAGTAGGAAAAACAAAGGACGGTTTCACAACACATTGGAAACTGAAGTGGAACAGACATCAGGTGGGAAGGACCTCAGATCACTATGCGATATAACCAGGTCGCTTTTCCGTGAGGGATCAATACCGATGAAACCCCTGGAAGATAGTCGAGGAAACTCAATTACCAAAGTAGAGGAACAAAGAAAACAATATGCTGATCACTTCAAAGGACTCTCGAACCGACTATTACCTGCAACTCGTCCAGAAATACCACCTACAATAGACAATGAAATACAGATGGACACCGAGTCGACAACAAAAGCAGGATTGTTGAATGCAACCAGGCTACTGAAAACCAGTCAGGAAGACAGCAGGACTAGATGGAATTCCTTCGGAAGTACTAAAACCAGATGCAGACACCTCAGAAGATTTCCCCACACCACCACTACACAAAGTTTGCCAGGAAGGAAGAAAGGCTCGCTGCCTTGTCATATTACCAAAGGAGGGTGACTTACACTTTTACAAAAGCTGGGGTATAATTATGCTCTTGTCTACGCCAAACAAAATACTGAGTCGCATCGTCCTGGAGAGTCTACAAGATGATCTTATGTGAGACTCTCCCCAGAACAAGCTGGATTGTGCAGATATCGAATTTCAAGGCTGTGCATCATCATAGAACAGAGCGTAGAACGGCAGTCAACTCTTCACCTCAAATTCGTTGAATTTGAAAGAACCTTCTACAGGGCTGACTGAGAAATAATTTGTCAGCTGCGTTAAACTCATTCATCAGCTATATGATGGTGTTATAAGCCAAATGATTCACAATGGAAAGGTTACTGCAAGGTTTGAAGTGAAGAAAGGTGTAATACAAGGCTGTCCACTATAGCCGATGGTATTCCTGAGTATGGTGGACTGATTCATGCAGCAAGCAAGGGAATAAGAATTCATGTATACGTTGGACCAAAAGAAGAATACTAGAGGATTCAGCTTCCATAGGTATTTTATGTTTGATATCTTTCAGTCTCGAAGACCCACTAGGGAAAACAGTAAAATATCTGGGATGGCAGCGAAGATATGACTTCAAGTGAACATAGAGAAGATAGACGTGATAAAGATGCCCAACCAACAAAAAGAAGGATTATTCATTAACTTATCTAGGTAGCCTCGTTCGAACTACAGGTGAGAGTGTTGAAGATGTTAAAGCCAGGATGGGAAAGGCATATAGGCTGTCATCCTTCTAAAATCAGTTTTGAAATCTTCTGCATGGAACATAAAGGCAAGATTTGAATTTTCAGTTGATGACATTTCGAGCACATTATCACAATATCAAGGTGGTATGATATGATTATAAGCAATAAATTATGCTCTAAACGTCATTATTAAATTTTACTGTATAACACTGTGAGACTTTATCAAAATAAAATTTTATCCGTAATGGAATTATACTTTACCAAGATGCACAAGTTTTATTCATATATCGCTGCTTCTGCGTTGATCAGAAACATGGCCAGCGCTTCACGTAAAGCATTTCCGACGGAATGCTTCAACTTTTCATCAACAGCTGCTTTCGTCTGACACTGAATATCAGATGGTCAGCAAGAATCAGAAACAAGAAACTCCGTGAAAGAAACAACCAAGAACCTATTGTGCAAGAAATATACCGAAGGAAATGGAGATAAACTGAACACACATTGAAAACACCGTTCAGTGAAGTCACACTCCACGCCTCTGAGAGGAATCAAAATAGGAAACGATGAGATGAGTTTCTGATGGTGACACAGAAATAGTCCTGAGTAGAGGAGATAAAAGCTAATAGTCAAACATGGAGTCAGATAAAGACGAGATGAGATAAATGTGCACTGCTGAAGCCCTGTGTTCTACTGGGAACCTAAGGGAATAATAATAATAATAGAGGAATTCTTATGAGATTCGGCTTTTATAATCTAAAATATACTTCTCTAAGAAATATGTAAATGCTCTCACTAGATAACAGAGTGTTAACATTTGGCTTTACTATTTTTGTACTGATGACACCTTAAGTAAGTTTAACCTACGGCCAGTTATATAAAATTTAATAGTGTACAGTAACAAGTTCTGAATCTGCATTATGCTTAAATATGCTGTACTGGTGCAGCATGGAATGTATCACTAAAAAAGCAGAGGTATATGATGCATATTAGCTCTAAAAAGTTTTCAGTTGAATGACTGCTGACATATATATATATATATATGTATTTGAAAAACCATTGATCTGTGTTATTAGTGACTATGTGCCATAACAGGCTTAACAAGTTCTTCAAGTTTTACTTTTTTTAGTAAAATAAAATCTCTAGTTTAGGGATATTTGTTGTTTAGATGTATCAAATTGATTTTCCATCAACAATATATATATGTACAAATAAGTGTACAATTTTGGCACCTTGACAACCATTTTATGTCTGCTGTTGGTGTAGTGATAACCAAATCGTCTGCGACTACAACTACGGTTGACACTGAGATTTTCTTTATAGGCTTATGATGAACTAAAAATAGATCTCAGTGATATCAATGAAAAATAAAATTTGCTTACGATAACACTCTGATAGAAAACACTTAAAACTCTCTCTATATTAGGTAAGATGTGTAATCTATTCTTCATCAGATAAACTTTAAGATAGAATTGTAAAGTTTGACAGCTAGTGTTGATCAAGTTAATTAAAATCGAAAATGCATAACTTGATATTTAAGTTCGGTTAAGCTCCTTCAAAAACTCATAGTAAGAAGTTTTAATTTTGTGTATCATAAATAAGTTTTATGTAAACAAAAAATATATATTTATTAATAAGCATGAATATTTCTAAGATAACAGTGTTACTAAACAATTAGAATAATATTTTGATTTGTTAGTTAGTTAAATATACTGATAAAAATCAGGGATTGAAACAGAATATAAGAGAAAAGAGAGGCTAGAAGTTTTGTTTATTATCACTAAACTAATTACTATTTAAAGAATACGCAATTATAATGATTCTATCAGTCTGATTTTATTACTTTATCAAATATTATTCCGCTCGGCTTATTAGTGCTTGATTCTTCTACAAATTTTCTAATATGTATAATCTCCTACCTTATTCCATCCCATCATAAAAGAAACAAAGGAAAATAAATAGATGCCTTAGTCATCGAAAACAAAATAGAATAACAAACTATCTGAAAATGCAAGTTGAATAATTAAATATTATAGTGTCTGTCACTAATCAAAGTTTAAAAGTGCTAATTCTATTTTACTTCATTTGTTTTGTTGACTTATTTGTTTGTTTGCCTTCTGGGATCAGAAAACGGTGGATTAACTTTTAATGGTTGACTTCTTGATTAAAAGAAACAGATTAATGTTAACTGCATAATTAATGAATAAATAAGGTAAAATAAATAGCTTGTCGTTTTATTATCATTTAAAAAAATATAACTAGAAGTCAGTTATTCATTAAAATATACTTAGCAAAAAATGAAGAAGTAGAATTAGTTTGTTTTAGTATAATTTTCATATATATATATATATATGTATATATATATGTGAACATAAAATGTTAAAAACCTGGAAGAAATATTTCTAAGCTATATATATAATATATATTTGAGTGAATTTTGCGCTTGCCATTTTGTTATATTCCTGATTAGACTTCTATCTATGCAGATAAAAAAGAAGAAAGAAAACAATGATTAAATTACTGCGAAGTGTGTATTAACAAATCTCTAAATAATGTTATTGATGTAGATGGCGGTAAGGTGAACAGAATTGTTGTGCCTCTCTGTATATAAAGACGTCAGTATGTAGGCCGAATGGTTTTGATATGCAGATGTTTTATGCTTATTATCAGTCATTTCATTGGTAACATCTAGGAAATTGTAAGGTGAACTTTAATCAATCAGTGAAACTTAGGAAAATGTTGTCGATTAATTTTGTTCATGTCGCCATTTTATTTGACATAGTGTCAAGGAAGTTACTTGTCAATGCAAGCGCATTTGATCACGGAGTTAGTATGTGATGAAATGAAGGCTTTCTAGGGTTTGCATACCCAACTTACCTCTAACTGCCCACAAGCATAAACCTCGATAATCAGATCTATTCAGAGATTGATGAAACTACGACGAAATAAATACTGCCCACAGTAATGATTTTTCTATTAACCCTTTCTTTTTGCTGAAAAAAGTCCTTTGTTAATAACCGTAAAGTTGTTAACAGATTATTTGTCAGTAATTGTCATTTTTAGTTTAGACATTTTTGGTGACAATTTGAAAATTTCAAATATATCTTATTTTTCAAGATTTCTTCTTGACTTCTGCCTAAAAAAAGCTAAAACAGTATGAAATGTTTTAGTAGTTTCACAGTTCCATTCTTCACAAGAAGTCTAAGGCAATACTTATAGCAGTTGACAAAATAAACTGAGTTTTGCAATTATTAGTGTTCTCTGGGCTGGTTGCCAATCATCTACCTGAGTTACAAATCTTCTCTATTATTTCATAAACTGAGTTTAATGGACTGTCCAAATGTTTTATAGAATGTAACAGATTTTTAAAACATAATCAAACTGAATTAGCCTTCAAAAATATCATTTTGAAATATGGGAAAAATCAGAACAAATACATGTGCTTGGCTGCTTTAATTTCCCCTACTTTTCCCCACGTTGACGCTTTATTTAAATACTACTAACTGGTTTACCACTTATTAGCCATGAGAATGGGTTTGAATGATGTGGTAATCGATTTTAAACATCTGGATGGGTAGTTGAAATCATTTAGTTATGTCATAATAAAAATGTATTGCTCTTCATGTCCCTTGAATCAAATTTCTTTGGCAGAATAGCCTGACTTTTCAGAGAAATCGTGATGTGATCATATCGTTGTATGTATAATTGGGTTACTTTTAGTAAGCAGACTTGAGAATAATTGCTAAAAGTTAGTGTAATTAAAGGAATCATTTATTCCTGTGTTTATGAATTAATCGTAGTCACAGACAGCATAAGCATACTTAAATACCATCCATCTCTCTAATTGTGAAAAGTTAGCAAGAGAAAAATTAGCCAGTACTGAGCCGTCTCACCTTAACCTCCAATCATTACTACCAGATCATTGGATAAAGCTCGAGTAGCCCCTGAAAGACCTTCACAGTTATAGATTCCATCATCCCCTGGTCTTACATTTGTTATTGTCAGTGTACTCACAACCGTTGGCATAGGTGAATCACAATTGCGGGGCACATTACTTATTCGAAAACGACCAGGTTCTTCAGGAAGACATCCCCAGTTGAAACGCCAAATGACGAATGGCACGGGATTACCAGTCACCTCACAAACAAGTACTACAGTATCACCTTGGCGAACAGAATAACGTGTTGTAAGCGGCTCAGCTATCATTGGTGCAGCTATAAAAGTTGAAAAAAAGTTCAGAGATTCATTTTTTTTATGTGAGTAAGGGTATTCAGAAAGTTAGTCATATAATGCGTTAAAATACTATCGCTAGATTTCTTAATCCGGGGTAAAACAAGCAAGTCTGAAACGTGAACAATGATTAGTTTAATTTTTCGTTATAATAAGAAAGATCCTGGACACACTTCTAAATGTATTACAGTTTATGGCCTCTTCTTCATGCCACAACCACACAAGCCCGTAAAAAGAAGCTGAGTCAACTAACACAGTCACAGTTCGTAAACACTTGGTATTTCCTTGTTCATAGGCATTTTTTGGAAAGTGTATATATTAGACTTTATGTTAACTACTTTGCGAATACATTTAAATATCACTGCACAGCTTGTATCCACAAGTAATACTACTTAAGTGTAGTGAAACAGTGGGTATGTATGCTAGTGGTTAAAGTGTTTTGCATTTCTAAGTGCAGATAGGCAAAATCTAGAGTGCTGATAAAATAATAATATACGACTCTGGATGTGGCTTGGAATATATTTTTTAGCACATATTTTATTAAATCCCTGTTTAATTACAGAAGTTTAGTCCGAGATTCGGACTAGCTTTTACGCCACAGGTAAAAATAACTTCTTAAAACTAGAATCTATTTTCAGGAGATAAATTATAAACAGATTGATTAATATCTTAGTCATGTGATAACCAATTAATTAATTGGTTGATCAACTAATTAACACCATATGGGAATACTGTTATCTGCTGAATTGTTAGAAGTTTACCAAGTTATGCACATCATAATTTTGCAATTAAATTTGCATAAGGTAAAATATTTTGAATTTTATTTTTTGCACATTTTACTTAATAATCTCTACTAACTTATTAATGCATTTAATTAGAAACATACGAGTTAGAGAAGATATCACTTTTCATAACTTCCCTTCGCATTTAACTAGTCAAAGTGACTGATTCAAAATGTAAACCTACCACAAGTAAGTTCATCTTCACCATCACTACAGTCTCGATCCTTGTCACACACGAAGGCCATTGGGATTTGACGATTATCACGAGAACAAGTAAACATACGATCTTGACATCGTTCAGATGCTCGAGCTGTGAAATAGGGAAAATAAAGTTCTGAGGAGTTATACTATTGACACAATATTACAACAATTATGTTTCCTGCTTCTTCTAAGAATCTAGTGAGCTAATGTAAGCTATTTTCATCTGAAACTACATATATGAACGACTTTTCCATGTTAAATAAATTTGATCCAAAAACAGTTTTATTACTAGTACCACTTTCGAGCACAATGTAGTGTTCATAATCCTATCGAAGTAGTCCTATGATCAACTTGTTTTATATAGTCCTACTTATTCTTTTTATTTTGTTCCCTGAACTCATTTTCACATAATCCTGATTGGTGTGGTGTCATTCTTATCAGACGTGTCAGATCCATTCTCCCCGCCTACCTGTATTACCTTTCAGTGGTTGGTGTGACGTACTGAAAATAAATACTTGTAGGAGGAGAAAAAGGTTACTCACCATGATTCAACTCCTACATATGTAATATGAATGACGCAACACCAATCCCGGACATATGCAAAATAATAAATACATCTATCTAACACCGAATTATAACCTACCACGATGCTGAAATTCAGCGTCAACAGACAAGCTTTCATAAATACGCTTCCATTTTACTTCTGTTTTTGTGTTAGTGTCTTATCACTGTTTATATTTATGGAGAAGGTAACCAGTTCCCACTGTACCTATGATCGGTGCTCCTGTATCTTTTCTTTTTTATTACTTATCTCAAACAGTCTTAATTCTAGTATTCTGATTACGAAAGGGAAAACGTTTTCAGAAGTTGTTTGTGCAGGGACTGTGTAAAGGTGCTTGGAAATTAATCCTTTAGATAATTATTAACAGACTGTAAAGAATGTGCAATCATGCTATTTTCTGAAGTCAACCAGAAAATACAGCCATGCTACTTTTTCATGGGATTTCTATTGTGAAAACAATGTTGTTCAGAGTCTTCCTAATACAAATGATTAGGTTTGCAAAGTTCCTTTTAGAGCCTGATAGTTGACGTTTCAATAAGGGTAGTATAACTCATAATCCGGACAACAATAAAACATACACAACCTGGTAACTAGATGGTAATAAGTGTGACCAGTTGATGAACTAACCGAAAATCTGGCTCAAAAGTTCAACGGCTCAAGTTGTCGTAGATCAAAACAACATAAAAATTAGGCGAGTGGAAACAATGGTACTATGATGGGCCGAAGTGGGCCAGACGAACAGAATAACTAATCAGTTTTCAGGTTCTGGAAGGCGACAAAAGTGTAAACAATCTCCACTTCCTTGAAGATTTCCACTCATATTTTCAGTAGTCTTCAGCCGTTGATCTTTAATGTCTGAAGTACATCAAACAAACAATTTAAATGTCCTTACTTATCTTGGGCCAATAGACAATGATCCTCTAAATTAATGATAAGTTTCCGTTTGACCACTACTAATATGTTCAACCAAATTCTACTTCAAGTAATATTGTCAACTGAGGAAAGCTGTGGTCTAACATACACAGAATATGTCCTGCTGTTTCAATAGATAAACACTTATAACTTCGTCGACTGTCTCTCCCTCTCTTCGCCTAATTCTGCGCATAGTATCACTATTAGTTGACATATTGCTTCATCTGACTCAGTTAGCAGAACGAAGACACCTACGTTAAAAAAACTCCCAATATTTTTATATTATCTTTACACTAGAAAAAACAGATAGTCAAGCAGTACACGTCCATCTGATGGATAGCTATATACGATGCTAACTGAAATGTGTCCCAAGTAATCTAAGATTTCGTCAGCAAGCAGTTGATCAGGTTAAATCAAGTAAACCACAACATTATCATTTACTTAAAATGAGCAAAATTCATGCTAGAGTTCTGTAAAAGCTATAAATTTTTAGGCTCTTCACACAGAACAGCCATGCTTTCGACGGGTTATAAGTTAAGTGAGCTTTTCCTTAATAAATAGGGATTTCTTTAGACGTTAAAATTAGAAAGAACTGTATGCATTAGTACGCTTGTTTCGAAAAAGAACAGTGGTATCCAAGATAGACATCGCTAATTTTTTGTCACTTCAGGTGAAAGTCCTCCATAAGTTAATACACAGCTGAGCCAGTTTCACTAAAGTGTTCTGATTATGAAGGATGACATACAACTAATGCACATTCTATACGGCAAGATACTACCTCATCATCTCTCAGTCAAAAGATACAATAAGTGACATACTCCATTACCTATTTAAAAGCAAAGATTTTTATTTTATTCTGGCACGTGAGTGCCTACTTTTCTTGAGTTTGTCCTACATAAACTACAGGGTCTTAGACACCACATTGGTTAACCAGTCATTACCGGAACAAGCGATCCCTTCTTCGTGAAATTGGATGATGAAAGATTTAGAACAGCTTGGTTGCAGTACCCTAGGCTTTTATCCCCATACCAATGGCTAAATCAGTCTATTCAGTATTTCGTCACCCTTGTCTCTTAAAACCTTTGGAATCACACACACAGATTCTGCCGCTTCGCCTCGTTTTTGATGAAAGGTGGCTTTTTCAGCCTTGGCTAGACATGAATGTTTGACGTTTGTGTTTCATTCACGCTGCGATAAGGTGAGCCACTATAATACTGTCATACACCAGGTGAAGTGTCTCTCTATTCTTTTCAACGTTTCAGCCGTTTCTCTTGAGAAGTTGACGCATTACTGTTCTGCTTGGCATAACATTTCAATGGTTTCTTCCTTAGTAAAACTGAACAGATGACGGGCTGTCGATGTCTTCTTTACTTTTTTTATGTTTGTTACCCAACCAGTGGCTGCAAAACTTAGAGTCACCCTAAGTTTAGGCGGAGCTCATTTCTTGAAGCCACTGGAATCAGTCACTTTACACTAATTATTCAAAAAAACTGTAGAAGTCCAGAGGCTTTCATCAACCTTCCAAAATAGACCGGGTATGGTTTCTTCAAGATGTGCCAAGGTGACACTCTTATAAGCGTTTTATCGTCAGTCTTTATACGAAGACTTAACGTTCTCACTAAGATAATCAACATGCAGTGGCTTCACACTTGATTGTTCTTTGTGCCACCCGCTGGCAGATATAAATATACGGGCATTATTCATGTTCTGCTTAAATGTTTGCTTTTATAACCAGTATTAAAAACTATCCTATGCACCTAGTATGTTAAAATATGTCATGAACTGTGTTGAGTATTGCTATTTTTAGACCTAAAATATCAGAGCTACCAAGAGAATAACAACAGTAATTAGTTATCAACTTTCAGGCTGCAGAGTTCGAGTGCTCAAATTTCATTGTAGTTTCATTTGGAAACCAAGTTATTGATATCACAAGTCACTAGGCAGAAATCGGGTGGTTTGAACTGATGTGGCTCTCTGAATTGTATCATACTTGTTACATCTTCAATGAACTCGGCCTTAAGCGAGAGAAACAGCAGTCTGATGTTCATATCATCTCCATCTAGTTATCAAGCACTAGTAGTTGATATGGTTGGTATGCAACTACTCATTCCAATCAATCAGTAGTATACAGTGTTATACAAATCTTTCTTGAACTCTTCATTTACTAATTCAAAAAGCGGCTACAGTTTACAATGTAGACTGATTTTCCATCCACTAAAAATTAGTATTCTGGAACTAATTTGTGCTTTTGATGTTGTTTTTGTCCAATGACTCTAGGTTATATAGTCAATACTTTGTTGATTGAATTTGATCCATTTTTGTTGACCACATTAATGTTCACTAAGCAATAAATTTTATCCACTGAAAAAGCAGTCCCTTACGAAATGACGTAGAACAGTAATGAATTTATCAGGTGAGAAAAGAATTCTGCACATTAAGTTCGAGTCGTATATAATGAAGATGTAAAAGTTATTGACTAAAGAATGAAATTAAACTAGAATAACTGGGGAATTTAATCGATCGATATGCATATTTTCAAAACCGACGGTAAAAATATTTAAGAAAATGGAAACAAACCTTCACAGTTAGCTTCATCGAAACCATTTCCACAATCACTTTCGCCATCACATGTCCAGTGTACCATGTATGTTGGTTTAATAGGTTCTCTTCCTTGATAATATTCACACTTTCTTGAAATTGGATCACACACATCTATCAATGAGGATACAATAAATTCAAGTTTCACCAAAAGAATCCTCAAATAACATTACATGATATAAAGATGCATTCTCATGAAAGCTTAGGCCGAGTTTTATGTCGATTAGTGGGCTTTCATTAACTGTATATTCATTAGTGAAGGAATTTACGTTTTCAAATTTATGCATGCTTTTCTCAATTCCACCATGAAGGTATTCAGCATGAAAATGACTATTTGTATGTAAAATGCATAACACTATACGATGGTAATACGATCTAGCGTGTGTGGTAGCCACAGCATTAACCTTATTTTTCAGTATGTTGTACATAATGTATGCCCTTTTTGTTGTTAACTTTACTGATATGAGAAATATGATACGTGTGTTTGTTAACTGCGGATACTTTGGTGCATTAAACTGTCTAATTTATAAGCAGTTTAGGAATAAAGTATTAGTCTTTCGGATAATAGTAAGAGGGTTGAGAATGAATTTTGCGCTCAACCATTAGTCAGTTCTTGGCAGCAGTTTCCTCACTGACGATCTATTTAGTATTAATTGTGTAAGTGCACCATTATTATTTTGATGGGAAAGATTTTAAAGTAAATCCAGCATGAAAATTTGAGACCTATGCGGTTAGTTAACAGTTTCCTTTCCTCTTTTAGTTGATGTGTTCATAATCTCAAGGTTTAATGAAAAAATATTTGCAAAACCTACACCCAAGCATATTTTAAATGAAAGAAACTTATGTGAATAATTGTGCCTTCATTGTTTCGTTAGGTGAAGTGCTGAATTTGAAAAATGTCCCTAGATATCTGTCAGTAACACTGTTTCTAATAAGGAGAGACCAACTACTCCAGAAGATGCTATTTTAAATGGCTTGCTGTGTTATATCGTTGATTTAGATTATTGATTTTTCCATCAAGCAAATCAAGTATCACAATGAAAGTGATTTTATAATAAAACAACTTCTTAAGCTTAAACGACATCAAGATCTCATTACTGTACTTTCTTTATCAGTATTCCTTTATAAGTGTTAAAATAACATTTCCTTCGATAGGATAAGTTAGAAATTTATTCTTAAGGCATATAGGTTTCATTTACTAAATTGATAACTTACTGCAAAGTTTAGGATCTTCATCTGAGCCATCATCACAGTCTCTTGCACCATCACAAAATCTTCCAGATGGTAAACACTGTCCAGAACGACAGCGACGTGAACCTTCTGGACAGATATCTTCAACGGTAATTATGGCGACCGCAGTGTTGCTGGGTTCCTAGGGAAAAAAAATAAAATTTCTCAGAAATATATTCAGAATATAGTTCATCACTTCAAGAAATTAAATTTCAACAGAATAAGCATATTCATAGTCTGTTGGAAAGACAGTTACTTAAATTGCATTTCATCATAGAGTTTCATGAAGTTCCAAAAGCAGGAATACACTGGATGGTCACTAAGATGTCGTCGTAGTGAATTTTAGATCTATGTTAGATGATTGGAGGTAGTCAAATAGACTAGACATATGACATAGACATTGACTACACCCTAGTGATCAGTCAGTGTATTCATTACAGTCGACTGTGGCATGAGTGACTCAGCGGTAATATCTGCAACTGTACTACTGAGTGATGAGGATGTGAATCCCTGAGCATATGTCAGTTCATCTGAGGATGAAAAAACAACTTACGGACGACCACCAGTAAGTATAAAACCTGGGTACACATCTTCCTGCTGATAATTTGTCATCATCCAAGAATAAAGCCAAAATAAATGATAGCCATAACGATGCCTGTTTTTAATTTCGATTTAATTTTTGATTTACAGCTTGATTCCACACTGTATTTTCGGTACAAGTATGGAATTTTCAGCATGGATATATTTTGAGGTCAGTCATTTTGCAAACGGCAGAACATAACGTCATTTCACCATACCAAACTCAAAGTTTGATTAAACTTTGTCATTTCAAAAAAATGCAGTTGAATGGTGCAGTTCAGAAGTTATCAAAGACCTCTCTTATCTATTTTCTTCAGAAATCATGCATTCTAATTCTTCTAGCTCCAACCCAGTGGGGAAGTGACCAGTGAAGTTCTATGTCATATGTTGTCTAGAGCCAAGGAAATAATTCGAACTACTGCCACCCTTTATTTGTCAATTTCTAGTCTACCGATCAACACTGATGAGGTGAAAGATAAACTGCTCAGTGTGTCACAACTATGTATATTTACAAATTAAGCTGCTTCTACGGATAAAGTTAAAAAGGGAGAACAACTAGACAGCTAAACGAACGCATAACTGAATACCGTTTCTCATGATTCCAAAATGTTAAATGGAAGCTACAAGATTTATGCAATCTATAACCAGGATTAGACAGAACAGTTCGTCTGGTTTGGTAAGGTGGGGCGAACTTCTTCAAGTAAATAAATAAAATTAAGACATCAAAGTTACAGATCCCCAAGAATAAATCTAAATGTTCTATTTTGTCTCATTTGACTGATAGGTAGTCAAAAGAAGTGCTTTGAAGGTTGCTTATCTATCGCATTCTGTCTGACTTTTTGACAGAGAGCCAAATCCACGGGAATTTTGGATAATAATTCTACTCTTTGCATAAAAAGAGGTTAGGTATACCTTTGTTTTCCCCAGGTCCAGGCGTATTTAGTAAACTGATGAAAATTTCTACGGCTTTCTTATTCTTCACTTATTCCGTACAATTATCTATCCAAATTATCCTTAGTATTACGTGACTTTTTTATTATTGCATCAATTGCTTTTCATTATCATTATTGGTTAAAGGATTTCATCATGAGCTGACATCGGTTAGAGAACCATTGGAAAAGCTAGGAGAACTGGACAGCTGTTTCGTCTCACTTTGGGACTCTTCAGCAGTACGCACCCACCGGGGTTCCAGCCAAGGACCTTCAGATTACAAGGCGAGCTCGTAGACCAATGGCCCATGAATTCCAACTTCTGCCAATTCGCAACATAGCGCGACCGCTAGCCAATGTCTTCGGCGTGTATTTGTGTTCACACCTGACCTGTTGCACCCATTGTTATTGATACGATTATAATCACTGTAATTAATGACACGCAACATATCATATCTATCTGATACACCAGTTACCATCAGTGATTAAAAATGTCTGTGCATAAAGCTTTGTACATTAGAGAAAAGCCTAAAGAAGATCTTGTTTTAATTTTAACAATGGAGAACATCTAACAATTTTCAGAATTAACATAAAACTGTAACATAAATAGTGTGCCTGATAAAATGAAACATACTCTCTCAGTTCAGAATACTTTAAATACATTTCGGATACCCGATGTAAAACTTACCTCTGAAAGACATTCAACTACTGTTCCATTCTGATCTGCCCCCAAACCTCTTTGCAGAACAAATCTGACACGATTTTCACTGACACGAATTGTTTCATAGTAAACTCTAGAGTCTCTAACTTGGAAGCGTGGTGTAAATGGAGCTGGCTGTCCATCAGATGTAGCAAAACATTCAAATTCTATAGGTTGGTACGGTCGAACAGTTAGTCTTGGAGGGGTAATTGTCAAGATATATGTTCTAACAGCTCCTGTATAAGTAAACAAACGTAATTAGGAATGAAACATAGGATGGCTGGCGATAATGCATTAATTAAAAAACGTCTTGGAGATGTAATGGCATTAAAATTTGATTTCACTATTAATCAGCTGAACAGTATGAAATCTAAGCCAACAGGAAGAACTAATCACCATTTCTAATGAATCTGAAAGATGCTTCACTTCAATTTCTAGACAATAATAAAGCAGTTTTTTCAAGGATTGATACAGGCTGGAGACATCCTTAGAGTGCATACGCTTTAGATACGTTTTCCATCCTGATTTAGGTAGAACTGAGCCTGATAGGGTTGATTATCTCACATAACTTATAATACACAACCAATTATTATTTAATTGAATTTTAGGTTTTCCCGTCGATTGACTGGACCGAAGTGCTCGGTCTCAGGTTGACATATCGGCTTCTGGTGCAGATGCTTCAACGATGTCTGGATAACGCTTTGGCGTTTGAAACTATGGGCACTGGGTTCGAGCTTCGGTGGGAACATCATCACTCACTGGGGAATGCAGGTACATCCAGTTGACGAGTCCCAAATAGGATGAAATGCGCATCCTGCATTCCACTGCTAGTCACCATCTACCAATTGAATTCCACTCAACCAGTAAGTTATATTCTAACGGTTAATAAAGCAAGCTTCTGTCCATTAGCGAAACATACAGAATAGGCTCAAACAGTTATTCAGGGTTCCAAAGGTTTAAATAGTGCTTCAGTTAACTTTGATAGGTGAACTGGTAAAGAGAATTAGACGAATACCCCTTCAAGTACTTTAGAAAACATTCATTTCTTGTTGGTTTTAGTAACTTTTGAAAATGATTTAAAAATCACCAAAAAAGTTCCTGAATTCAGTCACTATCATAAATTAGAAAAACTGCATTGGGGGACACATAAGGTTTCACAAAACATGAATTGAAGCTGAACAAATAATAATAATAAGTCATTCTGTCAAAATCAAAAAGGAATTAGAGCAACTTGATATAACGTGAATACCAATGCAAAAGCCGTTCTGGAAACATCTAGATAGTAAAAACTGAAGGTAAACGACACAACGCTAGGTTATTCAAATACATAAGACTAAATGTTTGCAAATACTAGTTCACTCATAACCCTATGTGTTTCGAATGACGCAGAAAAATGTCATTTACTGTCAGTCGTAAAAACCAAAAGAAGTCATTTAAACCAGTGTATTAGCTATAGGTTAATGACACTGGGCGTAAAACTTTATATTGAAGGGGAAATGAATTAGTCATGGACTCTAAATACTTATTAAAAAATGTGCCAAACTTGACCTGTTTCGGAAGCGCTAGACTGATGTCTAAAACTTAGAAAAACCTCAAATTAGAAGGCATTGTGATTACGCTATTAAAATATTGTTGATCTAGTTACAAGTAGGTAACGTCTTGAGGATCATTTGAATGCTAGGAATTGCCGCACCATAGGTTTATCTTAGTCTAATACTCTTCAGCAGCCTGCAAAAAAAAGAGGTAAGGGACCAGCAATTCTGAAGAAACATAGTCAACCCCCAGGTTTAAACCTAGTTCCCAATGATTTTTCATTTCTGCTATTAATATTTAATAAAAAGTTATGGGCGATGAGATTAGCCAAGTGAATCGTATGAATAGTTTCTCACCGATTTCAGTATTGAAATGAATGCTGTAAGCTATTATTTTGCGAAATCACTGATGAATATCAACAAAAAATCTCAGACATGGAGTAATAAAAGAGTGATTCTTACAGCTGATCTTCGTCTGTGACAAAACAGTCAGCCACATTAAACAATTAATTATAGTTAGTTGTTCTCATGCAACTTAAACTGAAGTGTTTGGCGGAAAATGGTTTATTTGATGAGTGAATTTCACAGTGTTATTATTCCCACTCAGTGAATGAAAACGGTAAAAAAAAATGCTGTTGTTGTATTTCAAAAGGTAAAAATCATCAAAAATAAGAAACTTCATATTAAAGTTGGAAAACAGTATTCGAGCGTTGAATTAGGTTTACAAGCGGTAGATTATGTTCACAATTTCACTCAAAAGTGAGGGATATATCAAGTCTTTCTAAACTTATGCGTTGATCATCACGATTCCGTTGTAATCAGATATGCGGTTAACAATAAATATAATTTCATATTTATTTTCAAGGGTTAGTTTGCCGGGAATTGATAAATTCTAAATTTGATCACGGACTGATATCAGTTAGAGAACCAGTGCAAACCAAGGAGTACTGGACAACTGTTTTGTCCTAGTTTGGGACTCATCGGCAGTATGCACCCACTCCACTGGGTGTCGAAACCAGGAGCTTCCGGTTACAAGACAAGCTTGCAGACAATTCAGCCACTGACACCCGACTCAAATAAAGCCGATGTTCACTAGTGACTGGCTACAGGGCGGAGTTCCCTAGAGTTCTAGTGAGCAGTCTTGACTAGTGGGGTCCATTCCGTCGGGAGTGGAGAAAAATATTCCCTGATAACAATGACTGATGGTCACGCCAAAATCAAGAATTGGCAAAAGTTAGAATTCATGAGCAGGCTATTGATTCGGGTTTCAGTGGTTGAATGCTCTACGAGCTTTCCCTGTAATCGGAGGGTCCTGCGTACGAACCCCAGAGTAGTGGGTGAGTACTGCCAATGAAACCCAAGCTGGGACAAAGCAGCTGTCCAGTACTCCTTGGTTCGCAGTGGGTTTTTAATTGATAACAATCCGTTATCAAACTTAAAAGGTTTTCATTGTTAGAATAAACAACTTATTATATTTAATACTCTACTTCAGTTAATTATGTTCACAAATTTCATACAAAGTAAAGAAACTATTATCTCTAGACAAAAAATGTAACCATAATGTCACCATTTCAAAAACTATAAACGTTCATCGTTAAATTTAGAACAATAAGTTCCTCTTATAAATTTTGATAGCGTTATTAGAAGATGGAGATTATCTGAAAAAATGTGATGTATTTGCGCTATACATTTCGAATAATCTGATCACACATTTACTTGTCAAGTCAATATATACGGAAAAGTTAAGTTAAACAAAGTGACGAAAAAAAGAATTAAGAATAATTAACACAAACGTTTGGTAATCCAATCAAATGAGGATTACCAAGGTAGGTTATGAGTAATAACAAATTATTTTTGAATAAACAAGGGGGGCTTAAGTTTATAAATAGCTATGGCCTCAGCGTATTTTAATAAGCATCCTTGACCATTTTTTATAGATGATCTTATAGGCTGAGTTAACGTCAACCCAATGGGTCATCTCGATTATATGTTTAGCTATAGACATAGTTAGTAGTCTGACACCTTCGTCAATCGGTTTTCCACAATTCACTTATTCTTCTAACCATTTCGAGATCTGCTCTCCCACCCTCACATGCAAAGCACGATACTCCTTCCTATAGATGTGTGTCCACACATACACACGAAAACTGGTAAATTGTGTGGGATTTGATATAATAATTTGTGCAATTTTGAGGTTTGCAGTGGAGCATATTTTTAGCTTTTTCCACAATTACAAGCTGGGCTGCATAGTAGATTCTACGGATGATCGAATTCAACCTTTGTCTCTAAATCCTACTGTTTATTTCCCCGTTATATGTTAATTAGATGAAAACCTTTTTCTTAGGGACGGTATGGATTGTAGGTTTAAAGACGAGATGACTTCTATCATCATCAATATTTCATTTTCTAACATCAGTCGTGTAAATACGCTGAATCCTCTTAGATAGACACTTCACCAAGCCTCTCTCATACTTTAATGGACAGAAACTGTGAAAATTAAGGGATTGCTCTGTCCAAGTGGGCTTTCTGTAGATAGACCGTCTAATTGAGCCATCATCTCTTCGACTCAGAAGTATGTCTAAAAATGCAAGCAATACATCATATTTTTCAGATAATCTCCGTCTTCATCACTAAAACTGAAGTTTCAGGGAATATGGAATGTTTATCAACTCTAGACTAAGCTGGAAACCTAAGGCTAGGGTATCTAATGTATGGTTCTCTGTGTTTAAATCTGAATGGGGAAATAATGTCTTATACAAGATGTACAAAAATTCACAGGTTAATTGTCAAATCTTGTTCGTCCTCAGTCGATACAATTTATAGCCGAGACTGGAATTAAATGCGACATAATTCATTATTATTTAAGAATAACTTATTGTGAATAAAATTTTTTTTTTTAAATTCGTAAAATACAGGTGTTCTTAATTTGACTTGGATATTACCTATCAGGTGCAACATTCTAGTGCAAAATTATTTCATTCTCTAATCAACTAACTTAATATTTTGATTTTGTCAGCATACATTTACTCTTTAAATAACATGAAGATGTAACTGTAGAATCTGCAGGTTATTCGAAAAAAAATATTATTCGTTTACTAATCAGTGAACCATTTTCAGTCCCAGGCGTCTGTAGTTATTTTACATAGCATCAAAGGACTGCTTTCATTCTTACTGGTATCTATTTATGGAGGTTAACTCTGTTCTAAAAGAACATTTTTCACCTTGTACTTATTATGCTATACTTCTTTTAGTAAGGTGATATGCACCGAGTGATTATGATTTCTGTGTATTTTCATGAAGTTTTAAAATGTGAACATAATTTTGCATAAATTGACAAGAATTATTCATATGAACTGTGGTCAAGATTTGACCTAATAGTTCTGAAATAATTGGGCGCCAAGTGAGAAGTGGACATTTGTAAAATATTATATTTGTAAAACCTCAGCAAAATTGAAATGATTAATTCCAACGTTTCGTTCGTAAACATAACGGAGGTTTATATAAACCGAACGAAACGTTGGAATTAATCATTTCAATTTCGCTGAGATTTTACAAATGACGAGAATTAGGTTGTTATTAGGCTTTATATACGAAAGGAACCAAACAGAGAATCCTGCCGAATCAATTTTTCATACAACCTTTTTTAGCATTCCAGCTTTTAGCCAAACCTTTTGCAAAATACAGTCTGGTCAATTAATCAACAACTGTCTGGTGAAGATAATACTTTCACTACTCCTGTGTAAAGCTACTGTCAGTTTCAGTATATAGATAAATCTAAACGAAATATTGCACTAATCGAACAATAGTGACCTTTATCACTGGTGTTCTAGTTTAAACAGAAAGAAAGCCGAACAGGCTACAATGAAATTATCTGACTACATCTGTACACTGTTCGGCATTGTTTTGATCCTATAATAGCCACTATGCTAATCTAAAAGGTAAACAAATTGATGTGTGTCTCACCATAAAGTAGATGTTTTATACGTAAATATCTGGTGTGGATAATAGGTTTTGATAAACAAACATCTAATCAGCAGAATAAAAGTTATACTGGATGTATAATTTATATATTATATTTAAGGCGTTCAGCAGTGCATGAGCTTTGACTTTATGTCATGCCTATGACGGGCTAAATTGTTTGTTTAAAAAGGATGTATATTTACTGAATAGTGGTTCAAAGTAGAATCTTATAAATCAAAGTATATTTAGATGTCCACTTATATCGTTAATCCATAGTTCGTTTGTGTACTGTAGAATGTAGTAAACATTATTTGTCAAAATATCAGGTTACTTTATTGAGGCAACCGTTTAATAACCTATGGTTGTTTTGGTATATTAAATGAAAGTTAACCCAGTCGAGTTAAAATAAATGAAAGCTGTAACTTACTAACAAAAAGTTTTCCAATGACTTCTTCATTCTGAGATGGTAACCGACATATATATTCACCTTGATCAGATACGCGTGCTCTCGCTTTATTAATAAAACTAGTATGCTGAGCGAATGGATCATCATTACGCGAAAAACCGTCTGGCTGATTAAGCTCAAGGCGAACTCGTGTGGGACTGTTGAATGGTCTGTAATACCATTCTAGTTGACGACTCACATCACCTGCTAGTCCATGCACACGACAATGAAATTCAACAGCAGTACCTTCATCGACTGTATCAGATTTCGGGTTGATTTCTAGTCCTTCTTCAGCTGTTCGGAAGTTAATCAGAAAAAGCTAAAATTTGTTATACAAGAAGATAATATGAAGAACAAAATAGCAACATTAATTTGTCATAAAAGACTTCATTCTTATCTGTTGCTTATCTCTCAACGTAACTTTGCCTTCACTTCTTGGTAAAAGCGTATTTCAATATAAAAAACCTCAATTGATCAATCCTTTTGTTTTCTAAAAATCGTATTTAATACATGATACAATAATTCCCTTGACCATTTTAGCAAATAACTTATATCGTATATTAGTTGGAGGTAAATGAAATTCTCTAGAAACGCATATAGCCTAGATTACAAGCTGCGAAGTAACAACTGAGAGCGAATACGGATATTGAAAATGTCATTCTACTCATCTGCAGATTTATAAATGAAGCATATATATGCATCTAGAATGTGGTAACTGTATTAGTTTTGATAATTATACAGTCACTCTGCTCGTGGGGAATCAGTTTCTGCATTCTTTATTTACTATGTACTGCTGGAATTTTCTCGTTCATTTTGGTAAGAGCATTAGAGATTTCTGTATTGCTACCTGATGAAATTTAAAAATAGCTTTATGACCTTGAAAAATTAACTATACAAATGTGACAGCTGTGTGTTACGAACGCAGAAGATACTGAGACTAATGAAAAGAAGCCTACAATCAAACTACAACCCAGATGAATTAATTAGAGGCTATAACAAGTTAAGGAAATGAAGTACAATCAGGCTCGTTTCTCAAGCCTATCTGAATTATATTGTAACAATAAAGCTAATGCTTAACATTTAGTACACAAAAAATGTAGATACTTTCCCAATAACATCTCAGAGTTATTTGTTGGACATGAAATTCACTGAATTCTAAACACCTAGTGACTTTCTCTACCGGTGTCATTTATAAAAGAATTTCGAATGTGAGTGTGTCTGTAAATTATTTGAATCTAATTATATATAAGTATAATTCAAAGTTGGTTGAGGTTTGAGTAGTAACAAATGCTTTGATTTCGTCGAACGTAGAAACATAATTGGAGGACTGTGGGATTCTCGAATTGTCAACAGACATCTTACTAATAAGCACGAGTAAATCCAAATTTCGGACTCAGGTCTATATCCAGATGTCTGTTATCAAACAACATCCAGTCTGTTTCTATCCTAGGGTACATTTGTTTAACTTATAGTAATATAGTTCTATTTTCCTCTTCTAATTATTTGGTTACTCTCAATTGTTCAGATGTGATTAGTGTCAATTTTTTTCTACAATAATTCTCATCTTGTTCAGATTATATGGTGTATTGCATAAATACTAAACAAGCTAATTCTATATTTCTGTATTACATTATACAACATTACCTACCTGGTATGTTACCTGTGTTCATGTAAAAAAATTCACATTGTTATTACAGTCTTCATTGTTTTGTTGAGTTTTATAACATGAATTAGTACCATAAAATTTTATCAACTATGACAAAAATTAGCACTAGGGATTTCGCTTAATGCGTAATTTCTTACTTCTGACAACCAAATGAGTTTGTTTAACATCACGACCAATTCTGCATTCATATGTTCCAGCATGATCATTTTCAATACCTTTGATAGTCACAATGCTAACTCTCATGCGATCTATGCGGAAAATTTTTCCGGTTGAATTTATTGTTGGATGACTTTCTAATAACTGATTCTCGAAATACCATCTAACATCTCTTGGATTAGCAACAGGGAATTCACAGTGAAGTTCACGTGTTTCTCCTGGTAAAGATACCATAACGGAACCAGGCGGAGCACTCATTTCTGTCAGCATTAAAATACATAAAACAAGCAGTATTTTTATTAGCTTTATCTAAAATTAATTTACTTTAATCTTAAAAGTCATCATTATTACTGATAATTTATGTAAATACAATAGGGTATAAAAGTGGTTCTAAATTGATCAGTGAAAAGTAATTTAATACCGTTTCACATGAAACACAAGACTGTTGAGTGTTTTGCATTCGTTTTGTATTTGCAAGCTGACTTTTTTCATTCCTTTACGTTCCAAGTGGAACATAGGGCTTCAAGCTAGAGGCGTGAAGTTTGAATGACAGTGTTGCTTATTTTTACGGGATAGGGTTGCCAGCCACACACTAAACCTTCCCTCTTCACCAGTCTTATTACCAGCTTAGACTGGTAATGAAGTGATTCAATCGGGGACTGAACCTCGAATAGCATGCGTGGTTGTTGAACATTCTACCACTGTCCTACCGACGTAAGTTGACTTTACTGGAGTGAAATATAAATTCTTAGCATATAGTGTCCTCCAACTGATACCTAATTGATGCCTTCACTTTTGTTGATTGCTACTAGTTGAATGCAGAATAAATTAGGCTCGTGGTTCACCATGAGAACAGAACTTGTGCACTGTGGTAGAGTATAATTCCACTGTGGATAAAAGATTTATTTTGATAAAGTGTCAAAGTGTTATATAGTAATGTTTAACAGTAAATATTACTGTATAACAGTGTGAGATCTCATGAAAATAAATTTTATCCACAAAGTAATTGTGATTCTCTAGTGCAATAAGCAGCATTAAAATATTTGGGACGTTGTTTCAGAGTAACAGACTGTACACCATCACACGCTGGACTGTAGACATATTTAAACAGTGACCGATGGATAGAACAAAGGCGTCTGTGGGTTTCACTGTTAACTGCCATCACAAAAATTACATCGGGCTTAAAATACACATGTGAATATGCTCAAGAAAAATATCCCGTCTTATTGAACATCTCTTTTAAGTATTTTGAAAAGAGCAGTAACAAATATCTTAGATAGCCGGTGAGTGATCCCACTATTCTCCAACCGATATCTAAATAACTTCTGGAAGGAAGATTATGTACAGCTACTAGAAAACGAGATTTTATGATGGAAATATATGAACCAATCATTCAACTGAGATCCGCTTTTAAATATAATTAAATTCTCTATATATATTAGGAAATTATCAATAACAGTTCAACAAGATTCCCCTGACTGTAACACGCTGGTACACAGACAAGCTAGAAAATGTCGTGTCACTTCACGAATATTACGGTTGATTAGTGAGATGACTATATCCAGTTATCCACCAGCGAGAACTTAGTAATGTGTTCACGATTTCACCACTGCTTTAGCAACTTAGCATTATTGTAAAATTTCCTATCTTTTAACAGACTGATAATTCAAACCAGTTAGTTCAGCAAATATGAAAGCAGATAGTGAAACAGTGTTTCCAAATCTCCCCATTGACAAAAAAGTAATTATAACTGAACATTCATGTACACCTCAACGTGATACCTGTGGGTTCGATTTAGAATTAAGACCAACAGACCGACGCCACAAAAGATAAACAGTGTATAAGTGACATATTTCAGGGTTATATAGGTCTACATTTACAAGACGCTTAAAACAACTGTTATGCAATGAAGTCATTTATCAAATGTAAAGCAGAGTAACTACTTTAACGAACAAAGAAATTTACATCTCTACATATCAGAATGTTAGTGAGATCATAAGATGCCTTTTTCAATCATTGTGGTATACAGAACAACCAAATGGCAAAAGAATATCTTCGGGCTAGTTAAAAGATTCAGCACTTAAAGAATAAAATGAGAATTAAATATAGAAGCCTATTTATCAATGGTACCAGCATGCGGTCTTCGAAAAGCTCAAACGTTTCTTGAGGCTTAACTAGCGGTTAGTCCCAAAGACCTGACGCAACTGATCAGAACGAACCCCTAGAGTTTTAGCATGAATTTTATATTAAAGTATTAAGAGTCCAATCATTACGTAGTTAACTAAATCTTATTGGGCCAGCACTAGTTATCATACATTTATATCAGCCAAACTTTATTCAACAAAATTAGTTTTAAATTTTCTGGTATTCTTTAGAGTTGAGGCATTCCAGTATAAAACGGGAAAGTCGCCTTCACTTGTAGTCCAGGTAGTAAGACACTCTAATTAAAAGTCTACGGAACTTGAAAAGACTTAAGTTGTCCTTTATTACTCAGTAGTATAATCGAGGGCATAAAAGAAAGATGAACCACTGTTATCCTTATTTTTAACTGCAAAGCGTCCTTGCTAATGTGTCGCGAAGAGTTATACACAGTGTCACCAGTTTCATACATCCAAAATTATCACCTCAGTGGTTCTCCGCGGAATTCACACGCCCTATTATCAAACACAACGGAAATAGTTTTACAGAAGCAGTATTATTACCTCGAATGTCTACTTTGAACGCTGTGTGAAGCATATTTCAAACACCCCAGAAATTAGGTTTTCTACTGAAAACTAACTAGAAATGTACTAACTAGAAAAGTATGCTTGAAGTATGGAAAACGGGGTAATTGGTTTAAGATTTCAGTGGACTGATGTTTTCCAGCATGAAAATTTAAAAAATAAATACTTTAAGCTGTATAAAGGCATCAGTACAGATCTGTGAAGGCTTCCATTTTCATATATCAACAAATGAAGAGAGTCCCAAACTAGGACGAAACAGCTGTCCCGTACTCCCAGGTTTTCCAATGGTTCTCTAACTAATGTCAGCTCATGATGAAATCCTGAAACCAATCAAATCCCTACAAACCAACACTTGAGAAGTCATTGCATTTTAAGGTTACACTAAAGGATTGTGTTTTAATCAATAGGACGAAGTTGTAAGACAACGTCTTCTTATATAGTTATATATCTATTCTTGCAAACTAACTATGAAAAATGCTTACCAATTTTTGTTTCTCTTGTTAATGCTAAGCTTAGTTCCACGGTTGCATTAGCATCTATACTTCCAGTACGTGAATATCTCGGTGTCCACTCAGCTCGACATATATAAGTTCCAATTTCTCGGTATGTTAATGAATCCACGCGTATTAAAGCTTCACGATGAACGATTTCACCATTGTGATACCATGAAAATCTGACAGGCTCTTCTGGTGGTGGTTCCACTTCACACACCATTTCATATGGTCTACCAATAATTACCTCACCGGTAATTGGTCGAATATTTACAATGTGTTGCATAGCTACAAAGAAGATAATTAATGAAAAACATAAGTTTCTAAAACGCTATAAAATAGGAGTTAATTTCCAGTTTGTAGAGTAAACTGATAATTAACAAAGAAAATACCTGGAAAATTTCAGGCTGTGTCATGTAATACTACTACTGATTATAAAAGCCCATAACAGCAATATCAACCTTCGTTTAATTATTTTCAATTCGTAGAGAATTTTTCAAAACATGAGCATGCAGGAACACGGGTCAGATTAAACACAGAAAAATTACTGCTTATTTTTGTGTTTTTATCAATAAAAGTCGAAAGTTTTGTTTATCATTATATCAGGGATGTAACTGCCTGATAGATGCAAAAATTCTTCATCTCCTAATATCAGTTAAATAGTCTGCCTCAGTGAAACGTTGTTACAATGAGTTGTACATAAAACATAACACCATGAAAAGCGTGGAAAACATTTGCCTATGAAAAAGAATCGGTTATTCCATATCCAGCTGATTAGTCCAAATGTAAAGAAAATGACTTCTGTTCTCTTTAGTCATAGAAACACATTGAAGATTCTTGTCAACTGAACTCGATGGTATTACCCTTGGCAAAAAATACGAGAAAGTTGAATAACAGCACACGAAAGGATTGTGTTCAGCACGTTAATGTTTTTGTCTCGCTCCTGAGTTAACATTGATACGCCATGTTTCAGATCATTTAAATTTCTAGTATATGATACTGTTGCATGTTTGAAGGTGCATTAATTAAACATTTATTCGAGGCTACTCAGAAAGGATATGAAACCCTGAAAAGATCAGAATATCTCAGATTTATTTATTTAGTTTTAAACAGAACTTCATGAAATTATCACATGTTTGAAAAAAAATTATTTCTGGCAAACATACTGCAATCCATACAAGTTGAATATCCAAAGTCTGAGCTTTCGTATTTAAGAAACTTATCTGAAGGAAATTAAGCTGAAAATGCTACTCTGAGCAAGTGCTAGTGTCTAAATAAATTCAGAGGTGGATTTCACAAAAGCACAATATTTATATATATATGATGATGAAACATAGACCTTATTTTTATTGTGAAAGGCTCTAATTTTGTTTCGCTCAGTCGTGTGATCTTCGTGTCTTTTCCTAAACGAACACACACCAAGCATGAAAAAGGTTTCTATCACACCATAAAGTGTATTTGATAAAAGCTATTAGGCTTTTGAAGTGCCGGTAAACTGATTAAATTTGACGATATTAAGACAGCATCATTTTCGAAACCATTACGAAGTAAATATAGGCCTTCGTGATATCCCTTTTAATTACCCATGGTTGTGTTTGCATCATTTCATTGCATAAACATGCTAATGGGTGTCTTGTGAATCATGTATTTATTATATGGAATAAAGATTTTCAGTGTTTTAAAAAAATTGAACAGATTTATTCTATTCTACCCAGTTCATAAGTGGATTTGTCACCAACATCTTAAATAACCACTACTTTATGAAATGTATGACAGTGAATGTTTCTAGATTATTTTTAGAATTATTATTTTGTTACGTTACATTTACATAACTTATTTATAAATAGTTTGAAGTGAACAGTCAAATGAAATGACCTGAGGAAGTGTTAATGGATTGTCTTTCGGGGACACGACAACTGTTAGCGAAACTCTATGGTAACTTAACAACTGTCATGTCCCCTGTACCTGATAAAGGTAGTTTAGTAGGAGAGATGATTGCGTGATAGTGTTAAATACTGATTAATGAAACAACGAATCAGCACTAGCTTTTAATGAGAAATATTCTGTAGATAAAAGCACAGATAGAGAAAACCTTTTGAAATAATGATTTTCCTGTACCTGCACTCATTCATTCCTTTTATCCTGCCAAAAATCCAAAACAGATGTATACAAACACGATAAACCAGAAATATAATGTGTCTTTGTGTTGGAAAAACAATTTGATTAAAATTAATTAAACCCAGACTTCAGTTAAAGGGCTACAATAATAATAGTGATAATACTGAATATTGGCACAGTTACTGGACCACTACCCTGAAGTGTAGCGAAATGCAAACACAAGTAGGCTACAATAGGTGAAAACAGAAACATATTACACACTGCCGTGTATCTATACTTCTGATAAATGTCTAAGAACACAGAAATATGAGGCAAATTGTACTGTTTTAGCCCTTAAAAGTAATCACTTATAGAATTAGTGAAGAATGAGTAATCAATAACAGTCTGAAAAATGAAACAACTGTTTTCGTTTCATGTTTTTTGAAGCATCCATTAGCATCACTAAGTCTTTCATAATCATGACTTTATTTCTTCAAAGAGATACAATGTACTAATGATGTTTGACTCTTAAAAATAATTCTTTTTAGATGTCATTTTTTAAATTAGTTAAATTACTGACTAAAATGAAGTTTATTTCAGGTTAACTTGTAAGAAAACATGTTACTGATAATAATAATGGAAGATGACAATGTTAAGTATTTTCCGTTTAACTTCATGTTATTTTTGTTGTGAAATTTATTTCCAACAAGTTTGACTGCTATTTTCTCGGTGTTTGGAATAATCAGTGCTGGTTTTGTCGTTCTGACTGGAAACACTCACTCCCTTTGGGATACAGGTGCATCCACTTGATGGGTCAGAGAATGTGACGAAGTCCACCTATTGGATTCAACTGTCAGCCGCCACCAGTCAAGCAACACTATTTCTTTTAGTCTATTAGTGCAGAAAACTAGTTACCAGTTAAGTAGTATGTGCTGTAATGCTCTCTTAAGTTGTGTTTGAAACATACGAAAACAGATTAGATATTAGCAGAAGTAGATGAAGACCGACAGTTACAAGTGCCCATCATAGATATCATGGAAAAATTTGTGCAGAAATGATGCACATTGAATAAAAAATGCAATATTGAAACTTACACACAGGAATGGTTGAAGCTACACTGTACACATATACCGGCATTAACACGGATTTAGTTTTGGAACTAAAAATATAACATACTCGAAGTGGTTTCTTAGCAGTGTTTTATATGGTTTAAAAGAGGAGGGTGATCATCTGTTGCATTGTACATTAATAATAGTTAGTATACTGGCTATTAACGCCAACGTTTCGTAATTCCACATTTTCGATGTTTTATAAAGAACTACCAATAAGGTATGTTCTGACCTTTAATCTGTAATCTTTGCTACGAAACGTAGGACAGAACATTTCGGGTATTTAGCTAAGTTAAGATGTAGAATGTTTTGAGTAATCTTCAAATGTATCTTCAATCCCATCCAGTTTTGTGAGAAAGTATTTTTTCACCTGGTTGCAGTCGTTATCGGATTTTGTGTAAATTATCCATGTCTCTATTAGCTAATCTATAAAATATAATTGTGCAGTACATGTTTGCCTGTGTCAGTTTCATCTGTTAACGAAGTAACACTAATTAAGTCACGATAATTTAGAATTTGTTTATGAAGCAGAATAATTCGCTGATCGGTTAGGGAACAGGTAGAATATAGTGGTATGCTACTGTACAAATTTCTGAATATTCAACATACCAAAACTCATACTGTAACAAATTTATGGATAAGATTATAACTAGTGGTTGAAATATGAATACTATTTTCGATTTCTGGATTCTAAAATTGCTACTGGCTTACATTTCAATTTTCTTTTGTTAATTCAGAACGAAATACATAAGGTTCACTCATATGAGTGAGCGGTAATTCGATCTGTTTTCAGTAATATTTGCAGTCTAACCTTATCTAGAATTATCTCAACAAGAAACCACAGTAGTGTTTTCATCCGATCACAGCAATCATGAAAAAATCAATAAACAGTATGATACTGATTTTCTATGGTTTGGTTTGTAAGGGTTTGTTATGTTTTTACTAGTTGGTCACGGATTGATATCAGTTAGAGAACCATTGAAAACCAGGAAGTACTGGACAGCTGCTGTTTCATCCTAGTTAGAATTCATTAGCCACTGAATCGGGTCCCAGTGGCTGAATGGTATATGAGATTGCCTTGTAACCGTAAGGTCCTGGGTTCGAATCCCAGTGGGTGCGTACTGCCGATGATTCCCAAACTAGGATGAAACAGCAGCTGTCCAGTACTCCCTGGTTTTCAATGGCTCTCTAAGCGATATCAATCCGTGATCAACTCGTAAAAATGATACTGATTACGCTTATCGAATGAAAAATAATATCGATTTTGTGACAGAGCAGTTACTTAAAAGGTTACTGTAGCAATACCTCCCGCTGAGCATAATGAAGTTTTTCATTGAAGGATTAATATAAGAGAATCTAGAAAATGATTATATTCTACGATCTATAGAAAAAAGAAACAACTCTTTTAATAAAAATACGAAAAGTCAACAATTGATCAAGTGATTTCCTAACTGTTGATGAACTCTCTATATAATTTTCGTGATATTTCAATTGTTTACGACATCATCATACCGTACCTTGCTGACCATTCTCCATAGATACACGATATTTGGCCTGATAAATAACGCCTGTTTGACGATTAGTTGCTTCACATGTATAATTGCTCAAATCACTTGGATCTTCAATCTTTTTTTTATAAATGATTTCAATGGTGTTTTAATTTTGTTTTTATACATGAATAATAACACAGTGTAGATGAATCCAAATTTTAACGAGTAAAATGGAAGTAAAAAAGTGGATGTTATACATACGAATAATTGAGATGTTGTTGATGATGGTGATGACAATGATATGAGGATGGTTGGCATGAGATGATCACCAAATGCAAATGACAATCATATATTAAATGAAGGGAAAATTAAAAAGAAAAAACAACATATATATTTAAATGTTAGGTTAGTATAACAATAAATTAATTAACTGACTATAAAGACATAAAGATAAAATGTAATGTTAACAATAAACAAAGCAAGCAATCTAATATCGTTGGTGATGTTAATCATGCAATGAAATCTAGTGCGATGTATAAATTTACACTGATATACTAATTAGTATTGTGTTAAATCACAATATGTTAAACAACTGATTGTATTTGTATATAGAATATATATTCTACGTATTCTATTGCTGGTATGCTGTGATAACTCAATGAAAACTATTGACTGCTCAAAAATACATCAGAATCTAAAGAGTCTGTAATGGTTTCCTAAATGATGTTTCTTAAGCAGTCTCTGAGCATTCAATTTTTCTGGTTAACTGATAACATATTACAGGGTTAAAAAAGAAGTCATTACAATCTGAATGACTCAAGAACACTGTTTTTTTCCTTCACTTTCCCCAGTGGAACAAAGGATTTCAAGCTAGAGGCTTGAGGTTTCTGTAGCAGTGTTTATTATTTTTACAGGATGCGATTGCTAGCCTCATGCCCAGCCTTTCCGCTTTACCAGGATTATTTCTGGCTTAGTGAGGTAAAGAAGTGTTAGGCAGAAACAATACTACAGTCAGTTACATTCAGTGGTATAGATATACTCAAATTATACACATTTATTTCTCCAAGTAACTAATAAATTTCAAGGATACAGTAGATATGTAGACGATGTGAAGAAATCTTACTTATTAGGAATACTCATCAAGTCCATGAATAATAGTATTCATTACTTTCTAACCGTTCTGTGAATGGTATTCATTTATAATAAATAAATAAATCTACATTAATATTGATATGTCACTTAAATACTACTTACCACTTTTGCGTACTATCCCTAAATGATAACTTATGCCAAGTAGCTGACTGCAACAGTGTGTTGTTTTTAGATGAGTAGGTTGAATTATACAAAAAAAACCAACAAGTTGGTTGACAATAATTGTAATGTGTGACTTATCGATTCCACTTTGAATAATACAAACGCTACTAATTATTTAGAAGCTAATAGTTATTTCTAATGCGCATTCTATTTGAATACTAAAGTAGCTGATGAACGGTTATTTATGTGAATTTCTCAGTACCGATTCAATTGGCTGAAAAATTCATTGTTTTTGCAAATAAATTATAAACTAACTTCCCACTATTATTTAAAATTTTAATATGACAACCCACCAATAGGTACAGTGTATCATCTCTAGTTACAACTCGGCCATTTTGATCAATCCAACGAAAATCATATAACTGATTAGCTTCAGGATCATTTTCAAATAGACATTGTCGCATAATGGTTCCTCGACGAAAATCTTCATCTGGTAAAGGTTTGATAGTCAGTTTTAATGCTTTGTATTCATCATCAGTATCAAGACCACCTGATGATACTACATAATTAATAAAAAATATTTTCACATGAAAATAAATAAAACATTAAAAGTAATGAATGATAATTAGTTATAACACAACTTGTGACAATTAATGATGTTCAATGTTCAATGATCTAATGTTTCAAGCAAATTCTTTCTTGAACAAGTGGAACAAAATCATGCTATCTACATGCAATTAGTATAAATCACAAGTGCATTTATAAATATGTACGCAAAGATAATTGAGCAATTATGGTTAATTATACTGAATAATAGGATAATATGATAATGGAACGGCTGGCAAACACACAAACTAACTTTCATGTAATGAAAAATAAGTGCTCCAACTTTAAATGCAGTCGAAAACTTAAAAATAATACCTACGACTTTATACGTGTTTGAATAATTTCACCTATGGACTCAAAATTGTAAATTTGATTTAATCAAAAATAAATCGAACATTTGAACTAAATTATTTTGATTATTCTCCAGCGTTAAGAAGATATTAAATTTTATTTGATGAACAAAGATCAAGTCACTGTTAACCATCCAATCGGTTTTACTTAATGAAAAAGATTTTGTTTTCTCGTTAAATTTGGTTATCTGTATATTTTAAAGTCTTTATAAATAACTAACTGATATTCAAGTGTTCATCAATTTAAAACAATCAACTTACCAAGTCGGAGATTTAAAACTTTCTCATAAACTTCATCATCTGATAACCGTGTTACTTCACATCGAATCGGATATTGTAAGTGTTCAGCTCCAAAGTTTGTAATGTACAGACGGGCATCAGATGATATTTCTTTTACAGTTCCATCCGGTGCACGTTGAATCCATCTGTATGAATACTTTTCATTGTCGAGAACTGAGCAGCGAGAATAAAGCACTTCACCGAAATTCACTTCCAATGGCCCAGGGTCACCTGGATTCAGTACGATCGTAGGCTCAGAATATCTGTCACCACCAGCCATAGAAATGTCATCCTCTTAATTTTGAAAGTAATAAAAATAGAAATATGGTTATCATGAGATAATATGAAAAGAGTGAAAGATATTTTTTTAGAGTCATTGAAATTTCACTATCACTGAAAAGCACTAACGACTTTACGGTACACCTGAAAATGTAGAGAATAACTGCCAATGTATCTCTACTTGCATGAAGTATTTGTGAATACCATTCATGAAAAGAAAACTAATTTTTGACAGAGAATAACATATCTTGAATGATCATAGGAAACGATGCAAAACTACCAATTGTTTTTCCCACACAACACACTCCCTCATTTACTGCAAAAAGTATATACAGAATCGATCATAAGAATAATTAAATTCCAGTAAAGCTGAAAGATTTCTGATTAGAACTTTGTGCGTGTTGTCTACGTTCAGTCAAGCTCTGGATCACACTTGGATTTCATTCATCCTTTAAATTGAGCAGAAAATCAAATTATGGAGATTTCGAAAAATATAGTACCTCGGTGTGAATACCAGTGTAACCAGTTTTGAATACTTCAATGTATACGGGTTCCTGGTAATGACTGTTGGTTTCATTTCATTAGTATAAATGTAGTCACATATCTCTGAAATTACTGTAAAATATTTTGTACAGAAGATATAGGTAATTCGATCAAATTAATTCTGAATGCACACTTTTCGATAGTTATTTAAACTGCACAAGTGAAAGTCATTATTACAGAAACCGTCAGAGAATTTTCAAAATATTATTTGGTTAATTATACATTAGATGCATACATATGTTTGTTTGTCAATGGAGAGGAAGAATTAATTGCTCTGTACAGATGCAGAAACTGACTGTGAAGATGATTTTTTAACCCTGAAGACACAACTGATCAACTTTATGATTGGTTTTTATCGGCACAAGCATCACTATTTAGAACAAATGGATCTCGTCTTTCCAACTCACATCATTTACAGGTACAACGTTTTCTCTCTACCGTTTTTTTTCTCTTTCTGTATTCATTTTTGTTATGTGCTGTTTTGTTTCTCTCTTCCTTACAAACTTTACTGAAAACATTCTTGTTCGTTCTTTCACACTCTGTATACCTCGACCATTTTGCTATTGCTTACGCCAGTAAATATGCTAGTAGTATCTACTTTTCTAACAACTTCAAACACTCTGTTTAAATTTTGGCTTTGCTACCAACATGCTAATATGTTGTTGTCAAAACTGACTGAGATAACCTTAATCTATGTAGAACTATATTTATTGTTAATGTACTAACTGGATGCAATATTGTAGTAAAATGCTGAGAATTCCATTCTGTATCACAAGTACTGATTTGGAATAAAGCTTAACTTATCTTATCTTATCTTATTTAGGTGAACAGAGCCATTAGAAATGAAGATTAAGGGTTGAACCTAATGTAAGCGACAACGACAACTGTTAATTCTACCGAGATGATAGATAAAGAACCGTCTTTAAGTAATTCTGTTTAGTAGATATACGTTTGAAATATTTGGTGATGTTTAATTAAATTAGTTGTAAGGGGGAAAATATTAGTTTGTTCTATCTTACGTGATGAAAAGAAACCGAAAGCCTGGAAACTCCACTGTATGTGACATGAAAATTCTTGCATGATATTAGCCTAAAAGGTATAAATGCTGAAAGATCAACTTTTAAGGGTCACCTGTGATACATATTCCTGAATTTTGCTTAGAATCTGACACATTGTTTATGTTATATTATAAATACCCTAATTTTTACCATTTTACCACAGTAAAAGTCCTGGTACCATGGCAACGTAAGTAATATCAAATATAAATTGTACCCGTTGAACATATTTTCAAATAGAAGAGCAAAGTTCAAATTTTACAGCCATCAGTTGTGCAGCCGTAAGAAACAATATTCACAATAAGGTATATATCAAACATTAAATTCTGCTTATCGAAACTAAAATATTTGCCTTAGTATAAGAATCAACCATGATGATTAATGTACTCTCTCAAAGTGCAACATTGAAGTCTTTCTATTAATGAACATAAATGATTTAAACTAACTGTCTACTAAACGTAAGTATATTCATTTATAGCTATTCAGTAACTAATCTTGTTTCGCTATTTCAATTCAGTGTTTTCTGATAATATATGTTGAAAATAAATGTCTTTTGTTTCGTCGCATGAATATTTGAATTTTAAATTCACAATTTCTTTTGTTAAAAGCTTTTAGCGTTGTGGTTTAAATGTCAAGATCAGTTTTACTTTAAGGTGTTTGCAAATACAGTTAAAGGAGATGATATTTAATTGAAGAAAATGCCATCAGGTAAGTGAACAACTGCTAACTTCACCAACTAACCAGGAACTTTATCCTCAGTGCAAGAACCGCTTAAATAAGATTACCATTTTTTTGGCTTTTAAAGTCCAACAGTAACTTCTCATAGATAAAGCCAGTATTAGTTGATTTTTGTCATCCTTATGTTAGTTTTGTCTAATATATTTCTGAAATATACTTTATTTTTTGATCATTTTATCGATGAAACAATATCAAGGTGTATAATGTGATTCTTGAACGAAAATAACTAAAGTTCTCATAGATTGTACTTGAGTTTTCAAGTGTTGGAAGAAACAGGACATACAAATACTGGTTATATCACCTTTGAGCTTTGTGTCTAGGAAACTCATTATGTTACTCTTGAAGAGGTGTAATCTAACCGTCCTTTTACTGTAATACTTTGAGCACTAAAAATATTCAGTTAGCATTTGAAAGCAGATGTGTGAAAATTCATTTGGATTACTTATGATTCATGTTCATGTTTATGTTCCTATAGGGTAGAAGCCTATATGTGATGGTTTTGTGCTCCCTCAGTTGGTCCGCTATGTTGTGAAGTTTCCATTATCTCTCTGGACAAATTCTTCAGAGCTAATTTCGTTGTAAATTGGGTTCGAATATCTGTCCGTTGATGAAATTATTTTGTCTCCAGGAGCTTTTTACTGTGACTAGTTGTTCGTGTAGATTTCCTTATGACTGTCTTTACTCGCATTCGTATCCATCCTGGTGAACATTTTGTCGTTTCGTTTACTTTTATTGATCGACAAATTTGATCTGTATCTATACGTCTGTTAATTGTAGTTACCATGCTTATAAGAGTTCTCTGGAGTTATTTATGTTTCCTCTAAGGTTTTTACATTGTTTTGGTTGGATCAGTGTTCACAGTAGCTTCTGTGTGTCTATGTGAACGAATGCATGTCACCTGTTCTAACTGCTTTTTATGCTCATGGTTGAGAAGCTCAAGATGTTGTCCGCTTTGACAAACATAAGGTATTTTTTGCAGCCTATGCAATCTATTTTAGAGATAACATTGGTTTTAACGAAATTTGTCATAAACTACTGTCATCTGATATTGCTAACGTGCAACATTTAAATTCAATCAATCTTGATTAACAATAAATTGACATCGATACAAGTGACAGATAAATCATTTCCAACTATTCTCAGATTGTTAGAGCAAAAGTTAATGACCAAACTTCTGTAGAATAATCTAAGTGCCTAATTAGATTCCCTATGTTTCAAGAAATACAGAACGGGATTTTCAAGACGTAGAAGTAATTTTTTTCAAACATTCAGTACGACTGAATGTCTTCCGTTCCTCACCCCATTGTCAAGATTATTACAGGTTTATAGTCATCTGATTTATGAATTCTTCCCAGACTTATTACCCTCATTGATGACGTGATCTTCCAAGTGAAATATCGTTCAATTTGTTTATCGCCTTGTTCTAGAAAAGATTCTGTACATTTGATTAGGAATTTTGCATCACTAGGGTTTATAAACAGCTGTACATTTTGAGCCTGAACTGTGTTACAGGAGATGTTTTCACACGTTCAGTGAAAATAACTGTGTCATTTTCTACTTCATCACATTAAGGTGAAGATTACCATTATAAACTGTAGTCAAAACAAACTAATAACCAAAAATAATTTTTCTTTTATCTGATGCCTTTATAAATCTATGAATCCGCCTTGACAAATGAACAATTTTATCCAGAATTATTTATTCCAATAAATCACTGGAGACCGCTGAATTTTAAGGTAAAACGTTTGACAATTTTCCAGACTACATTTAACTTTCTCACTGGTGTTCAAAATCCCAACTGGCTTATTACTAAGGAACTACCATCATTTTGCCAAAATCTGACTGCTCTAAAATAATGAAAAGATTTTGTGGCTATTGTCTAAGAATTTTCAAGCTTGTTTGTCAATGGGATCCTTTATATATGTAGTGTAGATTCTTTCATGATAAAATGTGCCGACAGCGAAATAACGAATGATTTGAACAACTGAGTTAAAAAGGGAGATTTTCCTTTGAAATCAGATTTCTATTTGTTAATGCGATGGCTTACAAGCAATTTGAAAACGACAATGAAAAGCCTGTGGACTGTGTAAAGAGTCATCTAAGGCACTTGGATAAATATAGATTTGTATGTATATTTGCTTAAACATAAGCCTGGTGTGGAGGTGTATTCTAGACTACATAGATGTTTAAGCCTGCATAACACTACATCCAATCAGCACTCTGGATGTGTCACATTTCTGGCAGCTTTTCTTGCCAAACGTATCTCACATATTTCTGGGCCTATCTTTATAATAAGGTGTACACTTTTCATCACCTTAAACTAATACATGAAAACTGGAATTTTTATGACTTTCGTTAATGAGTTTAAGTTAATTCCATAAGACTATAGGAAAAACAAAAGTTAATTAGGGATGTAAGATGAAAACTACACAGTATGTAGTTATCTGTATCACGATGTATTCTGAATACAGAAATATTTTGTTTTTACTAGTTAATTTCTTAAAGTTTACTAGGAGTAGTAAAAATGCTAAATTTTGCAGTTATCTATAGCCGTCATGAAAAAAAAGTACTCATTAACTTTTACTCACTACGAATCAAATTTATTCTTCCCATTATTCACTACTACATTGGTACTTCTTATGACATTGACCTTAAGTTAACGATCTCCGAATCCTGTTATGTCACTCAGTTCGCCTACTTAATTCTGTTTTAGTTTCTGCCCGATTCATGCTTTCTGTATTACTTAATTGTTATCTGGAATCCAAACGTGTCCACAGGGATTCCCAGTAGAATTTAGTTTTTAAAATTTGATGACATTCGGTTACCAATTTCTATTGAGTTTATCTTAATCATCTGTCTTATTAAATAATATGTGTGTGTGGGACTTGGACATTTTAGAAGTGTGTAATTCCATATTAAGTAGTTCATGAGACATATCACACGATTAAACAGTATTATCTACTGGACGGCCTTTCCATAGCAATTCATAACAATATCACAATATATTGCATGACAAGCGATATGGTTATGAACAATAAATTGTGTTCGAAATGCCATTCAGTAAATAACACACTTTCACTGTGTATATATATATATATATATATATATATAATCGACAGATTAATTGATACGTCTAAGAAATAAATGACTCAAGGAATATTTAAATCATGAAAATTAAATTACAATAAGTTTCCCTTAGCATATAAAGTATCAGGCCAGATGAGCAAATTTTTATTTTGTTTTTATTAAAGCAGAGATTACTGAAACAGTATATGCCTGTCAACTAGATAAAATCAAAACACAAAAGTTAGTTATTGCTTAAAACTTTGTCGTGTTTATCCAAAATATAGGTATATTCAAATTTCGCGGAAATCCTTGCTTTAAAATATGTGAAAAAAACCTCCTATAGTATCTAACGATCTAATTTATGTTGTATTTACTCATAAAGAAATTGTTCTGAGCTGTACCCTGGTAACAGTTAACTCCTATTCTACCATTTGCATACAATTCCTGGTCAAAAACACGCATAGATTCTATGATCATAATGAATCAGTGTTATAAACATAACAATGATCTTAACATTAGTTGCTTTCCTTACTCACATAAATATCGAACGACAGAGACTGAAGAAACCGTCCATCGAGTTAAGCAAGAGGTCAGTTTTTCGTCTGTAGCACTGGCTGGCGGTTGCTTCGTATATATATCACGAATTGGCAGATGTCAAAATGTGTGGACCACCGCGTTAGGTCCTAGTGGCTGAATGGTCTACGAGTTAACCTCATTGCTGAGGGATGTTGGGTTCGAACCCAAGTGAGTGCATAATTCCGAAGTGTCCTAAACCAGGGGACTTTTCAACAGCAGAAGTGTTTGCTTTAGTAAGCAGCCAAATAAAATAAATGCTGCTGATTTTGGGCAGGCTTACTGCTATAACAAGGAAACTTTTATCAACAAAATTTCAATAGTCAATGGTTGTTCCTCCCGCATGCATTTCATTAGATATTTGTAAAACAATTTATTAGAATTATGTAAATACTAACTGGCATTCGCATATCTATAAGATCTTCAGCATTTGTGCTAATGTTAACAGAGTTGTACTCCTACCTTCATGTGTGGTAAAAAAACAGATACCGTGTAAATATTTCTATTATCCTATAGAAAATAATTTCAGTGTTTAAGGTTCCTTTAAGCCATCGTCTATAGTTAGCCTAAAGGATATTTGTGGTCATCTGATAGAATAATGCTTTTATAAACACCTGTTAATATCAACATTCTCCTACCTTTGAAACTCCTATGTTAGCTAAGAACATTGGTCTGATTTTAACATTGAAATTTGCCTGAAAAATCTCCTGGATTTAGTAAAGCTATTTTTAATCCAGAGTTGAGTGTCTTCTGCATGTATTTTTATTAGAACGTTTATTGTACAATCACTAAACTAGCACAGAAATGCCAGTATAGTTTCAAACAGAATTTCTATACTTTAATCACTATGTAAATTTGATCTTCGCTTCTTCTTTTGAAACACTTAGGTTCCTCCTGCAAGTATTTGATGTTGGAGCCAATGAATGGGCTAAACTTCCTTGAAGTCTGTCAATTAGATTTAATTCAAATTAGTTCCAGAGGTTAAACATTTTTATGCCAAAAATGCATATTTTTTGATTTATTGCAAATATGGCTCTCAGTTTTTATTCACATAACTTAGAAATGTGACATACTGAATTCTTATTTATAAAAACTTAATGTTGTAACAATCATAAAGTGTTTGCTTGCTTCGTAACATAAGGTTATTGTTAAGTTGCATAACAAGTATTGAATATGGATATCTGTAGTATTAATTTTCTCTTCTCAATATATTTTTGTACACCTGAATGTGTTTTTATTTCCATTTCTATTACTTTGTATTTAGGAATATTCTCACCAACTTATTTTTAGGTCTCCGATACAGTCTAAAGTTTCGAATTATAATGAGGTGTCTACTCAACACTTTTTGGTTTTCACTGGTTCTCTAAGTGATAACAATTTGTGACAAAATTTGAACTGGCATGCATAGATGCACTTCGACCTCATGAATTTCGAATTTATTTGTAAAAAGCCATCGGTTTGTTTGAAAATTCAAATAGGCATTTTTTTATTATTTCAATGTGAAAAGTCTCCAAAGCAGTGGAGGTATAACAGTTTATTTTCAAAATAGACGGATTAGATTCCTCATTTGTAAAACTGTATTGCTTTGAGGTGAAAATTCATTACAGTTTCCTTTGGAAAACTAAAATATTCAGATCATGACATATAATTAGCTTTTACTGATCATCATGTATTTGCAGATTAAGATCTAGTTTATTTCGCTAGGATGATTTTTGCACCTGGATACTAACCCCTACTCTCTGATTTCACTGGTCAGGTCAATAAACAGTCTGCGTTCTGTATTGCATAACTATACTAGAATTTTAATGTGATCAGTACATTTTGATCTGAATATTTTAGGTTTCTACACGCAAACGTGTTGATATTTCACTTCTGAGTGTACAATTTTCAAACAACAAATTTTATTCTAACACCGATTTCATTTCTAGTGTTTAAGAATAATGATAATATCGGTTACAAATTCTATCGGCTTGTTGTATAGTTGTTACTCGAATGTTGTTAATGGACACTTTTTACATAAACATATAATGTCTACTACATTAAATTACAATTTACCTTATTTCGGATTAAATGTGACTTTAAAAGGCATCCGTTGTACACTTCACTGCAGAACCGATACTACACTGAATTGTGTGTGTTTTTTTCAAAATGTATTGCATTATTTAAAATCTTTTCAACTATATTCATTAAATTACAAAAAATGTAGAAAGTGAACTGAGTGAATTTTCATGTATTTAGAAAGCATAACATTTTAAAGGCATTTTTGATTTCGATACAACCAAATTCAATTTGCTTATGGAATGATGCAATCATTTTCCGAAGTGTGGGTGGAGGCTTTTTGAGTGTATATTCACATTGTAACCGGTTTAATAAGCAATGAAACTTAATGATAGCATCTACTGTTCAGTCGCCGGTATAATGTATAAGAATCCTGTAACACAAACCCTTATCACACCAATAGCTTCTCTTATATTACTTAACATAATCACATCTATGAAGTTCGAAAATAAAGTATGAACCACTTGTTAGTTGTTGTTTTTGTAGTGAATTTTTTAATGTTTTTTTGGTTACTTGAACAACCCGCCTCCCCACAAATATTCTCCGTTTGTCATTATTCTCATTAAAGGCAGAACTTTTATGAAATTTTACAACCTTGAACAAATTTAGTGTATATAAGTCTAAAAACCTACATTTCACTATAACAAACAGCTTAGAAAAGGGAATCAAAAGCGAATTCCTTGGGCACTTTTATTCAGTAAAACGAAATTTAGACATTATTAAAAAATGTAGATATGCTTTCAAAAGTTTTCATTATCTGTGTTTATTACTCCACGTTGTTTAGCTTCAGTGGTTTGACAGAATCGTGTTATACAACGAAGTACTTGTATACACTTTATTCGATAAAAATCTCCATTATTATGCAGCCGATTTTCCACTTTTAATTTCGACAACTTATCCTATGTGTAGCAGCCTTTATTAGCTGCCCTTAGTAAGTACCTGATTACTAAACTTCTTAACGTCTGTGTTATTGTTATGCTGTTGAAATCAACACCGTCAACATTTGTAATTGCCGGAGAAGTTAGAGACAGTTCCAGTTGTTTACGATGATTGTCAAGAATACAACAAAAATCACTACAGAATCAGATTGACTCTAAGTAGTCATTTGAATCAGATAGGCTAACAAGAAATATTTTCCATATTTTAGGCCAGAAACAAGACTTATTTTGAAATAACTTGAAAAAGGCATTATCATATAATCTTATATTCACATTATCAATATAGGATTGTGGTTTTTATCACTCTAGCAAGCAGATACACCATTATAAAGGATTTTTTATTTCCCAATGAATGAAAAACCAAACGCGGTTGTTTTTACTGAAATTTGGCTACTTAATAGTAATAGCTTTATCAAAGGATAATATTTTGGTAGAGCTCTTAGTATGAAATAGCAAAATGTCAATAAAAACAATATCGTTTTGTTTTTCATTAATTGAGAAGTACAAAAAGTCTTAATAATAATAATGAATATCATATACTCAATGCCCAAATGATTTCAAACTAGTGAACAATAACAATGTATCAAGAACTTTCAGTTACATTTTTTTGTAGTCTGGAAGATGTATGACTCATCTTTCATTATATAAATAAGTCACTATGTAACTAATTCCACTCTGCTTCAATGACCGGCACTTAAGTCAATAAGGAATGAAAATCAAATGAACTCTATTCAAGATTTGACAGAATATTTCTAAAATATTTGGGCCCCGAGTGAGAAGTAGACATTTGTAAAAAATTATCTTAGTAAAATCTCAGCGATATTGAAATGAGTAATTCCAACGTTTCGTTCGACAATCTGGTTCGAACTTCTTCAGGGAAATCAATCGAAATTAACATAAAAGAGGTTCATATATAAAAAGAACATCTCTTATTTTTAAAAACTTTGTCAAATTATGATTCATAAAACAAGTAATAACAAGTATAATAAACAAAATTGTATGAGTTGTGATCAAAATTTGACCTGAGACTTAGAAATATTGATCTACCTTTGTTAAACACTTTAAACACAGTGTGTATGTGTGTGTGTGCGAACGAAACGTTGGAATTACTCATTTCAGTATCGCTGAGATTTTACAAATATAATTTTTTACAAAGGAATGAAAATGCTGCTATCTTACTAGGCAGGTATTCGCATTATTGTAAATTTCACTGACTGATGACCAACTGTTTTAAGATAAACTCACTATACCTTACAAATGTACGGTGATTTTAGGAAGTCTGTAATTACAAAAAAAATAATATTAACTCTTCAGAATGAAAGCAAGAAACATTTTTCACTAACACACAATTATCGGTTTGGTTATTTTTTGGAAGTTTAGATAAAATTGGTTCTGTTTTCATTCTAACGAAATAACTTTGATGCTCTCTGTATAAATGGTCGTTAAAATTTATCTAAAAGAGAATAAAACTGTGTATTTTAATCAACAATGCTCTGAAGATACATTCTGAATATTGAGCAAATGTTTATACTGCTAGTAAATGAAAAATGGAGATGTTTTGCTGTTACTACTATGGAAGTGTTAACTGATAATTTCAACAAAATTAATCCTGCCTGCGACGTCTTTAAAATTCAGAAAGTATTTCCACTAACATCTCCAACTTTACAGAGCGTTATTCAGCATAGAGTCTGGAATCTGAAATTTCTTATTGGCATTCAGCATTTATTAATTTAAATGTAAGAAGTAATACTGCGCAGAATGTATTTTCAATGGTCTACATTGTCTCTGCAGAAGTACTTAAAAAAACAAAAAGGCTTTTAAACAATTTTTTTAGAATTTTCATTATTTCTACGTTTGAATATAAACCGTTTATTTGACTATTAGTTAGTTACTTTGAATGAAAACATGACTGCACATAAATCAGTTATGTTCCAATTACAGCATAAATAAGTTTACTAACAGTTAGCTTCACTTACCATCATCCTGTTGACCGCGAATTACCATACAGCAAAATACCCAAATACACAAAATATTTTGCAATAAGTTGGTCATTATCTCTTGTTCTTTAAAGAATAGTCAAATGTGAATATAATTCTTCAGCTGAATTCTTTTGTTGAATTTTGTTAAAACTATCACAAATCTAATTAATAAATGGTTTTCACAGGCTTCTTATTGCACAAATGTTTAAAGGTAAGCGTGACCAATAGAAATTGGTATTTTTACCGGTTGGTTACCTAGTTATCTTAATATGTGCACAGAATACCGGCCGGTATATGACAATCGATTAATGTAGTTTTATGTACTTGTGTTTTACATTTGTGTGCTTCTTTTGTGTGCATACTTTTTCGCGATTTACAGTTTCGATACCATTCAATCTTCAATAGCTTATAAAAATATTATATGTTAGCTAGCACCCCTTGCATAAACAGAAAAAATCATTTGAAAAAAACTGTATCGAATAGTATCTTTTCTGAAAACAGTAGTTTATATATATATATATGTAGTGATGGATTATTTGAATATAAGCAAATTATTTACAACAATTGACAGCTCTTCAGTGAAACAGAGATATGCGACCACAGTTTTATCTTGCAAACTAAAAAAATACTATTGCAGAAAGATTGGTAAAAAAGAAAGACTTAATTTTTAGTCTAAGTAATGGTCATTCCATAGATCAAGGATATTTTCACTTGCGTTCTGGTACTGAATAAACCAACTGTATATTTATTATGTTCGAAAGCTTTCTCAGGCAAATATATACACTTTAGAATGCATTGAAAGTATTTTTTAACATCACCTCTAGGTAGTTTCACCAAAAGTAAAAAGGGATGTCTTGTATATCAAGTAAACTAGTTTCAAATAGGAAATTTTGAGGTAAATGTATGTTATGTAGAAGTTCAGAAAAACCTGTCCCATAAAATATTCAATATATAGTTTATTATACACTGTTTGTTAGAGAATTCTCTCCAAGGGACTAGTAAACCCTCAGTCTGTAAATCTTCAACACCTGCATAATATTTTGGTCATTTCTTTTCTATTTAATAAGCAAACAATTCAGTCTGTATTCTGGACTAAACTCCGTTTACATATTAAAGTTTCCAGAGTTTATTATTGTGAAATATTTATTTGATGCACACTATTCTTGGAGGTATATGAATAGTAGTAGTGGAGTGTATTTCACTGAATATAATATTGTTCGATCTGAAAATCACTGCAAAATTCACTAAATGTTTCCCCTCATTTTCTCTCAGGAGTGCACAGTGATACTCAGAAAGTGCTTTAAAAGAGTATACAAGTGAAGAACACGGTTTAACAGTGTAAGTGAATGAATAAAACAATAACAGATAGAGTAAATGGAATGCAATATAATACAGGCGAAAATGACTATGATAACCCATCAGTTTAGGTGGTGATGATTTATTGAACAGAAATATAAAATTTTTCACTTAAAAATTGCGCTTCCACTAAAATGCTACCTACATGCGTCGTTTGGTAAATAAATCACAGATTTGCTTTACGATATATCTGTTTATATGTTGTGTGTAACGTTTTCAAATCACATAGCTACTTACGCACATGTAAAGCCTAAAAGAGAACACATCTGACTTGTGTTTCATCCACTGAATATCTGCCTTTTCGGCAATTTCACATAAGAAAACCGAAATCATTCAGAATTTGACAACTATGTGTTTCTGACTTGTTCTTGCCCTTATGGCCCATTGCTATCTATCAAGGTATATTTATATTTTTTAAATAATGGTAATCATTTATAGCATAATCTTTGTGCTTTGTAGATCCAAGATACTTCATTTTGTATTTATCATTACTTTTAAAAGTACTTCTTCTCTCGTCTTCTCTTCATATAAACATCTTATTTTTTTATTCTAAAATTTTCTGTCACCTACGGGAAAAGAGAAACACTTCCTATATGTGACAGCACTTAATACATACAACTGCTTATGCGTTGTTATCAGATCTGCACTCCAAACGCCGTTTTACCCTCAAGTGAATTACAGATTTAGTGTAGTCCTTTTTTTATTGTGTTGAAATTTGCATGATGGTAATTATTACGGATACGTTCACATTTTCCTAATGATATTTATATTGTAGTGTACTGCTTTTAAATGATATAAAAACGAGTTAAATTTATTTAAATGTCAGTTGGTTTTCAGATTAGATTACCGTGAGTATTTACGCGCGTAGAACGTTTGACATACAACCTTCAGGTTTTTCCACTAATGAAGCTTTAAAGTCATTTATGGATTCATATTACCTCAATCAGTACAAAATTGTCATTTTTCTGTTGTACTTTTGATCACTGGAAGTTTTAACAGTTATTCATTCATATTGTATGTTTCAAAATTAAATTTGAAGGGCATGGTTTTTCATCAAACAATGGCATCAGCTTGTATACTAGTGAAAACACATATCTGAAATGTTATTTCTGATTAAATTAGTTTTGCTAGTTCTTAAACTTAGTGTAGATCATGAATCCTTGGAATTTTAACATCCACTAACTGAATTTAAAATCAGTATCTGATTTCTGAATTTTTCTTTCTTGAAGATATGGATCACTGCCGTTGAATACACTTAACGAGCTCAGAAACAAGTCAAGTAATTTTGACACAGGTGGTCTCTTGACAACTTTTTGTAAATATGTAGGATGTTTTTCAAAGAATAAAATCGTTTGGATTCGCCAGGGGAACAGTTTGAAATGGGCATGAAAAGTTGTAGCAAGTACGAAATTAATTTCCTCAGTTTCAACATGAATACAATGTGTGAATCGGATAGTTTCACTGGGAGTGATTCTGAATCTTCTTACCAAGCTGAAGTTTCCCATCGTTACCTGAAACATGATAAAGAAACCTATATTTTCCCAGACACAAGAAATCATCAGCCGGGCACCTTTTAGATTAGTATCAAGTTATATTTAATTCAGCATTTGATTTCTTTCACAATTTTCCGGTATCCCTCAAAACAACACGTTTAGCATATTCTGAATAGGCATATGAAAAACTTGCTAGCCACTTTAGTATATGTAAGTCTACAAGTGCATTGTCTGATGTATGCGTTAACTAACTAATGCTCCTACCGATTAATGATAGTTCCACTAATGCAATAGCCGTCAGATACAAGGATACTTGCTGGAATGCCGTCTTTTCATAATCTTTTTGCGAACTGAGGTACTTCTAATATATACTATATTGTCCATGGGCAGTCTCTGCACCATAAATTTAACAGTTTTAACAAGAAAAAATCAGCCAGTCGGTCTGAAGATACCTGACACTCAAGTTTAATGAAACAGTTTTAGTACCAGATCATTCTTGCTTAACCACTACGACTGAGTTCCTAATTCTAAGTTTGTTTCGTAAATTTAAGAAACTAACATTCCACGCTGTTGAACAGCAAACGAAGCTGTGCTAAGAAATTGCCACTTTTGGGTTATATGTTAGTCAGACTAATTATAATTCTAATATTAGATAATTAACATTATAATATTAAATGTCCCGGTTATTCAGTGTGTATTTTGTTTGTTCAGTATGTCCAGTTTGATTTCTCTTTGTGTCAAAATTACATTTAAATTTGTTTTAGCAAAATGATATTTCTTCCTATGTGTTTTTTGGTCAACTTTAATTGATTAATTTTATATTATTCACTTTTGTGAAACATGGTAAAGAAGTCTTACCATTCCAACACTAGTTACAAACTCACAGTCAACAGTATGCTTTGAAAGTAGACTTCGGTAATTCGAAAAGTCGTTCACACCACAAAACATTGAAAAACTGACAGGTATATGAAAACTGTTCTCCTTAAGTAATGAAACTTGCAATTTAATGTGTTTTAAGACATCTCATTACTCATAGGGTTGTTCATTGCAGCTTTAACAATTAGCAGTAAATTTTCATCTGAAACAAGTACCGAATCTTCGAAGAGACTAATAGTTTTATGCTTTCTGTACACGCGAACGGCTTTTTGAGGGTGTTTGCGTAATCTATTTTGCTTTATGTGACATGACTTATGGATGCATTTTTGACAGAACACACATTTATACTTTGAAGAAAGATGCCAACTTTACTAACATCTTCATTCAAGTTGCTAGTTCGGTACTAAATTAACAGTCGAAATGATTACATTTTGACCTCATCGTTATGAATCTCATGGTGGCATAAACAATTAGCATAGAAAAAAAATACTTTTATGCCTTTAGTCACTGAAGCTTTAGAGGACAAGTTTTGGTGGCTATAAAAAATGCAACTGAATTAATTCACCAGGAGTCTAAGTATTAGGCGAAGTAAAGGAAAGATAGTCTGTTGGGCTACCTCTTAAATGAAAAGAAACAATATATAAATATACATAAAACCACTAGATTATTTTCGTGTATTAGAGATGACATTTCGGTTACTTTATTTCAATGGCGTGTTTTGGAAAAACTAAACTTTGAACACCGAAACGAAACGGCGAACAAACGACTATGAGCACAACAATCACATGAAAAAGGTTTTTAAGTGTAGAATAGATATACTCATGAAAATAATGAATAAAAAGGCTCGAAACTGTTACACAGGATGCCCATCTCCGAAGTGTAACAAAAATGCCTCTCAGTTTTGGATTGGAGTGTCAATAGAGTAATTATGACATATTCTATGAGTGCGTTCATCTAAGCTTTCCAACCTTTCGGCTAACCCTAATATCTTCTCTGTCATGTTAACTCAACCCTAACCTGTCCTCACCTTAATTTTTTTCAAACCAAGGAAAGCCAACTGAGAATTCCTGTTCAGGATAAAAGCACTTCACTAACCAAGTTTTACTCATGATTCGAATGTTATTTGTCTACTTTAACTAACTAGCTGATTAAGCATTCTAATATCATTGCTACTGTCTCACTCTTTTGGTACATTCTAGTGCTTAGAGTTTAACTTCTCCCCAGTTTCCAGTGATATATAGCCAACGCACGTATTTCAGGTTATGGTATTGCAGTTGTATGCTGGAAACTGGCTACAGTTGTAATTCTGGTGCCCTTATAGTTGTTTAAACAGGCAGAAAAAATTTCTGTATGATTTCATGGTAATATCACTGAAAACAGTAGTACGTACTAAGGAAGCATTTATGGTTAACTATCCTGCGTTAACGAGCTGATGGTGATGGTCATAGGGGGAAAAAGCGCACTAATAGCATTAAGAAGGTATGCTGACAACTGCCTCAGTTACACTTAGCACTTAGCACCATTACCACTATTAATATTGTCATACCCACTTAAATTTTAGTCTAAGTCTCACAATTCATTATTTATCTGATTATCTTGAAACAACAGTGACTGTTTCTCTGTATTCCCACACCTACATACTATTTAATGACATATCCATATTAGCAAACTGCCTTAAATACATATATGGGAATACAGAATTGAAAGTGAATGAAGAGTTGGGCGTCTGAAGGCGACATGGAGGAAAACGGAGAATACAAGTATTTGGGTAGTTGTGGAAACAATTGGAACCGATGACATAGAAATGAAAGGAATAAAGATACGCATCTGATTCCCGATGGTAAGCTCGAAAAACAAAGAAATATATCTTTAAATATTCCCATTTATAAGATTAGATCAAGACATATAAGCGAAAAATATTGTTTTCAATTAGATCTTATTCAGGCGTTACTCTGATTTACATAGCGATAGTGGCGTAGCGGTTAGGATGCTCGCCGACCATGCACATGGTCCGGGGTTTGATTCCCGGCCGACGCAATCCTTTGCCTCGCTGAGCCAGAAATAATCCTGGTAAAGTGGAAAGGTTGGGCACGGGGCTAGAAACCCCATCCTGTAAAAATTAAACACTGCTACAGAAACTTCAAGCCACTAGCTTGAAGCCCTACGTTCCACTGAAAAAAGTGTAGGAAAATAAACATAGACTTATATATGGATATGTCAAACTCCACCTACCATGGAGTGACAAAGTAGCTAGGTGAACTCCTCCAACCGTTACACAAGATGGTAGTAAATCATAGTGTTAAAGACTTTTTTGAATTTATTGCTAACGTGGATGATATCAATGTAAATGGGAAGCAAATGCTTTCCCTCGAAGTAGCATCACTGTTTACCAATGTACCACTTATGAAGACTGTGCAATTCATATGCCAACAGATACTAGAAAAACCGATCGACATCCGGATTCCAGTTATTTGTCTGAAAGAGTTGCTTTTAAGATGTACTATGAATGTATACTTCACATTCAACAACTTTTACTACAGGCAAATCGATGGTATTGCCATGGGTTCTCCATTGAGGCCAATTTTGGCGGATTTCTTCCTTGCCAAGATTGAAAATGGTCCATTGAGACAAGTAATAGAGAAAAATGATTCTTATTTTCATTACGTTGACGTTAAGTTTATTATTCTCGATGTGAAAGCTGACAAGAATGAAATGTTAAAAAAGTTTAATGATGCAAATCTATCGCTGATCTTCACTTGTGAAGAAAAACATGATGGCAGACGACATTTCCTTGATGTCTACTTGAGCAGAAGAGAGGATGGTTCACTCAAGAGAGATATCTTTAGAAAACCTACATCTGCAGGACAATATACACATTTCCTCAGTTTTGTACCAATCCGATACAAAATCAATTTGGTCAGATGCCTCACGAATAGAGCAAGACGTATCTGTATAAATGACTCCCTAGAAAATGAGCTAGGATACATCCAAAACACGTTGGTCCAAATGGGTTATCCTAGTAGATTTGTAAGGAGACACATGAATGCCAGATACAATAAAGAAAAACTGACAACAGTTAAAAAGAAACAGCTGTTCATCAAACTGCAATTTAATGGGGACGTGGCTAGCGAAGTCTTACATCAGAGATTATCGAGAGCGATAAAACGGACTTATACTGCCGCCACCCTGTTTGTCATTTTCCAGCCGACCAATTTTGATTGCTCAAGTGAAAGATAAGCTACCTATTTTTATTTTATTTTATATTTTTTATTTCATTTTTTTTTATTTTTGATTACAGCTTGATTCCACACCGTATTTTTGGTACAAGTATGGAATTTTCAGCGTGGATATCGGTAGCCCAAAATTCGCAGGCCGACCATAGATATCAGGTGTGCGTTGGCGAGGGCTCGAACCCGGGACCATGCGCATGGTCGGCGACTGTCCTAACCACTGTGCCACCGACCTAGCTGTGCCACTTCTATAAATTTAGTTGCTCGTGTGGAGAAAGCTATATAGGCCAAACAACAAGATAGCTTAGCAAACGCATTAATGAGCATCTTCCTTCATGGTTCGGAAAGGGTCAAATAAAATCCATACGAAGTCCTACTTTGGCTCATTTGATTGATAGCAGTCATCAAGTGGACGAAAATACTGCCTTCAAAGTTATCTATCGCATTCCATCGAGTCTTTCGAACGGAATCAGAACCCGTCTTTTACACTTAGCCGAAGCTATGGGAAGTCGAGAGAACAATCCTAGTCTTTGTATACAAAAGAAGTTTGTTCTACCTTTGTCTCTCGCTTGGCCTAGGTGAATTCTATTCAAAACCCTCCCATCCTTTCTTATCTTTCATCTTCTTCGTACTTTTATGATATTTATTTAAACTTTGATTATCGTTCCATTTGATTTGACCTAATTTATTTATTTATTGAATTGTCTACATATATGCATATACTATCTTTGTTATTCTTATCACCTGCATAAACCTTATTATCAATATTTTGTTATCATTATAATCATCGTTATTAATTTCGTTCAAAACATTTACCACATTATTATTATTATTTGATCCACAAATTCACCGTCATTGGTTAAAAATTTTATACATAAATCTATGTAAGTAAGAGTAAAGCCTGAAAAAGATCTAATTGAAAACAATATTATTTTTTTATTATTTATTTTATTTTTGATTTACAGCTTGATTACACACTGTATTTTTGGTACAAGTATGGAATTTTCAGCATGGATATCGGTAGCCCAAATTTTGCAGGCCGACCATAGATATCAGGTGTGCGCCGGCGTGGGCTCGAACCCCGGCCCATGTGCATGGTCGGCGAGAGTTCTAACCACTGTGCCACCGACGCATTTGTTCGCTTATATGTCTTGTTCTAAAGAAATATATGATTATCCAGTGGTATTATACATCTAAAATGAATTTTTAAAGTGGGTAACCGTATAGGCCGGTGGGAAGTTAGTAGTAATGTATATTTACTTTAACTGTGAATTCTGATTTTTAAAATGAGAAAGTTATTAGGTATGCAACATTCGACTTCCCCATTATATCTAAAGTAAATCACTATCCTTTGATGGCTTTCTACATGACCTCAACATCTGTAACAGTAAGTAATTAAGGTGCCTGACTATGAATCTTTCACTGAAAACTGTTGTTTTAATTTGTATAAGATAGTCATTTTTCACATAATTAAATGGGAACAAATTTATTATTATAATATGAGGAGAGAAAAGCTTTCTTTTAATTATTTGTCTGAGTCAGTTTTATATTTCCTATTGACTGACTGGACCAGAATGTTCAGCCTCTGTTGACAAACTGGCTACTGGTACGCAGACTTTAACGATGTCTAGGGACTAACAAAATTTGGGTGGTGACTAGCAATCGAACCAAGATAGATGTACCTGCAATCCTCACTGAGTGATGGTATTTCAGCTGAGTCTTGAAACCATAGCTAATTTTAGAGAAAATATTTGACTAACTCATTCTGATCACTTATCGCTTAGCATTTTTTTTCCAGTTTAGCACATGCTCTGTACTTCTCTGTAAGAACAAACAAATAAATAACTTCCTCTATTCCCTGTCTTATATCATTTTGAAAAATAAGCGGCATACATGAAAAATGTAGTCAGTAAATCTTATTATTCGCTAGAATTTACACTTTAATATTGTCAATCAAAAATATTTTGGATTACGTGAAATTCACAGAACCACTGCGAAAGAAGAAACATGTGATATACGCTTTTATTGCCAACTGTACTTTTTAACATAATTTTATAAAAATTAAAAAAGAAACTACGAATTTTATACTTTCATAGATTTTATAGTTTCATTAAACCTGTTCATTATACACAGTTTGGAATATATTAAATGCAGGAAATGGCCTAAAAAATGGATATTTAATCATATGTTATTGCATACGAAAGAAGAGAAAGTCGTTTTAAACCAGCTTAGGAAATTAGTATATCAAGATAATACTGAATAACGACGTTTAAGTTATGAAGAAAAGTCACCACTTATCAGATTTCTGCAGGATTAATATTTAAGATAGATAACATCTTGAAGTACCTTAAAGTACATTTCTAATGGTGATCATGACAAAGTTATGAAATCATGCATACTGTACCGAAATTCTTCGGTTACATATTTTGATAGCTAATTGGTAAATCATACTATATATATATATATATATATATATATCCAGCTTATTGGGTGGGAAGATTCAGTTACAATCCAGGAAAAACCGATCGTCAATCTTTGACACTTCTAACTGTGCATATCAACTTGAATATATACTCGTGCAAGCAAAACTTCAGGCAGCAAAGCATCTTATAGACCGCAGCCATCATTTTGACTGTATGAAGCAATGCACTATTGTCAGTAGACAGGTAAAGAGGGAGGTGATTACAGCTGTACACTAATTCATCTAATACTAATATTGTTGTCTTAATTAAACTGTCTTTTGTCAGCACCAATGTCTTAACTACTTTTGCTATTATTATTGTTATTACTATTACTGGTAATTCTTCAGTTCTTGAAATTTGTAATTACTTTCTCTGATAATTGGTTGTATAAGAACTCCTATTCTCATAGTATGAACATTCAGCAAACAGACTATTTCCAACCACTTCATCATCAAGTTGCACGGTCGTATATGTGTATGATCTTAGGAAGCTATGCTTATAAGTATGTAGTTACAAGTATTCTCACATTTCGTTTAAAGTTTTCCAGTGGATTTACTTTCTTAAAATCAAGTGAATACATGTATATATATATATATGATGATGATGAAGAAGATTTGTAGCTCATGTGGATGATTTTGATTTGGTTGTGTTCTCTGAGCTGGATAATTGATTTGCCAAGCTTTCATTGCCTAACTAGGCGACATCTTCAGCGCATACTTCAATTTGAAGTGAGCTTTTAGATTTCTCCACGAGTTTATTAACCATCTCTCCTGGTGTCCTTGAACGTGATTGGTTGTTTTTGTGTTTTCACACCTTCTAGGTTACTTGTATTGGCATTGATTGTTTTCTTGACCTGAACTTTGACCCTTTGTGTGTGAGAGATCCTCCTTATCGGTTGACAAATTTTGTCTGTTACGATGTGTCTATTGATTGGTGATTCACTGGGATGCCAAGCTTCTAAAAATTCTCTAGCATTCTTGTTGTTTCCTCTGTCTAATATTTGAACGCTGTCCCAGTCGAACTGATGTCCGTGGTTGTCTGTATGCAGTGGTATGAGGGAGTGGATATCATGTCTTTTAACGGCTAGCTTATGTTCGTGTATACGAAGACGAAGGGGACGTCCACTTTGACCAATGTAGTTTTTTTTGCAGTTGTTACAATAAATAAATAAATAAATGAAAGCTCAATTCAAATTGAAGTATGCGCTGAAGATGTTGCCTAGTAGGGCAATGAAAGCTTCGTAAATCAATTATCCAGTTCAGAGGACACAACCACATCAAAGAGTCTCTTTGTTGAATATTGATTGTGTTACGTAACAGAACCGCAATTTTGACTTTTAACCTCATATCTAATACAATCTTTGTTTGCCTGAATTTGGCCGACAAAACAATTTCACCTTTCGTTTTGCTGCAATTAATTTATTTTTGTTCATTTATCAGCAACATTTCTTTTCATATAAATAAGGTAGGAATTATTCATGAATATCTTTCATTTAGGGTCTTTCCTATCAAATGACTCATTTATCCCAGTTAATTCAATGTTCACTAAGTATATTTCGCCTGATGAGTCATTCCTTTAC